>JARVGW010000086.1:4703814-4722660 GCA_031762495.1 Anablepsoides rubrolineatus | reverse complement strand
CCGCGCGGGGGCGTAATTATCCTTTTAAGGGAAACTTTGCTTCATTTCTTTATTTTGTCTTATCTGGCATGCACTTACCTACTTTTAGTTCTTGTCAAAAAAAAAAGAGCTGGTTCATCCAAACGAGTCCAAAGATGGATTTTTCTGGTGGTGCACTTTAAAGCATCAGGTTTTAGGGTTCACTTTGTGTGGCGTTACATGAACTTCCTCAGGACTGGAATATTCCTCGGATGATCCCACAGATTGGATATATCTGCTTTGTTTTCTGTTTTAGTCTTTGGTCTGCTTATATCCCAGCCTGGCTGAACGCTCGCTCAGGATTATAGCTCACGCACGCCAAGTCTATTCTAGCTGTCATATCATGTGAAAAAAGATACACACATTAGTGTTTCTTCTTTGGTTTCAGGCCCCTGTCTACACTCTGCTGCACTGGACTGGGTCCACACGTTTTCACACACATACCCACGCAGCGCCACTAGGTGGTGAGAGCGTCCACATGAACTTAACAAAAGCCCATTCTTTGCCCGACTAAAGCAAAAATTCTTAGAAAACTAAATGCAAAACGTGATCCTGAAAGTTAAAGCTGGACTGGGAGCTGCGTCCTCATAGGCTGGTTGTTCTCTATGTGAACACGTTGTCCTCATTAACAAATAAGAAGTACACCTGAGATTGTTTTTTGTTCTGATCTTGCTGCTCCATGCTCAGATATTAATTTATTTAAAGATGTTTGGCTGTATCGATTATTAAAACGTTTAAAATGAGAGAAAGTGGCGCCATGATAGAGTGCAGCGTTAGTGCACAGACTCTGGTTTCAAAACTAAAGCTGCAGCAAACACTCATGTCAAAAAACACCAGATTAGTGGTTTATTTATTTCTTAGTTATTATTTTAAACAGATTTTTTCTTACAACTGGGAAAAATGAGCAGAGATATTGAAACAAATGATGTTCTGAATGTGGACTTTAACGGTCTGAACATATTTTCTATATTTGTAGTTAATCAGTGTCTCCGAATCAATATTTGAATGTCGGGGCAATCTACACTTTATTAGGAACATTTTATAAAGTTGATGACTTTTGCAACTATTAAGATATGGAAAAAATGATTAATTAGTCTTACTTTTGTATTTCATTGATAAATATATGCATTTTATACAAGTTTGGAAAACAAATCTAGACCAAAAAAAGCTATAAATAAGACAAAACGTGCTCCCAACATGTAAAGATGTGAAATGTTTCAGTACTTCTCACTGCCGTATAAATATTATGAGACGTAAGAAATAATCAAGAACACTAATAATAACTGAGAGTTACAGCTTTATATGAGATGTGATTTGTACATTAAATGTTGAGTTCTCACCCTCCTTGTTTATATATATTAAATTATTTCAGCTCACAATCAAAGTTTAATAGGATTGTTTAAGTTTTTAGGACAGAAAAAGACATTGGGCGTGCACAAATTAAGCTGCAGCTTCATCATGTTTTAGAACCTTTTACTTTTCTTTTAATATCTATTTTTAAATTCCTTTGAAACAGGTTTTTGTGCAGATGCAGCAGAGCTTGTAACGCAGACGGGGCAAATCTCAGTTTAAAACACAAAGCAAAACAAAAAGAGTGACATTCCTACAAATACTTCTCTCCGGTTTTGTCTGTGTTTAATACTGCGACGTCCTTCTCCTAATCTCTCAACCAAAAATGACTTCCTAACCCCTGCTATCAAAAGGTGTCGGGTTAGAATGTGCAAAAACCAAACAAAACCAAAAAAAAAAAGGGGGGTGATTGGATTCAGCTGCTGGCAGCAAACTGGTGACCAAAACCGATGGGAGACTCGTGTACGTTTGTTTCATAAAAGCACTTATTTCTTGTTTTATTTCGAGCAGCACTTGCGGCGGGCTGCCAGCAGAGCTCGTGGTTTTGGTCCTGCAGACACACACACACACACATACACACACACAGTTGGCCAAATAAGCCATTTATGCTGCAGTTGAATCTGATCTCCCACAGAAATTGTTTTTCTCTTTTTAAACTTTATGATTTGATCTTTAGCTGATAGAGGTGACCCGTTTAAAATAATAAATGATCTCTTAATCAGGTTTTTATTAAAGATTTGCACGCAGTCTACACGGGATGTCCTACCTTCCTCCAACTGCCTACTCTAAAAGGAAAACTTTAGCCTTTCTAATGTGTGATTTTTTTTTTAAATCTATTTTTCTAATGTTTTTGATTTTCTCCATTTACTTCTCATGTGTAAGCTGCTTCTTTCTGTTCAAACTGGAATGAAAGTGTTTACACATCAACGCAGCACTGACAACTCGCTCTTCTTTTTTTCCCCCGCCTCGGTAAACCGAGGGTCATCCTTTTTAAAATGTTGGGTTAAAAGAAAAATTCATTCATGAAACTTGTATTATTTAATGATCAACATGTATAATATCCAGGAAGTGTACTTTTTCTAGCTCATATGTAAAAAAAAGATTTTACGTGTTTATTTCTAGTTCTGCGCTCCTTCTCATAAAGTTTGGTCAGGAAAATTCAGTCGCTGTTAGATTCTTGCTGGTACGTTTCATAAAGATGATTTTGTTTTTCTAAGGGACAAACAGACCTGACAACAGTGAGTAAAATTGGCATTGTGATTGTACATTTTGTTTATTTGAAGAATAAAATTGGTATTTTGTAACTTATTTTTTTACTTTTTAATGTCTTGTTTATTTAACAAAAAAAAGGATAGATGTTTTTTTGTATTTAAAACAATAAAACTCTAATAAATAACATTTAGTCACATAGTGAATATTGTCTATAAGGGCAGGCAGCTCCACCTAAAATAAAATTTATTCACACCACAAAGTAATTCCTCCTAATAAACTGTGTAAATTGCTTTTTTACTTAGCTTGTCATGTATTGTTTTGTTCTATTTCACAACTATTTTAACTTTTAAATGAAATTTTAAAAGAGTTTTAGTGATTCATTCTTAGTTCTTTACTTATTTACAATGAGTTAATATCTTACCTGTTGTAGATAACTCCTCAAATGACCTGTTTCAATCCTTTATACTAATTTCAGATTTGATTTCTGCATTTATTTGCATTTAATTCTTTGCTTATTTAGGAGCTTCAATAGCGGCAGCATCTAGCTATAGCACAGATACTTTCTGCAGGAACATCAATCTGTTTCTGACAAAATGTGTTTTTAATGCAAAATTGGTGGCCGAGGTCTGCAACCTTTACAATGAAAAGAGACATTCCTGCTCCTCAGCTCAAAGGTCTGGAGCCACAAAACATGCCACACTTCTGGTTATCAACTGGTGGTTCGTGGGCCACTTGGGGTTTGTTGAAGGGGGGCCTTTACAGGTAGAAATATGTACTGAATTTTAATGTTTATTGTAATTTTTACACTTTGTGACAAAAAGACATTATTAATGTAATTATAAATGAGAAAAATACTAGCTTATACCAAATTTAATTTAAAAATGCAACTGAACCATGCTGGTATATATATTTAACCCTGATGGATTTGAAAGAAAGATTTTACTTTAAGTCTGGAAGTTGGATTATTGATGTGGCTTACAGGCTACTAGCATGATCTACTCTACATGTTTCTCTCTTTTCCATTAAAAGCATTGATCTTATTTGAAAACAAAGTGACAGGAAAACTGCTGAAGTTTGCTTTTTCTGTTGTGAGTATAAAAACAGGCAGAAAAAAATAATCATGTCAAAATCAAAAGGGCCTTCTGCTGTTTCACAGCACTCGAGTACTAAAAATGTAATCTCATGTTAGCTTCAAAGACCTGCTGCAGAGGAGCCACATGTGACCCCAGAGCGGCAGGTTGCAGACCCCTGGTTCAGGTGAATGAAATTCCTGAAATTGGGAGTTGTTCTAAGACGATAGCACTCAGTTTTGTACTAACGATTAGCTATTTCTCCAAACTCAGTTGTTTTAAAGGGGCCATCTACTGCAGGTAAGACATCATCTGTTCATAATTCTTCCACGTAACCTCACTGTATCTTCACTCCTGTTAATGTCTCTGAAACAGCTATTAAGCAGTGGGATGCACATGCAGTGGTGTCACTAACAGTGCCTTCACACACACACACACACACACACACACACACTCATCCTCTCCATCCACGACCATGGCTGCATTTCAAAGTTCCTCTGTGAAACCAAAGAGATGGAGACGGGGGCAGAAACGAGGCGAAGCGGGGAAGCTGTTTTACATTATTCCAAGACATAATAGAGCCAATCCCAGTGTGTGTGTGTGTGTGTACACATGCTGAAGAGGGGAGATCTACACCATCTCCACATGTTTGGTTAAGGTTCAGATTGGGAAGGTTTCTCTAGATTTTCCTGAATATGTATTGCACGGGGGGCTCCAGTCGGTTTCAAGTTCACATTCTCGGCGTTCTCAGCCGTGTCTCATAATTACAATAATGAACTCTGAACCCAGACACCCGGGGAAATTAGCATAACGATCCCGGCACACACTGGAAGAGACATGAACGCTCGGTCCACGTTGAGGGGCTTTCGTCCCAGACGCCGGCTGCAACGCACGCCTGTTTTATATTCCAGGTTGAAAGGAGCAAAGCGAACTGCTCCGTCGTCCTCGTGTTATGTAATCAATGCAAAACACAAACAAGAAGTTCTGGCGAGAGAAAAATACAGTTTGTGTTTGAAGGCAGAAAACACAGAGTCAGCTGACAGCTCAACACAAACTGTTTACTTGACCTCTACAAAGAGCTGCCGAGGCGGGAAGTGATCCTCAAGGGCCTCATATCACTCAGAGAGCTGTAGATCGCTTCCTATGTTTCCGTCTTCTCTAACAAGGCTCAGTGTGTGTGTGTGTGTGTGTGTGTGTGTGTGTGTGCGTTTTCTGCCTTTAAACAGGAATTCGAGCATCTTGATTTCTCATTTACTCCCAGAATAAACTCAATTCATCGTCCTCGTCCAGTTCTGGGCCTCAACTGTTGAATCAGCACGAAGCTCCGACCTCCCTGAACCTCCCTGAAGCTCAGTTCTGACTGCCCCTCCACCCCGCCACCCACCCACCCCAAACGTCTCAGAGGAAGACTCCCATTGATCTGAGTCTTTGCTGAAAAACTTTCAAATGAATTTAATGGTTACGATACCACCAGCACCGTGGAGAGTTTGCAAATCGAGTCAACAATAACTGTGGCGCTCTCTGGTGGTTTTTTGGTGAGCACCGTATGGGACCCTCCTCGTTGTGGGGAGGGGAGGCTACACAGTTTGCAGCACAGCTAAAAGGCAGCAGAGAGCTGTTGATGTCAGCAGTACAGTTTTCCCTCCTCTACAGATAAATGCCAGAAACACTAAATCTTAGCTCTTCTTGCTCAGGTGATGTAACCTGACACCTGCTGGTAAAAAAAGCACAACAGTAGGACTGTGCGTGTCAGGACCACGGACAATGACCAGTGGTGCACCAGCTTAGCTAGTTAGTAAGTGTCAAACCTGCAGCAGCATGAGTACAAAGATTTATGTGAAGTAAGTTGGTTCCAAACATTTGAAGACAGTTAACGCTCAGACTGGTTCTGTGTGCACCTGCAGCCACAAACAGGTCTGTTAAAGGGATAGTTCAGATCTTTTTAAGTGGAGTTCTGAAGAAATGTGATGAACAATTAGTGTCTTGTTGTACAGATAACCTGTTGATTCACTACAGAATGAAGAAGAGTTTTAGACTCCATCTATACTAATCTAGATTTTTATTTATTCATTATTGTTTATTTTTATTTACTGCTGGAATTGCGAGCGGCACAGTGGTGCAGTAGTTTGAGCTGTTTGCAGATGTCACCTACAGGTTTTTCTGTGAGGAGTTTATATGTTCTCCCCGTGCATTTGTGGGTTTTCTCCAGGTTCCTCCCACAGACCATAAATATACATGTTAGATTAACTGGAAATGCTAAATTTTTCCTTGTGTGACTCAGAGTGTGAGTGGTAGTTTGCCTTCCTTGTTTGTAAGTGTCCCTGTAATTGACCTGAGACTTGTCCAGGGTGTCCTACAGCTCTTACACAGGGACTGCTGGAGATAGGCACCTACTCACTGTGATGTAAAAAATGGGTAAGATGGATGGATGGATGGATGGATGGATGGATGGATGGATGGATGGATGGATGGATGGACACTTTTTATTACATAGGGTTCTGTATGTTGTATTCATGATTAAATGCAGCAAAATAAACTCTATCATAAATAACATATCTTTGTGAGATTTGGTTTATTCACATAATGACTAAATGATGGATGTTTGGCATCTGTGTTGTTGACCTGCATTAACTGTGGCCTCCGGAGCAATTTAGTTGAATAGCCCTGATATGGAAGAAACACTCCCTGTCTCTGGACTCGGCCCTTAAAAATAAACCCTACAATCCAATGAAAAACTTTATTGTTTGTTGTCTGATGTAAGGCGTGTTTTAGCTAAACTCTCACTCATAAGCACAGACTGTTCTGACATATCATGGGATCACTCATAACAGAGCGTACGCTACGCTTTAATTTTCAAACCATAACAACTTAATCACCTCACTTAAAAATAAATAATTACATATTTGATCATCAAAAATATGACTAGACATCTCAAATATAATATGTATATGTAAAGTGCATTAAAATCAGTCTCTTTAAATATCTACTTGCAGCAGGTAAGATAGTGACTGTTCATATTCTGTCCAGAGAACCCCACTTCAAAATATCTGAAGTATCCCCTCAAGAACTGACATCCTGGTGTTTTGAAGAGCTTCCAGAATACTCACAGCTTAAAAACAATCCAACATAATGATATCTGGGTCACGTTGGGGTTTTAGTTGAGAATATAAATAGGAGTTTGTGTGGATGGCAGTCATTAATGTCTGCTGCTGCTTTTAACATCTCGTGTCGGAGGCAGATTTTATGACGTCCTCACAAAGCGAGCGCCTGTCTGACGGTGCGGATGTGTGCGAAGCCTGCTGAGGATCCAGAAATATCCGGCACGTGGACCAGAGCAAGAGTGGTGGTCACTGAAATGTGGTTGTATGAAGTATCAATACCTGACATCATCATCTCACATGATTAGCACAGTGTCCACATCCTTCTCCTGTGACTGAGGACTATTTCATGTGGTTCACAACTGGAACCAAAGTCGTAACCATTAAATCAAACCGGCAGCGTAAGTGCTTCTTGGCTCTTCTGTCTGCAGACATGAGTCCTCCCTTCTCCTCTCAGATATGTTTATTGTTATCTCCTTCCTCGTTTCACCCCGACTGTTTAAACACGGCGCGGGGTGAAGCGATTACCTGCCTCCCCCCCCCACACACACCCACACACCCACTCAAACACAGCAGACCACTCAGAAGGCCCACAACAGGCCGGTCTTTTAGCCTCGGGAGCTGCTGCATGCCAAGAAGCGTCTCTGGTGAGGTCGTCAGTCTTCTGCCGAAACCACAGGCGTGCGCCGGGCAGATCAATAATCCCCATCAAGCTTCACCACAAGCCCCCTCAAAGCTCCGAGGACAGGCGGGCCGAGAGGAGTTTGGAGGAACTGACTGAGAATTTGATACCCTCTGAGATGCTCTCAGAGTGGAAGAGATGAGGACTTGTCTCCTTTAAACATGTTATTAAAAGTGTTCCTGATGAGACTCTTCCTTCTGGAGCAGGATTGCTCTCAGACCTCTTGGTCTAAAAGGAGCCGATGGAGGGTGTCAGATAAAGCACAGGAAAAATGGGATCTTTTGGCCCTTAAAGCATATTTTGTGGATAATTCTCAGCTACTACCAAACCAAATTTTAGCTCAATCCTTGCTGAATTGACTGAGTTATAGCTATTTTTGTCTTGGCTAAGATTGATTGGCTGTGGCAGATCTTACATCAGATTATCTTTAAAAGGTTAATCTGTTGTAGTTGTGCATCCTGATTACATGCTGAGTGTTTCAATAGAACTCATGAGGGTGTTTTGCTAATGGACAGACACAAGCAAAAACATGACACCGTTTCAGTTAGAGTTAATAAAATATCATCTCTAAAATACTGACAGGTTTCTTTGTGAATTGCATGCTTCAAGTTCTAATATTTTTTATAAAGATTTTGTTGTCTGCGCCATCATGTTAGGAGTCTGTTACACATCTTTGCTAAGAACGATTAGCTGTGGCAGCCATCTTGAATCAGGTTGACTGAAACACTAATAAGTTGCAGATCCTGTGATTATTTTCTGAGAGTTTAATTTATTCCGTCCATTGTAGGGGTGCCCAAATTTTTTTCCTGAGAGAACTAAAACGAAAATCTAGCTGAGGGGCCAAATGCAATAATATAACACATGAAATGCAAATTCTTTGAAAGTAATGTGCTTTCATTGTTCAGTGGGATGACCTACATTTTATTTATTTTTTGTTTGTTTGTTTTGTTTGTTTTTAGCCTGTGATTTTGGAGAAAGTTTAATATACGCTAGGGCAGGCATGGGCAATCCTGGTCCTCGAGGGGCTTCTGCAGTATGGAGGACCAAAACTGATGATTAGAAATAAAAGCAAAATTATATGAACCACTAAATAAATACATGTAAAATGCACCAATTAAATTAAAAAAGGACAACTTTATCTCCTGTTTTACTTTCATTTTTATTTTTATTTTTACTTTTACTTTCATTTTTTTATTTTGTATTTGTGTGTCTTAAATGTTTATACTTAATTTTTATATTTTTTTCCCAACAAGTCTTTTTATTTCTATGTGTTGCATGCCTGTGCTGCCTCAGTTTAGCTAAAAGTTTAAAGTTTAGTTTAAAACAAAGGCAAGGAGGAAAACATTACCTGTGCATTTATTTTTAACTACATTTCAAACTGCGGCAGCACAAGCATGCAACACATAGAAATAAAAAGACTTGTTGGCCAAAATTATAAAAATAATTTAATTTAAGCATTCTAGAGACACAAAATCACGTAAAAGTAAAAACTATGTCAAATTTATATTAAAAACATTACATTTTTAATTATGTGTTAAAATATATAATTTATTGGAACTTAGCTGGAAAAAAATAGGAAGGTCAATTAAATTATAAAACATGAGGTAAAGTTCTCCTTTTTAATTTATTTGGTGCATTTTAAATGTATTTATTTATTTATTAAAAGGTTCATTTATCTATTTCTGCTTTTATTTCTAATTATGTCAGTTTTGGTCCTCCATACTGTAGAACTTGGAAGAGGTAATTCAGTGACTGAATCGGGTGTGTTGGAGCAGGGAAACATGTAAAACATGTAAGGCTGCCGCCCTCGAGGACCCACTGCGCTAGGGCAACAAAGGCTCATGGGACATGAGTGAAAGCTATCTGCTCTACAGCCCCATATATAGTCAATGGGCCAACAGATTTATTGACCGTAAAGGAAAATTTGGTCTTTTTGTATTGGACGACAGGTGATTGTAATTTAGTAACCAGCAGATGGTGGTGGGCCAAATCAAACCACATGATGGGTCAATTTTTGCCCACAGACCCCACTTTGGGCACCTCTGGTCATGTTTTATGAGATATTTTGCTAATAGATAAACACACACACACACACAATTGGATTAATGCCCACCCAATAAAGTTATTCCACTAAACCAGAATAGCTAAATTAAAATTCTAAAAAAATATCTAACCATCAATTCAGGTTGAAAAGTGTCCAAAAAGAGTATATCCCAGATATAATCTGTACTATTAGCAGCAGCTAAAGCCACCTCGCTCCTCTGTGGTGCACTGGGACCTACATGACAGTGTTTTTTAAACTACGAGTCTGGTCCTTAATTGGATCACAGCGTTGCTTCTGGTGGGTCCTCAAACGTCAGGCGCTGCAGTTTGTTTTAATCAGCAGAGGTCCCAAAGCAAGACTCAATTTACACAATTTATGCCTGAGTTGAAAAGGTTTACTAAACGTGGCTATTAAAGTGCACCGTGTGTGTGTGTGTGTGCACGAGTCCCTGTCAGCCCCAGTACGGTGGCCGAGCCAAGACCAGCGACTGGTGGATCCACTGGGAGGCAGATTAATGTGGCTCGCCAGGCCCCCACGAGCAGACGTGTTTGACGTTAATGCTCCGCTGTATATTCTCCAGCTCGCAGACATGCTGCATGTGAGCGATGGGATCCAAGGACAGGGATGTTTAGGTACTAATTACCAAACAGCAAGGCACAAGTCTCGCTCCATATTTCCTTACTCCTGTGGAAACACTAGGCAGGCTCCATTTATTTTCCCTGACTGTTGTTTCTGGCACGGCAGCGTCTCGGTAAACACCGCTCGCCCACCATTGTAAATCCGACAGGCGCAGATCTTTCAAGTTAGACTCCTTTGAGGAAAAATGGAGACAGATCGGATGGCGGCGCTCGGGTTTTCCGTCTTAATGAGAGAGTGGAGAAGAAGGATGGCGTTTGATCCCTGGCATGGAAGCCTCTATTTAAGCCTGTCAGCGGTCATCACTCTCTCTCTCTCTGCTCTGGATCTGTAGAAACAAACCTGCACCGCTGGATTTGATCAGCTCACTCAGACCCACTTTAACCCTTTCTGCTCCTGCAGCTGCATTCGCTTCCCTCCAACACGTGAGCATCCATTTTGATTGATCAATGCAATACGAGGAGAGGAAAAAAGGAAGAAAAAAAAGGCAGAAACAAATCTGTGAAAATATTATTTTATTTGCAGAGCTTTGCTTTGAGCAACCCTCTCGAGTCATCATGCTCCAATTTCATATCATGAGTTTGTCCAAAACCATCCGAGAGCCTCGTGGCTCTTCGAGGAAGTCTCGCAACCCAGAGACGCCGGGCCAAGCACAACAAGCCCCCAGGACAAGTTTCCACTCTCCCCTATTTAGAAACTTTTAAACTTTAACTTTTCTGCAGAGGAATCATCAGAGAAAGGAGAAATATCCTTCTGTTAAAGGACTACAGGGCTTCTCGCCGTCATGGACCTGGCCTGGAAGACGCTTTTCATCGCAGCACTAATGGCTCCACCTAATCAGGCCTGATTGGGACAGCTAAATAAATAGTCTTTCCATTTAAAATATCATGCGGTAACTTAAGACAAAATCAATACCCCGGCTGAATACTTACAGCTAGAGGCCAAACAAATGTCTCGGCTCTGGCAGCAGTGAATTTGTCATAATATCAGTGACACTGGCTTGGATTTCTGATTCAGTCTAATAGAGCCACAAAGCTGAGTAGTTTTACATGTTTTCAAAGACATGTTGGATGCAGCAGATTAATGCACGCAAGCAAGTCAGACACTGTTTGTTCTAATCTCTTAAAGGGATAGTCTGGTCATGTATGTATAGTTAACAGTACCTCATTAGTCAGAGTGTGGAGGAAAGGGCAGACCACAAGCTAGGCTAATGAGGGCTAACAGCTAAAATGAAGCTAATATTAGCTAATAATTAGGCTGATCTGTTCAGTCAGACCAGACTGAAACATTCAACGGTCTCTCAGCACTATCGGCATATAACGGTCTCTGCTCAGCTCATGTACATTCAGGCACTAACACGGATGAAAAAACGGCAACAAACGGTTTCGAGGAAAAGTTTACAGGTTTAATCATCGGTAAAGTTATGTTCTCTCAAACTGTTTTTGTTTTTTATTGTTTTGGCTAGCCCAGTGGTTTTCAAACTTTGCCTGCTGGGTCCCACATTAGTAAAAAAAACAGGGGTCCCTACCCCACAGTTTGAGAACTACTGGGCTAACCATTAGCCTAGCCTGGATGATTACCGTTTTCCTTACCTTTAAACTTTGTGCACTTTGGCTAATGAAAGGTTGTTTGTTCATGTGTTATATAGAAATTTTATTTTGATTTAATTGATTGTCATGGCTGATAAGGTAGTATCTGATAGACTATACATTTTAAGTCCTTTCTGAATGAATTTTGATCCTTTAACTGAGTATTTATTCTTATTTTTTAAAATAAATTCTAATTTTTAGCTACTGGAGTGAATCTCAAGACGTGCATTTAAAGCTAAAGAGACCAACATAAAAAACCCTTACAGCAACACTTATTATAAAGAAACTGCAAAGTGGAGCCGCTCAGCGTCAGAAAGCATTTAGCAATACTCATCAATCACAAATGAAACGAGGTGTCTCCCCGGGAGCCGGAGCTAGATAATAAACACAGGAGTCAGGCTAGACTTCTGTGGGCTTGGGAATAAATAAAGTGAATGACCTTGACATCAGCAGCTAGTAAAATATTTGGCTGTGTGGTGGAGTTCGTATGAAAGAGAGCTTTGTGTTATGAGAAATAAATACAGACAGACACAATCGGGTTTGAGTGAAAAGAGTTTTGTCAGAAGTTTCAGAGCTTTTGAATCGTGTTTGATCTATCTTCTGTCTCACTCCTTGTTTTGCCATGTCTGCCTGTGTGATTGAAATACCATATACAGAGAGCGCTGAATTATTGCAATCCATCACATCTGGAGCTGGGAAGAGACATCCGACCTGTTTGCTATGACAGACAAAAGATCTTATGTTTCTGAAAAATGCCACGGGAGAGGACTTCAAAAAGACAATCATATACACAGAATGTTCGGAAGTGTAATTCTTTTTTTTTAACGTGTTGCTCATATCTTTTGCTCAGATCAGAGGTCGACGGGGTTATTTTGCCAATCTCCTCGCCACGTCTTTGTAGGCGATCTCGATCTCACAGTCAGCAGCGCAGGTGTTGGTGAACTCTTCCCGCGAGTAGGCATTGTTCAAATACCTCCACACCCCCGTCATTTCTGGTGGGATGTCGTAGCTGCGATACTTCTTAGCAACAACCTGGAAGAGACAGCAAAGACTTTACAGAGGTCCATACAGTAGGTACAGTATGTACCCCAGTACCTATGTTCCTCGACACACATGTTCCCTAGTATGTTCCCTGATACATATGTTCACCAGTACCTATTCCCGGTTTCCCACTTATTCCTGGGTACCCATGTTCCCTGGTACCCATGCTCCCTGGTACCCATGTTCCCTGGTACCCATGCTCCCTGGTACCCATGTTCCCTGATACCTATGTTCCCTGGTACCCATGTTCCCTGGTACCCATGTTCCCTGGTACCTATGTTCCTTGATACCTATGTTCCCTGGTACCCATGTTCCCTGATACCTATGTTCCCTGGTACCCATGTTCCCTGGTACCCATGTTCCCTGGTACCTATGTTCCTTGATACCTATGTTCCCTGGTACCCATGTTCCCTGGTACCCATGTTCCCTGGTACCCATGCTCCCTGGTACCCATGCTCCCTGGTACCTATGTTCCCTGGTACCTATGTTCCCTGGTACCCATGTTCCCTGGTACCTATGTTCCCTGGTACCCATGCTCCCTGGTACCCATGTTCCCTGATACCTATGTTCCCTGATACCTATGTTCCCTGGTACCTATGTTCCCTGATACCTATGTTCCCTGGTACCCATGTTCCCTGGTACCCATGCTCCCTGGTACCCATGTTCCCTGGTACCCATGTTCCCTGGTACCTATGTTCCCTGATACCTATGTTCCTTGATACCTATGTTCCCTGGTACCCATGTTCCCTGGTACCTATGTTCCCTGATACCTATATTCCCTGATACCTATGTTCCCTGGTACCCATGTTCCCTGGTACCTATGTTCCCTGGTACCCATGCTCCCTGGTACCCATGTTCCCTGGTACCTATGTTCCCTGGTACCCATGTTCCCTGGTACCTATGTTCCCTGGTACCCATGTTCCCTGGTACCCATGTTCCCTGGTACCCATGTTCCCTGGTACCTATGTTCCCTGGTACCTATGTTCCCTGGTACCTATGTTCCCTGGTACCTATGTTCCCTGATACCTAGGGATGGGTACCTTTGCCATTTGAATCGATTCGGTACCAATATCCGGTACCTACGAATCGGTACCGGTACTTAGCGGTACCAATTTTCGGTACTTTGTGTGTTGTTTTTTAATGATAAACTTATTTTTTTTTAACATTTATTTCTTAATATATAAAATTTTACAAATATCCAACTCTTTGTATTGTAACATCAGTTGTTTAACAATTTTCTTTAAAGTGAAAACTCTTGAAAAAACACAAAACTGTTTTTTCTTATTGCACAAATTAAAATACTGCTCCACTTATTTCTATTGATGTCATTTCCCCACTAGAAAAAGCGTGTGATGGGGGTCCATGGAAGGCTCGGTAGTACCAGCAGAATTCGGTCGGTGCTTAAAAAAGTATCGAATTCGGTACCCATCCCTACTGATACGTATGCTCCCCGGTAACTATGTTCCCCGGTACCTATTCCTGGGTACCTATGTTCTGGGGTACCTATGTTCCTAGGTACCTATGTTCCCGGGTACCTGTGTTCCCCAATAACTTTTCCCGGGTACCTATGTTCCCTGGTACCTATGTTCCCTGGTACCTATGTTCCCTGGTACATATGTTCCCGGGTACCTATATTCCCGGGTACCTATGTTCCCTGGTACCTATTCCTGGGTACCTATGTTCTCTGGTACCTATGTTCCCTGGTACCTATGTTCCCTGGTACCTATGTTCCTTGGTACCTATGTTCCTTGATACCTATGTTACCTGGTACCTATGTTCCTTGGTACCTATGTTCCTTGGTACCTATGTTCCCTGGTACCTATGTTCCCTGATACCTATGTTCCCTGGTACCTATGTTCCCTGATACCTATGTTCCCTGGTACCCATGTTCCCTGGTACCTATGTTCCTTGGTACCTATGTTCCTTGGTAACTATGTTCCTTGGTACCCATGTTCCCCTAATAGCTACTGTATGTTCCCCAGTATCTATGAAAAAAATGCTGAATTAGAGTTCAGTCATTGTACCAGGGAACATAGGTACTGGGAAGAAGGGTTACTCCTATATAGTATAAAGGTACAGTCAAACTGGCAATCTTAAGAAAAATCCTGTTTATTGAGAGCTTTTAGGGTGATATGGTGCTAGAGTAATGAAAGGGCAGTGCCCAGGGGTGGATCTACAGGGGCGCAACGGGGGGCAACTGCCCCCCTGTTGTAGAGCCCTGACCCCCCAGCTGCCATCCAGCAGCCTCCCTACTTTTATGCTTCTAAAATATTTGTAATTACTAACTGTTTTTTAGTACGAAAGCCCATTACAACCATTAAAATAATTATTTATTTACCAAAAATATATAATTTTAAATATAATCCGAGGCCCCTGAAAACCTTAGTTACAGCCCTCCATCAAACACTGCCTGCCGCTCCACAGGTGGAACATGTGTCACGTGACGAGGCAGCCTTTCTGCTGCAGAGTGGAGTCACTGAGCTTCAACTTTCTGCAGTTAAAGTAAGTTTGTCTAGCTGGTGTTTTAACACACAACAGTAGAGTTAAGTTTGCAATAAATGAAATATCTGCTAAAGTGTCAGACGTTCACCGTGTAATGACGACAGTGACTTAGCATTAGCTTATCTCAGAGTGGTCAGAGGGTCCGGTGGCGCCAGTGCATGGCAACCCCAGGGCAGGATAATAAATAGTGTTTTAAAGTGTTTTTTATGGATGTTTTGTTGACTCTATTTAGATATAGGAAATTTTATATGTACAGTACTTCAGTGAAGTGATCCTGCATTGCCACCCTGCCTAGAGCTTTTGTCCCCCCTTTGCCCCCCCCATGGAAATTTTTTTAGATCTGCCACTGGCAGTGCCATTTATGTATTTATATTGAAGATATTAAGCAAACTACATTACAGCTTTGTCAACTTCAACCTTTTTATTTAATAGTTTACATGATGAAAAGACTTTAATGGTCATACTTGACTTTGACAATACTGAATTTTATTACATATTAAAATAACTCAGAATGCACAACAGGGGCGGCTGTAGTAGGGCAGGCGACTTATGACCAGAAAGTCACAGGTTCGACTCCCTGCCATGCCCATGTGTCGTGGTGTCCTTGAGCAAGACACTTAACCCCCAAATGCTCCCTGGGCAGCTTAAATAGCTGCCTGCTGCTCCAACTGGGCATTTCTCCCACATGATGGGTCAAATGCAGAGCACAGATTTTGCCATCACATGGGAACATGCATTGATGACAAATAAAGTACCTATAAAATAACAGTGAATAACTGTTTTAAAAGTGAGCTAGGTGGAGGTTCTCCATCAGATTGAATGTTATACATATTAATTAATAAGCTGTCAGGCTTATTTAATCCTCAAATAAAATAGTAATTTAATACCATTACATAACTGATTACATGGACTTATTTCTGTTATCACAGTTGTTGGGGGGTTGCTTTAAAATTGGAAATACCAACAAAATATCCTAAATACCATATATACAACATTGTATTCCTTCTCACATTGTTTTCATCCTTAAGCACATTGTGGGCCTCCTGCAGGTTAGAAACTCACTTTTATCAAGTAGCTTCGACTTGATTGAAGAAGAGATTAAATGTTTTCAGCAAAGATGAACCATTTTCAACAAAAAAAAACCGTCCAGACACCCTACTCAACTTTTTTTTTCCACTTGGATTATTGAGATGCATAGTATTTGATAAGAAAAACAAAAGCAAAAATCAAATATATCCTAAAGAGCCTCAGCCCCAACACCAAAAACTTTCACTCATTTTCTTACTTTGACTATGTGCAGTTTCGGTAGCAGGTTGCAATCTGCCAGTGTCAGCTCGTTCCCATCCAGGAAGCCCCTCTTGGAGCTTTTCTCCTCCTCCATACTGTTTGCATCTATCTCTTCAGGCAGAGGGCTGGTCAGGTAGTCATCAAGCTTCTTTAGGGCCTTGGTTAGACCTTTTTCTAAAACTAAATACACAAATTCCAATCAAAATCACAGAAAAATCATACAGGACAGTTCTTAAAAAGGTGAAGTGTCACAACTATCTCACTAGATGGCAGCACAGCAGGTTACATTTAAGACTCTAAAAATTGGACTCTGCTGCCACCTAGTGGAGAAACAAATTAATGACATCCCTGTTTTTTCCATGTTATGTACAGAACTGGATGCACATGTGGGAGTGTATATAAGTGGCTCACCCAGGTTGGCCTCAGACTTGGTGTTCTTTATGAAGGCTGAGAACTTGGCAAAGATGTCATTTCCAGCTGTGTTGGACTCTCGGTGCCTGGCGGCCAGTTTGGGATACCTGAGCAGACGAGGTTCAGAGACAGGAGACACAGTCGGACCAAAACATCTGGATGAGATTAACACCTGGATAGAAGGAGCTCAGACTTAAAAGACTCAACTGGCAGCCAAAACCTTGAGGTGTTCCCACACTAAGGTTACTTCTAATGTAAGAAACTCTACAGGCAATAATAAAAAGATATTTAACTCATCTAACATTTTTTTAGGCTATTCGCACACTAGCTTTAACAGAAAACAAAATTATTGTGTAAAACTTGGCAAAATTATGGAAAAATATCTAAAGTTTTCAAAATCATTCCGCTTTCAATATCTGAGTTTTTGAGAAATAACAGAGTTGTAATAATTTTAGACAAACCTTGAAATAAACATTATCCACAGTTTCATGTGAAGTGGTGTTAGAAATGACTCAGCTAGCTCAGCATCCATAAAACCTCTTTGTTTACTCATATCATTTAGCTGTGGCAGCTATCTTAAATTTGATCAATTCCAAAAGTTAATCAGTTGTAGATGTATGTCAAATGATGATTTCCTGAAAGTTTAATCAAACTCTGTTGAAGGGTTTATGTGATATTTTTCTAACAGACAGACACAGTTAATTCTAAACAGTTAATGGCTGAATTTAAAGAAGGGTCTTGCACAATCTCTCAATGCTCAGATCAAGTATTTGGGATCAGTCTTTGTTACTACCACAACAAAATTTAGCTCAGTATCTGTAAAACTGACTGACTTATTGCCATTTTTGTGTTTTCTAATGTTGGTTAGCTGTGGCAGTCACCTTGATTTGAGTCAACTCGGAGAGTCAATCAGGTGTAGATGTATGTCCAGTGACTACTTTATGAGAGTTTCATTAAAATTCGTCAAGTGGTTCATGAATTATTTTGCTAACAGACAAATGAACGCAGATATGCCTCTCAGCGGTGGGTAATAATAAATCGTGAAAAGCTTAGATTTAAATGCAACAGCTCCAGAGACATACAAATACCAATGAACATCCATGAAGTGAAATAAAGCCAACTACAGCTGTTAGAGCAGGATGTGTGCAGTCTGAAACAGAACATGTCAGAAAACCTTCCATCTGAGTTACTTTGGAGGGCTGAGCATCTCCTCGAGAAACTCCTCAATCTTGTTGATATCTGTCCTGACCTCCTCGTTAAAGGTAAGAAACGGAGGGTGGGTCCCCGGGGCCAGGTTCTGCAGATCTGCCGGCTTCCTACATGAAAAGAGAAAACAGGTCGCTGTGAGGATGAAAACAAAGTGAACGGCATTTCGTGTGCAACCTTTAGCACACTCACCTCTTGAGGTCAACCGTGGTGACGTTGAACACGACTCCTTTGAGCCAGAGGATCATGAAGAGCCGCTGGGAGAAGGGGCAGTTCCCAATGCTTTCTCCATCACTGCCCGCCTGCACACAAACACATCACACCAGGGAGCTTTATCATGACCTCTGACATGATATTAAAACAACCTGAAGCATAAAGCTTTCAACAACCCTCGTAGTTTGTGACTAAGGATTAAGTCAAATTTGGTCAAAATGACCTAACTACATTTTCAGATTCCTGGCTTTAAATGATATATTTTAATACCTGGATCATTCTGATATCATAAGTAAATCCATATATATGATTTAATTTATCGTGTTGGTTACAATAATACATAAATATTCGGTCTGAATCCTAATTTTATGTAACTTTAATGAGGAATTTTTATTGCCAATATAAAGAAGAAACTTCAGATAGTTTTTGAATATTGAGATTTTCCAGCTGGAAAGAAACAAAAAACTTTTAGCTCACAGGGAAAATC
>JARVGW010000086.1:4490774-4516899 GCA_031762495.1 Anablepsoides rubrolineatus | reverse complement strand
TGGAACATTAGCTGCTTTAAGCTAAGTGCAACGGCTCTCCGCTTTGCAAAGCGTATTTTAAACTCACATTCTGTCTCAGTGTCTTTCACGATGGGTCACCGGGGTTGTCTTATTTTGAAAACAGGAAAAAGATCCATCAAAACTCCACATAGAAAGACCCCTGGACCCTCTTGCTGTGGGGCACAACCACTGACCCGTCTTGCTGCCGATGAATGGCTGGATAGACAGACAGCCTTGTTAATTTTTTTGTTCCACAAAAGTTTTATATTCTATAAACCTTTCAGAGTTAAAAAGTAAAAAAAAAAAGACTGCATAACTTCTGCAGCAAAAGGGAGGGGAAACATATCAGAACATTTTTTTTCCTCTCTTTCGACTTTAACTTTTAATCATTGTGCGTTTTGTGCACCACGGAACATCAGTCTAAACTTTTTTTTTTCTTCGTTTTTCCACTTTGCGATAAACTAAAATTAATTTTAATATACATTTACCTAGAAAAAAAGACAAGCCATCAGTATTTTATAATGTTTAATATATCTATTAGGAAATACGATTTATTATTTTCATTCTTTAAATTCTTTCACATTTGGAAAATGTAAATTACAATTATCTAGCTCCCAATCTATTCTCCTCAAAGCCCCCCTCTTTCTCACTTCCAAGTAAAGCTGAACCCCCCCACCCCCCCACCCCATTCCCTTGTAACTCCACCTCTCCTAAAGGTGTGTTATCACAGTAATCAATATCTTATCTGCAGTAGAAACTACTCAGACATTTTAAAAAAAGGTTTAAAATAAGGTCTGTTTTATAACAAATCTTTACATTGCAGTAACATTCATGTGGATTGGTTAATTATATTTTCTGTGGTTATTTACTCTGAAGACAGATTACTTTCCTATCAGATTAAACAGTAAGGTTTACAACAAAGGTTTCACATTCAACAAACAGAACAGATAACATATGTTCATGTTTGCCAGTGCAGCAGTGAGTATGCATGTTTCGGCCCGACTTGCACAACGTTCAAGTTGCGTCGGAACAAACAACTTTCTCACTAGAAAAATAATTAGAATACTCCATGCTGAAAAACAACCAGTCATTTTAATAATTATTAATATTATTTTACTAATTAACCATGTATGTTATACGCATTCTTTATAATGATAAACATAAAAAGGTCGGAACAACTACTCCCAATTTGAGAACATGTAATATCCGTTACCTCTTGAACGCAGCACCGAGTCCATCTGCTAAAATGCTAAAAACAACAAGTTTCCTTCAAGAACTCATCGGGACTTAACTCTTTTGACAAATCAAAAAATATCCAGAGAGGAGGCAAATCTCAAGCAGTTTAACGATGGAAATGATGGAGCTTGACAAGCAGCTGTTCACCCTCGCTAAAAACTGATGCTTTTATCTCTGTTAACCACAGTTTACCAGCTGAGCTGCTGCTGCCTCTCTGTGTGTGTCTTCCTGTAAGTATGATGCAGTCGTAATGCATTCACACTCTCAGAAGCTCTGTTTCAGGTAAAAAAAAAGGTTTTAAATGATATATTATTAATAATAAAACAAATTTGAATCTAACTTGTGTTAGTGCATTATCTGTTTTGAACTTGTGGAATGACTTTTTATTTTTTGTTTAAATCTGAGATCAGTGTTAAAGGTCTTTTTTTATAATTAATGTGCCTATTTAAAAAATGACCAAGAAATGTTTGTTTGCTAATTTTAAATAGTATAATTTACAGTGTCATTTGGTTTTGGTCTTATTTATTTATTTTATGATCATACTCATTTTTGACTAATCTTATCTCCTGGTATGTTATCAGTTATCGGTTATTATTGGTTATCGGCTGTTAAAAGGAGAAATTTATTGGTTATCGGTATCGATTCTTAAAATAAATTATCGTGCATCCCTATAGCATAAATCAAATCTTGTTTGTTTACATGGAGGGAGTGGGGCTTACGTACGGTATGGAGAAAATCTTGTGGTATTTCAAATCAACTTAATGTACATTCTTAATCTACATCCTCCTCACCTTTAGGTTAAAATGCAAAAGAAAAGTATTTTAAAAGAAATTATTTTCTTAACCTTTTGATAGCAAACCAAGCTTCTTCAGGCAGCTATGAATTTTACTGCTAAATAAGGACTGAGATCATTTATGTTAAAAAGAAACTGGAGTGAAGGATCTGTGCATTTGTATGCCCCTAAAACTGTCTGCAAAGAAACCAGATGACAAGACAGGCTGCATGAGAGAACTATACTGTAACCTTAAATAACTATGTCACATTTTTTTATCCAGACCTCAGGAAAACGTGTCAAAATATTTCTCTTTTAAAAAAGGGTATGTTACTCCAACTCATCAGTGCCACTAAGGATTATAATTGTAGCCAATGAGAAATTCCTTTCTGCTCCTTTATTTAAACCCAGCGGCATGCATCTGCAAACCTCTTTTATTCAGCTTAATGAAGAATAAAAAACTTGGGGTGGGGTTCACAGGCACTAAACTTGAGAATAATGGTTCATATTCCCCTTCCACCAGCTCAGACCAGACCCTATTTTTGTAGAATAAAATGAGACATTTGTATTAGAGCCATTTCATTACCCTGTGACAGCGGTGAGCAGAGGCAAAACAGAACCCTGAACTCTTGTGTATTAAGACATGTCCTCACTACGAAGGGTCCTGACAGAAAAAGTGAACAGAGAAAAAGAAATTCCACTCTGTCATTGCACATCACTATATAACAGTGATGCTCTACTTATGATGAATTGCCCTGAGTTGCTTTGCAATCTCAAAATCTGGGGCAGAGTGGTAGATCAGTGGGTAGAGAAGCCGAGTCAGTGATCGGAAGGCCGCCGGTTCGACTCCCCGAACCAACCAGCCCCACCTTGGGACTTCAGCAAGGCCCTTAACCCCTCAGCTGTTCCCCGGGCGCTGTGATTGGCAGCCCACTGCTCCACATGTGAGTTCACATGTGTGATACGTTAAATGTCAATAAATCAGTCAATATAGTGTGTAAAATAAAATAAAATAAAAAGTCAATGCAGTGACCAAACTCCTCACCACGACAGCGCTGATACAGGAGCTCGCTGACCAGATTGATTTTAGTGTTTTATTTAATAAAAAGCATTTTTGGCAAGACAGAATAGTGAAACAAATATTTCACCATCTCCATATTATAGAACTATTCAGTGCAAACATACATTATGTATAATTTTATATTTTAAAAAATATGTCTCTTTTGTACTGCACAAAATAACTTAAATAATTTTTTTATTTGTTAGACTTCCATCCATCCATTTTCTGTACACGCTTATTCCTTTCAGGGTCGCGTGGGTCACTGGTGCCCATATCCAGCAGTCACCGTGCGAGGGGCGGGGTACACCCTGGACAGGTCACAAGTCCATCACAGTTTTTGTTAGACTGATTTATCTAATAAATAACTATTTCTTTCAAAAAGATTATATTATTTAGAGAGCTCATTTAATACTATATATACTTCATGTCTGATCATTTATTGAATCACAGAGCAGTTCAGTCACAGTATGGTTCTAAATAGAAGCAAACTATATTGTGAAGAAGGAAATTTGTAGATGTTTATGATAAACTACATAGTGGGAACATAGCGGGGTTTTTTTTGTTTGTGTGGGGGAGGGTAATGCTAAGTGGAGACTCGTCTTTTCTATAATATGGAACAAACAAATGTTCATCTGTTAGAGTTAATGTTGTTTCATTACAAGAGCTGAAACAGTGTCTCTCACAGAACAACTCAGCCTGTGAGCACCTCAGCGAGCTCCCGTATCAGCACCATCGTGGAGAGGAATTTGGTCACGCAAGCAAAGTTGGACATATCTGTTCGATAACAACACTCTGAACACTTGGGGTATCCCGATCCCATATTGATATCAGATATCGGTCCAATATAGGGCTGCACGATATATCATGTTATATCGTGCAATGTTCAATGTTCCTAGTTTGTTTTTGAGTAAATCTTTATCTTAAAATATTACCCTGTGTTTAAATTATAGTTTTATATCTTTAGGTCCGCTATTAGCGGATTAGTGATTTAGGGGACTAGTGCCCACCACTGTACATTAGTACTAAAAATATTGCCTCGCAGCGTTACATTGATGGCTCCTTCAGCTAAATTTGATTTAGTAACCTCTCAGCTGCACAGAGTGAATCGTACACACCACCTCCCTGCAGTGCAGTGCTGTGGCTTGACAAAGCTGCAGGAGATGTAGTAATCAGTTAGGATGACAGACACAGTGAAGTCATCCTATTTCACACATTATAACTGCCTGAAGTCTTGTCAGAACAACTAAACAAGGCTACAAATGGAAGGTGGGCGATGGGAGCTTCAGCCATTGACAGATTTCACAGATGCTGATGGTGGATGAAGACAAGCAGTGCCATTTTAGGAGTAAAAAAACTAGTTTTGACTAAACTTTTATGTTTTTTTTTAGGAAATGAAATGGAAGCTACTCTGAAGAATATATACAAGTGTTGATATTCATCTCCATTTTGTAGATGGTTGCTTTAAGGTTTAGCCAGTAATGTTTTTTTTTTTAATCTAACCAAGGGAGGCCTGTGCCTGAAGGCTGTCTAACGTACATGTTTTTTAGTTTGTGGGGAGAAACCAGAATACCTGAAGAAAACCCATGCAAACCCATTTCTACTGTGTTTATCAGAATAAATTAAGTTTCATTCTCTATTATTCTCATGCTATCACCACGTCATTGTGTTTCTTGGCTTAGGTTCTCAGGTGTCAAGGTTAAAGCGTTTGTGTCTCTCTGTTCAGGGTGTATTTTTTAGTGAATTAGCTGGTGTTGATTCTGAACTGACAGTTAATCAGACGTGGCATCAATTAAACAGCACCGGGGCTCCAGTTACTGTTGTGCTGGGCTTTTTGTGCACCGCTGACCCCCGTGACCCAAACTCACCGCCACAGTGAACGGCTGAAGCCCAGTTAGTCGCCTTCGCCAGCCTTGACCGCTCCCACACCACCCCGCCACAATTATCAACCACCTCCTGCAAGGCCACGCTCAATTATGGATGACCATCATTAGAAACCGGACCCGGCAGAACACACGCTTGGCCACACGACACATGCGCTCAGAAACGGCGCGATGGGCACGGCGATTATTCCCGGAGACACCCAAGACTATTAGAGCGCTAATGGAGCGACAGCATCAGTTTCAGTAGATAACTCCTGCAGCCTTTAGGTAACCAACAGTACGTGTCTCCTGGAATATTAGCACATCTGCCCCTTTCATCCATTAGTTGGAGTTTTCTTCTCTTACAGGATTCAGAGTTTATTTTACTAGAATAATGTAAATATCAGGACATTGAAGCATGTGTCCCTTTGAATGAACTTTTAATCCTGCACTTGTTTCTGGTGGGACTGAGGACAAAGGACATCTCTCAGCAGTTATTAACACGGCCATTTTGCTGCAGCCATAAAGCGTCCTGGATTAACAGTGTACGCACAATAATAGTGTAAAATGTCTGTTACCTTTTATTATATTTGACCTCTTCTTATTTTAAAGCTTTGCAAGCAGGATTGTTCACCTTTAACGCTTCAAATTTGTACAAATTGTTTTCATAAACCAGATGCAAATAAGATTTGGTCAGTGGTCAAAGCAGACAAATCATCTGAGGTTTAATTAGTTGGTTTTTATGTCTGTGTGCTCATTATTAGACACCATGTGGATTACTGACATCACAGACATTTGCAGAGAAAAAAAATGGTTCAGATTTTCTTGAAAGAAGGTTCTGTGGAAAGGCTATTAACAATTATTATCTTACCTGTTGTAGATAGCTTTTAGAACAAACCGAAAGGAATAAAGTGAAAGTCTGACAGGAGGACTAATGAATTAAAACAGGGGTCTGCAACCTTTACTGTCAAAAGAGCAATTTTTGCTCCTTGGCTCACTGACAGTCTCAAGCCAAAAAATGTGCTATAACTGTGATTATCAGCTGGTGGCCCATGGGCCAGTTTGAGTTGGTTGAAGGGAGGCTTTTCTGGCCAGTGGGGGTGACATTATAAAAGGATGATGAGACTTTCAATAATTTCATCAGTGATCTTCTGAAAGTTTCTGTGGAGTTCACCAAAGAGTTGGGGGAGCTCTCCACTCTAGAGGAAGTTGCTGCTGCATTACAAAGTATGGAAGGAGGGAAAACACCTGGCACTGATGGACTTCCAAGTGAAATTTATAAGACTTTCTGGTCTGACCTCTGCGTTGACATCATGCAGGTTTTTGAGAAGAGCTTTGCTGAAGGATTTCTACCTCAAAGCTGCAGGAGAGCAGTTCTCACATTGTTGCAGAAGAAAGATGATCTTCAGGACCTTAAAAACTGCTGACCTGTCTCTCCTGTGTACAGATTACAAACTGCTGACAAACAGACTGAAAACTTTGATGGATCAGGTTGTCCACCAAACGCAAACTTACTGTGTCCCTGGTAGGTGAATGCTTGATAATATATCCCTTATTAGAGACATATTGGAAGTGTATTGTTGGCTTTTGACAGGATTGAGCACCGTTTTCTTCTGAAAGGTTTTGGAAAGGTTTAATCTCATCCCTGAATTTATTGAAAATTATCGTTCTGTATGAAAACATTGAAAGTGAAAGTTTCTGTAAACTTTTTAAACTTACAAGATGTGCTTGACAAGGTTGTTCTTTGGTCTGTTATATGCTCTTTCTATTGGACCATTGTTAAAAATATTAGGTCAATTATTGATGGATTGGTTTTACGCAGGTTTCAATATATCATTTTCTTTATCAGTTTATGCTGATAGTGTCATTACTATTGTTTAAAAATCAGGTCAGTGAGAGTTGCAATAGTTCCCAGAAATTATAGCAGTTCATGAAAGCCCAGTTTGATAAACCTTTATATTACTGTCATTTTCATGTTGCAGTTATTCCAGCAGAGATGAGATTCTAACTGAAAGTGCTAATTCTGCCAGAGATATAAATGTTCACACAATAGTATTTTTGTGCCAGAAATTATACTTCAGATTGGACTGTAGTAATTTACTTTGGTCTTGGTCCCACTTGGACTAGCCATTAGCTCATCAGCTTGGTTAGAATTTAACTCTGTTTCACAGACATGATGTTTTGCTAATAAGTAACTTCAACTCAACTTAAGCTAACAAACCAGTTTGTTACCTGCATGTGGACAGGTCTGGGCATGTTTGGCATTTAAATGAATTTAACAAATATTGTTCTACCAGTAATAAACCATTTTTAAAGGAAGAAGAAAGAAAAAAAAACTCTCTTACATTTACTTTGCTAATATATCTTACAATTAAAGCATCTGGTTTCTAAACTATCACCTATTAGGAATTCATCTCTCAAGACAACAAAGAGGCAGGCAGATGCAAAAATGCGTTGAGTCAATATGAGCTATAATAAGTTGGGTAAGGTCCTATTTTTTGATGCTATATTTGCCACATTTAATACTTTTATCAAGCTGTTTATTTTATTTTATTTTTTCCAGTTTTGGCAGGATCAGTCCTCCATAAGTTTGAGCCTCCAAAACCAAGAAAACAAAAAAACAAAAAAAACTGTCCTGCAGCTCAGAAACAAATAGAGCCTCAGATCTCCCAGTTTTACTGTTTATCTGTAGAACGCTACATCCTCCTCAGAGAAAAACAATGCTCAGTGTAGTGTGCACACTGTGTTCCAGCAGTTTATGTGCAGCATGCATTATTAATCCATTTTCCATTCTTTGACAATTTCTTCTGCATGTTTTATTAAGATTCAGACAGAGCTCAGCTCATGATGGTTGGAGGTACTGAAGAGTTTTTGCTCTGGTTAAACTTCAGAATTATATACTAGATTATTGAATGTGTTTTGGAATAAATGAGTGTCTTTAAATGCCTTTAAAATCATTTATGACAACAATAAACTAGACTAAAATGACTTTGATAAATAACGTTCTTTTTTTGTCCTTTCTTTTAAATGAATGGCCTATATGTTGACAAGTTTACTCATCCCCTGCTTGGTGAATCAGCGATGTGTGCATGAATGTGTTTGTCTGAGCTCGTATCAGAGCTTACTGGTTCATATCAGTATTAAGTAGCTGGAGAGGTAACTGGAGTGGGAGATGTATCCATCTCAGTGGGTTCAATCTCTCCCCATCAGGGACATGCAGAACAAGCGCCTCACTAAAACTTACACACACACCCACACACATACACAAGTATCAGGTAACAGGATGTGAATTATTTAGCAGCTCCACGGCCACAAAGAAGCCACCAGATTCCTTCACATATTTGCATCTGAATATCAATGATCCAGTGATCTTAGACTTGAATGATTTTTTTATGCAATCAATAAGCATCTGACCCTTTCAAAGATGGATGTGGAAAAGTTAGTTAGTACGTCTTACAGCTCGTTGAAACAAAGCTTTGTGTTTGGTGAAAACTGAAAACTGGTGAGCCAGAAATCTCAGGACACCTTTTTTATTTCAAAAAGAAAAGTGAAAATGAAACATCTGCATTCTTCAGCAGGTAATGGGTGAGGGGAGCTATTTTTAGGTTATGTCCAGAACACGGCTGTCATCGTGACAGCTTTGATATTGAATCAAAGTAAAAGGGTGTCTTGAGACTTTTAACTCACCCTGTATATATCTGCATGTATTTAGAATAGAGTAAATCTAAAAAAAAATCAAAGGAAATGATTGGTTACAGAGAGATGCTAGACTTTCATATTCAGATTTGTTGGTACCCTTAAAGCAGTGTTTCTCAAACTTTCTTTATTAGGGCCCCACCTTTGAAGAAAGACATTTGTCTGTGAGAGAGCATCTTCATTTTCTAAACTTATATTTTGTTAAAGAGAAAACAAAACAATATATTAATAGTTAGATAGATTTGCTGTTTGTTGTCATGTACAAACAGCTCTCAACAACAGGTCATTTATCAGTTTTTCATATGTTTCCAAAAACCCTGACTTAAACTGTTCAGCTTTCATTTTAGACCACGTGATCATTTTATTGTAAAACTACGGAAGCCAAGAGTGGACATTTTTCCGCATATATTTGTTTTCTCGCGATAACAACATATTACCGTATGTCTTAATCACAAACTGACATGTTATGTCGTTATCACAAAATACTGATGAGCGTTTTTTTCGACATAACGGCTTTATTTCTCGATTGTTTTTCACAAGTTAATGAATTATGCTTTTCCTCTTGAGCATCATTTGGTAACCATGGAGACAGCTTGGTCGGTTCAGCTGGTCACCTATAAGGTTTATTTCAGGATCACTGTGTAAACTGTTGAGCTGCAGTCGGGCCGGCCGTCTCCTTGACAAAGGCTGCCATAAAGTTATCTGTTCAAGACAAACAAATCCCAATTTCAGTCTGTGTAGTGATACAAAAATAGGACACAAAATCTGTGATATCAATAGGATTTGCCTGGATAAATAATGTTAATTAAATAAATAGTAAACTTCGGTGACTAGCTGAGGGGAGCAGGTCGTCTCCATGTTTACCGAATGGTGAAGGAAACAAAAACCATCGGGAAATCACCTCGTTATCACATTAAAACGTTATTTCGCGAAAACAACATAATTATCTTATCACAAAAAAAAAAAGCAAGAAAAAAAATTATATGTGGAAAACGCCCACTCTCGGCTTCCATATAAAACAGAATACTTCCCTCTCAGTGGAACCTTCCTGTATATAAATAAAATATTTTATAAAATATTTTTATACTTTTTATTCTCCACTAAACCTCTTTAAAACCAGACTGGGTTTGCAGATCAATCAAAGTACCTTTATTCTATGAGGAAGAGGAAATCTTAAATTAAACAGAAAATGAAAAGATACTGAAAAAATAAAGCATTTCCTTACCTCAAATGTTGATGTTAAACAACTTCAGTTTCTTGATGTTGAGGATGTTGTTTTAACAGGTAACTCCAGAATGACACAGAACTTTAAAGCACCATGTTGTTACGAAGAAATTAAAACATCTCTTTAGCTTCTTTTTTTTTTATTGAGCAATAACTTTGCAAAAAAAAAACAACAAACAAACAGATAAAACAATTTCCCAAAACATTTTTAACAATATGACAGAGAAAATGAGACGTGTTGAGGTTCAGCTTTGGTGCAAAACAGACTAAAGAATGATGGTAAATAGACTGAACTTGTAAAGTGTTTTATGAAGCCCCATGAGGACTCCAAAGTAGGGCTGGGTGATATGGCAAAAAAATGATCACGATTAATTTTTTCATATCGTCCGATCACAATTATTATCACAATTTTTTTGTTAACCTAAATAGTGACGGAAAAATAATTTAACAAATTAAACAGAAATAAAATTAAAAATGGCTGTTATTTCACTTTCACTAATATAACAAATAGCGGTGGTTCAGTACAACATTAAATTATTTTTGCAAGGTATTTAAAAAGGTATTTACCAAGAAAAAAACATTCTTTATGTGTAAATCCTAGAATCTCCACCACAGCATGGTGGATGATTGAATAAAACCAAAATGTTTAGCTGGAGGGAAGTTCTGTTGAAATTTGAGACATTGGGCTCGTTCCTGTTTTCTGAAGAGAAAATATTCTTGGCACAGAGCTTTTAAAATGAGTTTTTGATCATGACAAACACAATAAAAAAGAAAATATTAGCTTTGATGCTGTAATTTCTGTAGCTGCCATACAGTTGTGCCTCTAAATGCTCCAATATTTTAAGTTTTTGCTCTTTTTTTCCCCATGACTGCTTATCTGAGTTCTTTAATAATCCAGGCTGTGGAGCTGATTCTTCCGGTCAGATTTCCTCTGCAGGGCTCCAGGAAGCTGCGGCAGGTTCAGGTCTGCATCTAGACGTTGGAGAGAAGGCCGTAACTGAACGGAGTTCTTCGTGCCTCCGTTCACCTCCTCTCCTCCTGCAGCAGTGAGCTCTCCTCTCCGGCCCCTCTCCCTCAGGCTCTTTACAACTAAGGCGTGTTGTTGTCTCTGAGACGGGAACGCCGGTGGTTTGGAGCCGTTCACCAGGAGCCTGGGGGGTCCGGTTCGATTCAGCTCCACCCACGTCACCTTTCTCCCTCGCCCGTCCTTTAGGCCCACGTTGCGCAGCCGAGGAAGAGGAGTGCAGGGCGACGGCTGGGTCATCTCCACGGTAACCAGGTGGCCCCTGTCCGACGTCCGCAGCCTCTCCAGTCGCTCGTTGATGCGATGAGGGTCGTCGTGGTGATGGTTGCCGTGGAAGCAGTCTGACCCGGGGTTCGCCGCACCGTCTGATTGAGTTGTTCTGAGTGGACGCGTGTGTGGGAGTGGCCTGGATGTGCCGCCGTCTCTGATTGGCTCAGGCGGTAAAGGGACTTGGCATGGAGCGGAGTCACAAAGTTTGGATGTTGAACTTTTAGGTGGGGACAGACGGACAAGCTCCCTCTCTCCAAACACTGACACTAGGACACACACACACACACACAGGTGCAGTTTAGTATGGAATACACCGTACTGTACAAAACAAAGCCAAAATGGAGGTACCACCTCAGTCAGTGCTGATCTAAAGAATACACATGTGTTAACACAATGGCAAGATGGGAAGACATCAGCAAGGAGCTTAGTCAAACAACTGTTGCTAACCCATTAATCTATAAAAGGTTATAAGGCCATATTTACAAGTGGAAAACAATTAGGACATCTTCCATTTTTCCAGAGAGGACATATTCCATATATGATTTTCCCATGGTTTTCTCAAGATAACGAGTTACTTATGTCATCATGAAATAGCGATGACCATTTTCTCAACATATTGAGATGATTATCTTTTCTTGAATGATCATGATCAGATTCTCAGTATTCCTAAAACCTTGCCAAGAACGAACCCAAGCTGAAAATGTCAGATTGTGGAGAACCTGCCACTGATCAACACATAGATAAAAGGCTGAAATTGTAGTTTGCCTGTCTTGTACAGATAACTTTCACATCATCCCATGTTGTTTAAAGAGACGACTGACCTGACTGCAGCTCAGCAGGCAGTTTATGCTTCTAGAGACGACATAAATGGCTCTTTGTAGGGATCTGGATCTCGAGGAGCCATTTGTTTTATAGAGCCGTTCAAAAGAGCCATTCAGTTTTGAATAAATTACGTCATCACACATGATGTACGTGATGATGTCTTCATGTTACGTGGGTGGAACCATGTGTTTTGTCAAGCAGATTAGATAGATAGATAAGGCCTTTTTACATTTCAGAACATTCATTCAGAAAAAAAAACAAAGCGGGAGTCATTTAAGGATGAAAAACACGAGGAATAAAACAAAACTAAAAACAACTTTTTTCAAAAGATTCTGATCGTTCTGCTATAATAAACTTTATCAGCGACCAGCTGAGGGGACCGGGCCGTCTCCGTGGTTACAGGATGACGCACGAGAGGAAAACCCTAACTCGTCATCTCGAGAAAACCATCATTATTTTGTAATAACATATTTATGCATGGGAAAAAAATTATATGCGGAAAGCATCTTCCATTGCAATCTGTTTCAGGTTTGATAAATCGAATTGCGGGTGCTAAATGATTATATCTGCTTATCATCATTAGTAGATCTCCAGGTGAAAAGTTGAAGTTAAAGACAGGACAATTAGAAAAAGACGGAACAAGTAAGGCTTCTAAGGAAAAGTTGCAGGAGAACACCTCTTCTCTCACTGGTTGGACAGATGAGACCAAAGTAGATACTGTATGTTTACAGATAATACACAGACATGGTGGATTCAAAGTCCAGACCTCAACCTGACTGAAATGCTGTGGGGGATTTTAAGAGAGCCGAGCAGAATCAAATATCTGGAAGCAACAATGTAAATTCTTCCACAACCATGTGAGAGACTGAAAATACCTGAAAAAAACTCACCTTCAGGAAATAGTGTCTCTCTGGTGTCCAAGGTGATGGCGAGCTCCTCATCAGGAGTCCCTTTCTCTGCAGGCAGAGGGGCGGGTGAGGATGAGGGAAGGCGTGAAGGTAAAGTGGGGGAGGCAGATAGTGGGAGCTGGGGGAGAGCTGGAGAGGGGGGACGATTCTCATCAGACTCCCTGTGGCCCTTTCTGTGTAGGTCCTCAGTCCTCCTCCTGTCGCTCTGACTTCTGCTCGTCTGCTGGACCCTCAGATACTGGAGCTGCTTGGAGCTCTTGTCATTGGTCCGTTCACTCTGACAACAAGCAGTGATTGGTCATCGAGAAGAACAGGAGTTATTTCTTTTATTCGCATTGATAACACCTGCATATCCTCTTCACTTTTAAACAGGTTAGTGCAGATTGTGCAGCTGAAATTTACTCTAAAATGCTCCCAATATTCAGATTAAATCATTAAGTTTATATACTTAAAGATTGAGGCAGCAAAGCAACAACACAAGAAACTAAAAACTTCATGACTTTTTTTTTTATTTGGTTTGTTTTTTGTTTGTTTTTTAATGATAGTTTTTGTAAAAATGAGATAAACTCCTCCAGATCAGCTTGTCTTAATTTGGTTACAGTTCTGACCTGCAGAGTCTTTGATTCCGTGTTGTTCTTGTCCCTCCGTGTGTTCTGGTTGGAAAGACTCCACTCGTTGCTCTCCAGCTTCTACAAAATCAGTCACAGCTGTTGTCAAAAATCTAAAAACAAAATCTATAGAGATATGTTTTGAAGCCAAAACTTTGGTTTCTGAAGTCAGGAGAAAAAAAAACAATTTGGACACTTATTTTAGCCTTAACATTTAAAAGTATCTCATTTAGTTAGAGGTTTAATATTTTAGTAGAAGACACTCAGAATCCACATCTTCACTTCCTCCCATCTACATACATTTACCTCAGAAATGGAAATCAAAAGGTTTCTGCTCCTGTAAGCCTAAAGATTGATCAAAACCTTTTTATTTCTCCAAACTTTGGAATAATTGTTCCAAAAAGCTCCACTATTTTATTTAATCAGACTTATGGCTGTTTTTATTTATCCTTCCAACATGAGGATGAATCTACCAGTTAGTTGTCACTTAATGGACAAAATGGTACAAATACATACAAATACAGTATGTATAAATAAATAAATAAATAAATAAATAAATAAATAAATAAATGTGGATATGGGCAAAACATTCAACATTAGCCTCTATAAAAAGTGGAACAGCTGTGAAGCTTGTGAGTTTATTTTAATTAGGGCTTTATTACAGTGTTTATGGGAATGCTTTAATAATTTGTTCAGTGAAAAAGAAATTCAAAAAGATGGCAATGCATTCCGGGAGCTGTAGCTCATGGTCAATGATGGCTTTAAAGCAGCATACACTTCTTATTGGACATTAATACATCTTTAAAGCTTTTGTGGGCCACATAAAGTGCAGTTTAGGGCCCCATTTGGCCTGCATGCCTTGATGTTGACATGTGGTCTAAACTGTGGATTGTCACAAAGGCTAAAATGAGTGGCTGTCCTATAACAACTCCCATCTTAACAAATTCATAGCTAATTTTTAAACCTGGTGGTTTAGAAGCCATGGTTTTAAAATAGTTCCTCACATGAAAGGAGTTGTTTCAAGACAACAGTAATCCATGCTGATTTTGGCCCTGCTTGAAGGTAAACTTGTCAATCCAATCAGATCCTTTTAACCAAACAGATCATTATCATTCAAAAAGCTGTCTACAACAGATAAGGTATTGATTGTTCATATTTAAAACATGCTGTCAACATTTAAGAAGGAGGTATTGTGTCTCCTGTTCATGCATGAAAAGTTAACCTTTCCGGCTCGGACACCCTTCTGGCTCCTGGTGAACTTGCTGAGCAGCAGGTGGTAGTACGCCATGATGTTGGAGGGCCTGTTGTTAGTGAGCGTGTGGAGGATTTCAGAGAGGGAGCAACCCAGAGTCTCTGTCATATCAGCCAGCACAGAGGAGTTCAGATCTTCTGGACACAACCTGGAAAACAATTCCCCCAGAGCGGGATGGAAAAGCACTTTCAAACCGTAGTAAAACAGGAACAGGAGAGCAGAGATGGATTTACTGAGTTAGAATGACTTCGAACTGAAAGATGTTGGTAGAGAGCAGAGCAGAACTGGAACACTTCCTCTATCATTCATGTGGACTGGAGACAAGGCAGTGCTGGCCGTTCAGAGCCACACATGATTGCATTTCCACAATGCGTAAAGTGATAAAAGGGTTTTAGTCATGCTGTAATATTCCGAGCTGTTGCGATGCAGACCACAAGAATTTTCGTTTTGTTTGAAAATGTGCAGAGATTTTCCACTTCATTGTGATGTTTGATGCAAAACATTCCCTGAGGAGGAGCTTTTTGTCCTTCCATACTCTCATGATACAAACACACAACTGCACACTAAAGTAGTTTGCATTCAGTTATGTCGACACATCACTTCTCAATATATGGATCGATATCGTCTGGTAAATCACCTGTTCTTGGGAGACGGGGTGTGTAACAGTTTCTTGGCAAGTCCTTCGTTGAGCCATTTCTTCTCCATTGCTTCTCTGACACTGGGTCTCTTATCTGGATCTGGTTCCAGGAGAGATGTCACAAACGACATGGTGCCTGTAGCATAAATGAGAGTAAAGCAAAACCTCAAATATCGGTTTTAAACATCACCAATGTATTCTTTTTACATACACAAAGTAACCTTAAGGTAGATAAAACTTTCACTGAGTTCTGTTACGCTTGAAATCACTTTTAAAGTAAAATGTTGCATCAAAAATACTCTAAATCTGGTTTAGTTGGTAGAGCAGTTGCCTCTCAGCAAGAAGGTTGCAGATGGAATCCAGGCAGGGGACATTTCTGACGTTCTCTCTGTGCATGCATAGGTTTTTCCAGGTACTCCAGCTTCCTCCCACACACCAAAAACATGGTTGTTAGGCTAATTGGTAACTCTAAATTGCCCAGAGTGAATGGTTGGTTGTCTTGTTTGTCTCTATGTGTCCCTGTGATGGACTTGCGACCTGTACAGAGTGTCCTCCACCCCTTGCACAGTGACTCCTGGACACAGGCACCAGTGACCCCCATGACCCTGAAAGTATCATCAAAGGATAGATGGATAATAATGCCATTGGTGCGTGTAAGGTGGTCACTCCTCTATTAGCTCAAAAGATATACTTTGTTCCATCTTCTGTACCAGAAGATTTGATGGTACCCATTAAACTACATCTATTCCAGGTATAAAAATATAGAATACAATTCTAACATAAATTCTCCTGGACACAAACACAAAATTCAAAGTCAATGTTAAAAATCACAACTTTATCTATAGGGTAACATAATATCTCACCATAATCATAGACAGATTTTATTTGTGCCAGAATGTGAAAAAAACTGATTGCTTACCTAAATTCAGGCAACCAGTATTGCAGTGATGAAGCCATTTGCAGATGGCATTCAAAAAAAGTACCAAAAGGTGTAAAACTTGGGGCTCATTTTGAACATTTTGTCATGCACTTTCCTCCCATGTTTGATTTCCCAAACTGCACCGAAAAGATCTTCAGACACTTTAGTAAACAAAATACTGTATATAAGGTTAAATATGCATCAGCAATTCTCAGACTAGTAGCAAAAGAATGACCACCACCCACTAAATCCGGGGTGTCAAACTCCAGTCCTCGAGGGCCGCTATCCTGCATGTTTTAGAGGTTTTCCAGCTCCAACACACCTGATTCAGTGATTTAATTAACTCTTCAAATTGTGCAGAAGCCTGTTAATCACCCAGCCATCAAAATCAGGTGTGGAGCAGGAAAACCTCTAAAACATGCAGGATAATGGCCCTGGAGGACTGGAGTTTGACACCCCTGCCCTAAATTAATAATTTAAGCCAAATTTCACATATCTACATGTTATTGCTATATATCTTGAATATACAAGGGTATTAAAGTCTTATTTTGAGATCAAGTTATCAAGCACAACTCAGAAAATGGTAAATTCCCCCCAACATAAGAAATTACTGTGATTTGTCAGATGTTTGTGGGAATGTTTATTTATGTTTGTATATTGTATGTATATTGATTAAACTACTAATTTAAACTACAGAATTTGACTTTTTTACCTGTGAGCAAACATTTATAAAGAAAGTCAAATCATGAAAAATTCATGAATGGAGATAAAACAGTGTGCATAGAGCAATCTGTGGCGCTTAAACCAAGATAGATTTATGTACAAAATAATTGTGTTTGCACATCAAACAACTCTACCTCACAATCATTAAACAAACAATAACCAATAATAATAATAATAATAATAATAATAATAATAATAATTGTTCACTGTTTTTTAGACTAAATGACTGAGTTTGACTCATTTTCAGTGTCATGACTGCTGCTATTTCCTGTAATTCTGTATCTTTGTGCACAGTAACTTGTTTTTACTTTCCTTTTTATCTATTTCTCACCTTGGTAGTCCATTACAATAATAATTATTAATTTTTTTATTTTCTTGATCTATGTTTATTTTTATTATTATTAGTATCTTTAATTCTAATATTATTGCTACAATTATATACTGTTTTGTGGATTGAATGTATGTATCTACTGCTGCTACTTCACCTGAATTTCCCCACGCGGGACAATAAAGGACAATGAGGACTTTAATTTAGGACATCACCCTCACAGATACCTTTGCTGATGTCGGCTGGGATGCTGCCGATTTCTTTGTTGACCATTTTCTGGTGCAGCTGTTTGATGTTGAACGGTTCCACGGTGAAGGGTAGAGTCCCAGTCAACATGGCAAACATGCTCACACCTCTACAGACACACAAACTGTGAGATCCATGAAGAGATGCAACGTTTTGACAGTTCACCTGAAAGAACAAGGCTTTTGCACGTACATGGACCAGACGTCCACTTTGGGCCCGTACTTCTTGTGAGCCAGCAGCTCTGGGGCGGCATAGGCAGGACTTCCACACTGAGTGCTGAGGAGCTCCGGGGACAAAGAGTCGATCTTTAGGGTGTTACTCAGGCCAAAGTCTGTGGGAAGTACCGTCATTTTTTACATCAAGGTCTCATTATTGCACTCTATGACCAAACAGATCCAACTTTTGGGATTAATATCAGTTTTAAAGTCAACACACCTACAATCTTTATGTTGTTATGTTCGTCAAGGAGGAAGTTTTCAATCTTTAAATCTCTAAAAAAAGAAGAGACACAGGGATTAGTACTCAGACAGAATTATCATTTCTAGGATTTTAGGCTTTTGTTTAGACAAAACAGGATTTTTCAGTATATTATGGTTTAGTAACTCATGCAATGTGTGTTTAGTCTGATTCAGATTTTTGTGTGCATTTAAATGGATAAAATGATGACTTGGAGATGTAAAAACCACTAAAATAAATTTGGGTTTGGTAAGAGCTCAAGTTTTAAGAAACACTGCTGACTGAAACTTTGGTAATTTGGGGGATTAGTTTGTCCAAAACCAACCAGCCACTTTAAAAACCTCCAACCATCAAGAATTTTAGGTCAAGTTGACCCACTACTATTCTTATATTCCCATCAATTGGTCTTTACTGAAGCACATTTTCTGCATTTACCTGAAAAACATGTAATACTCATCACACTGCCAGCTTTAAAACTACTAGCTGCATGAAAATATCCAGTTCAGAGTGAGAGAGCCCCTATAAACGGCAGCCTGGGAATCTGCCACGTTCATCTGGTTTCATCTAACCAGCAAACATGTAAAAATCTACACAACATTAAACAACCAGAGGGAAGTTCAAAAGAGAAAAAAAAAAGGTAGAGAAATCGCCCAGAAGGATCAGGAGTTTTCATAAACCCAGCAAACCTATTGAATGTGGGTGGCAGGAAATGTGTTTAAGTGCAATTTTTCCATTTATTTCCAGTTTAATCGTGGACGGTGGACTATGTGTGTGTGTGTGTGGGAAAGTACAACACAGAGAGGTGTTGTCTAGGAGCTGAAAGCTGTGTCGTTGAGGGACTTCATTAGAGAGGAAGTCCATGATGTTGTGATGATGTGTGAACCATGGCGCCGGCACAGAATGATGAAGTCATTGCCTGGTAATCACATTCCCACCTTCAGACGCGCCAAGGTTTTAACCAAAGCTCTGTGCAGACTTAGTTTGTGTGTGTCTGTGAGTGTGTGTTTGTGTGTGGGCTTTAGCTCTCTGACACCACACTGTTTTCTGAGACACATTCTCTTTCTTTCAACATTTTCTACCTTTAGGCTGTTAATTCCCTGCTAACCCCTCCAATTACATGCATTCTAAATGTACACGTGAATCGACAAACGTTTGTAAGTTTGGTAACTTGTCGCAAGTGCAAAGAACAAAATATTTGATTGACTTACTTTTTAGCTAAATGTATGTCAGATCACAGCTACACCTACTGTATTTATATCTCTAACCAAACTAAAAATAAACTGCATTTATTGAAAAGAAAATGCTAATCTTCTGTCCCTTTTCATGTCAGAGTTTAAACTAAAATCAAATGTCCAGAAATTATAGAATTGTAGCTGTTTTGGTCAAACCTGGATGCAGACACAAAACTAAAAAAAAAAAAACTAAAAAAAAAATTTTATTAGAATTTTTTGGGAAAAAATGGCCTTGCTTACAGTATCCGTGTGATAGACCGTGTGGCAATGCCTGTGTCATGATGTGTATCGTATTGCCAAATTCTGGCCAATACACAGCCCTATAGCTAAAATGTAGCTTATCAGTGTGTGAATGGGTGAATGTAGCAGGCGCAGCTGGTCCATAGGGGCAGGTGGGGCGCAGCCCCACATAAAAAGATCATTTGCCTCACAAAGTAGTTCTTCCTAATAAATATAGAAATTTCTTATTTACTGAGCTTGCTGTGCTGTGGGTTTTTTCTGTGTATTTTCCAACTATTTTGACTATTTTAAATGCAATTTAAATAGATTTTAGTAATTTATTTTCAGTTTTTTAAATTATTTACAGTTACAGGGCAGTGCATGCCGGCGCCCGTGTTCACTAGTAGATTTTATAATATTACCCTATCGGCGGTGATCAGAACTGCAGGCAGCGCCAAATAGAGTGTCATTGGGGCATAAAATATTACGCCCTATTGACAGAGTTTGCTAATTTCAGTGGCGCATTGATATGATCACTAACTACTCTGAACACTGTAGGGAGCAGAAATGGCATGCAGAATGGAACCTGATGTGTGCAAGTGCAACAGTGTAGATTTTTTTGTTAAAAATTCCATTTGAAAGGCTGAAATTAGAAGAGAAATTAGCAGTCAAGCAGCTTGGACCAGACAGACTGGACATTACCATAACCCAAAAAACTACAGACAGAGGGAAGACGTACAACAGGACATTTTCTCGAACGTGGTATGAAAAAAAATTGTGACTATGCGGGTGCTCTTTCAGGAATACAGTATTTTGCTTTCCATGTCTCCTGTTCCAATCAAGCTCAAGACAAGAGGATATATGGACCTCAAGTGGCGTAAGAGATTTGAAGCAGTTTTCTGAATGAGCAAAGAAACACAAGTCAAGCAAAGCTCATTTACAGTGTGCTATGAAGCTAGCCATGCTAGGTCAAGTTAACATAGCAACGCAGCTTGATGAGAGCTATCATGTGAGTGTTTGGAATCACAACAAGGAGGTGGACAAAAACCAACATATTCTGGATAAGTTCATTGACTGCATAAAATTCTGCGGAGCGTTTGAACTGGCACTTCGAGGACATGATGACTCTCAGTCATCCAATAACCTCGGTGTCTTTTTGGGATTAGTGGATTTTGTAGCATCACTGGACAGTGCCATGCAGGAGCACCTACAGAAAGCTACTGTATTTAAAGATACGTCCAAAACGATTCAGAATGAGCTTCTCGACTGCATGCTGGACATTATGCAAGGACAGATTGTTCAGGAGCTTAAACACACAGAATTCATTGCAATACAATCTGATGAGACAACAGATGTCTCAACTCATTGCCAGCTAGTTGTTGTGCAGAAGAGGGTTTTTTGCTTCAAAGAAAACGATGGAGGCACGACTGCAGAGTCAATCTCAAAAGTTCTAGAACAGCTGCATGTGGTTTGTTCATCAGAGGAGATGGACAGGGACAGACTGATAGCTCAGACGTTTGATGGGGCAAGTGTGATGCGAGGAGCTGCAGGTGGTGTGAGGAAGAAGATCCAGGACGTTTATCCCAACGCGCACTTTGTGCACTGTTACGTGCATCAACTGAATCTGGTGGTGCAACAGGTGGTTTCCTCAATAACTCCACTGCGTGTCTTTTTTTCTGACATCAGTGGTTTTTCTGCCTTTTTCTCACGATCCCCTAAGAGAACTGCCGTTTTAGACAGCATTGTAGCAAGGAGGCTGCCACGTGCATCACAGACGCGCCGAAACTTTCATAGTCGGGCAGTAAATACAGTTTATGAGAACAAGGATATTTTGCTGGAATGGTTCAACACTATTCAAACTTCTCAAACTTTTGATTCAGCTTCAATCAGAGAGGCAAAGGGTTTCTGTCAAATGCTGCTGGACAAAGAATTTTTTTTTTTAGAGTTATTCCATTATAAGTTATTTGGGCGGCTGTGGATGAGTGGTTAGGGGAGTTGTCCTGGAACTGGAAGGTCGCCGGTTCGATCCCCCGTCCATCTGTCTCAGTTGTTGTGTCCTTGGGCAAGATACTTCACCCCTAATGCCTCTGATGTGTGTCCCATCAGTGTATAAATGTGATTGGCACTGATTAGTCTCCATAGATAATTGTACATGTTAGCTTTGTAGAGACCTAATAGAGTGCTGTGTGAATGGGTAAATGAGGACACAGATTATAGTGTGAAGCACTTTGAGTATCCTGGATGGATAGAAAAGTGCTATATAAGTACAGTCCATTTACCATTTATATCATGTCCCGCGTGGACACGCTTTTTGCGCAGCTTCAAAGGAAAAATAATGAAGCTGTGTGTGTGTGTGCACAGACCTGTGTACGATGCGGTGTTTGTGCAGGTGTTCCACGGCAGAGAGGATCTGTTGGGTGTATCGCCGCACCTCCTTCTCCTCTAGCTTCTTCCTCTCACAGATCCTGTCCATCAGGTCTCCTCCTGCGCACAGCTCCATCACCATGTAGTAACTATTCTCTGTCTCCAGAGTCTGACACACAGTTTTACACACACACACACACAGGCAATTTTACAACTTATTCACCTGGAGCAGACGTACAACACCATAACACTCCTATTAAAGCATGCATCCAACATGTTAGCAATTACATTCAAACTGAGGAGTTCTAATGTACTGTTCAGTAATTTTACCTCCAGAAGAACGACAATGTGAGGATGTCGGACCATCTGATGAATTCGAGGTTCCCTTTTCATGTTTTTTAGCACATAGGAGTCTTGGCGTGCTTTTTTCTTGTCTATAACTTTAATGGCTACCTGAAAGCACACAGAAACACAAACTTAACTAATTCTGAATGGTTAAAAAGGTGGGGAAAGTATTCAGAATAAACCCGACTGTGAACACTGTTACTGGGAGCACTGGGTCAGATAACAGTGAAGGAAATTTTGGAAATGATTATCTGAATGTTAGACTCAGTGTTGTGTTTCATGCTTTCTGATCATTGCAGCAATAAGGTTTAAATCAGAGAATGAGAGTTGGTGTGTTATCGTTTGTTCTTGCTGTAGCATAAACAAAGATTATCCAAAGATTTTACTCAAATAAGAGTAGCTCTACTTCAACATATTTTTACTCAAGTAAAATTAAAAAGAAACATCCAAGAAGTGACTCAAGTAAGAGTAAAAAAAGTATTTGGTAAAAAGTCTACTCAATACTAAGTGACTGATCAAGACATCATTCATTTAAAGGGGCTATATCATGTAAAATCCACTTTTTTGAGTTTTATATCATGTTATAATGTTATTCTCTTATCAAAAACATGCCCAGAGTCTTACTTTGACTCATTCATGCATGTTTGAGACATCCTGTAGTGTCCTGAGGCAGCAGGCAGAGGAGCAAAAACGACCGGTTGGAACTAGAACCACCTTTTGGAATCAGCTCCGCCTCTGGGCTGTGTCTCCAAGCTGAGCTTCCTCATCACAGAGCCCACCTCCCACCCCCCACCCCCCGCACCCCACCTGTGACTCCTGCAGGCTCTCAGCAGCAACAAAGCAAACAACTGGTGAAAGTGAAAGTGAAACTGTCTCCTGTCTTCCATAATAAAGGTGACATACATACTTTATTATGGTAAAGAATTTAAATATATGCCTGAAAAACACATAATATTGCCCCTTTAATAATAATATTTAAAAATCAGATGGACCAAGATATAAAGATATGTGTACATTTTGGTATGTTAAATACCAAAATGTAAATAATTCATATAAATATTTACAAAATACCAAATTCAGGCAAAAGAAACATTTTTCCAAATCAGTTTCTTTTAATAAAGAAATTATGAAAATAACAACTGAAGAACAAAAAAAAAGAAAAAACTATGTTACTTGATTTTGTAGTGGATAGCAGCATACCTGCACTCACCACCAAGCCTGGAAATAATACTAAATACTAATAAAAAATATATTTTACACAACTCACAAACCAAAGACAGGTAATCAGTGGAGTGTTAACTTTAGCAATAGACGTTTTTAATAAGACACCTTTCTATATAAAAAAAAAACATTCAGAAAAACCTCAAAGCCTCTGCAAACCCGCCCCTCCTAAAAGAAGTTTGTCTGTTTCTATGACTGCCAGGTCTGGTGCAGGCGTACGGACAAGAAGCAACAAGTGAAAGGAACACATGTAGGTTCAGATACTTTCACACACCAACACTGAGGTCCCATTTCAAATCCATAGCATCCGAGACAAATAAGAAAATACTTGACTTGTGACTGAATAAAAAGGATTATTTTTAATCCAAGCATCAAAATCTTTTTTCTTACTTTTGCTTCACAAGTTTTCCTGCCTAACATGCATTATATACAGTGCAATGATTCTAACATATAATTAAGGATGAAGATATGTAGCTTTTGTGTCTTGGTGTGGCAGACATCCAGCCCATATATTGTACAAACACATTCCTATAAAATCATTTTAAACCTGTGCAAAGAGTTGGATGGTAAATAAGCATTTGTAAATAAGTCTGACATGAGTCTGTAAACATATTTAAAAGATGATAACACCGCCTCCTTCATGTTCTCCTGTGTATAATTATCTGTAAGGTACTAGTTAGAACTGTACAATCATGTGTTGAATGTGTGATCATGTCTGGGATATGATCTCCCTCTCTGATTCGTCCCGTTTAGGAGGAAAGCACCCACCTTCTCCCCCGTACCGATGTGCAGCCCCTCCATCACTTTGGCAAATGAGCCCTTGTTGATCATCTTCCCGACCAGGTAGGATCCCACCCGTTTGGAGTGGGGGAAGCTCCGCAGCAGCTCCCTGGGCACTTTGAGGGAGGGCAGAGGTTGCCTGTTACGCCCCAGCCCCGAGCTCTCCCACGGGGCTACTTCACGGTCTCCCGCTCCCCCTCCATCTGAAACCATGTTCTCCAGCGTGGGCTTCACTGCTGCAGCTGGCATCTCAGACAGGACTCCATGAGGCCACCTCCTGACACTCACAACTGGATCCAAAACCCTGAAAAGTGCCTGCAGAAGTCACATGCCGTCTAAGCTTTGGCAGACAGCAATGAGGCAAAGAGAGTTAGTAAAAAATAAAGAGAAACCTAAAGGTGAGGTCCAAGCTTCAGCTACAAACTTCTGTTATCCACTCTCAGGTACTCTCAGGTACTCTGGACCCTCCTCCTCTTCTCTGTTTGATTTTGTTTTTATTCAAACTAAAGTGTGTCAGAGCGGCTCTCCTTCAGGTGCTCAGGTGTCTCGCCTCTCTCCTCTCTCACTCCGTGTTGCTCCACCGGTTAGTGGATGATTAACCGTTGTGTTCTTAGGTCAGCTTTGACGATGAGGAGGACATTCTACACCGTAATCACCCCCCTCACGGTACACACAGATACTCACGGTTACACAGTAACCCTTTGGAATGGTGTAATTTTCCCTCCTGAAGCTGCATTCGGACTTGTATTTATTTATTCTTTTTTTTTGTTCTGGTCAGTTTGCTCAAAAGATGTAACTAAGATGCACCCTTAAAATGTCAGAGTTCAAGATTAATATATTCAAATGAATACATAGGGGTTTGGTAAAACCTAAAGTGCACCACTCTTTGAAATCAGGTTGCATCACACACAAAAATAAACATCCTAGATGATCTATTTAACATAAAACTTGATGCATTTTTACACTATTTAAATATACGGCCTTAATTAGCCTTAAAATGTCTTAAATCAATCTTTCAGAGGTCTTAAAAATGTTAACGCATTGTAAGTAAGATGATTATAATTTGTCTCGAATGTTAAAATAATTGGTAACATTTATTTATCTTTCGTGTTGGAATAAACATTTTGGTAAAATTGTTGCTAACGGGGTTTTATCTATTTGTGTTTATTGTGAAGTTGGTCTTAAATTTCATTTCAAGTGGCATTAAAGACGTCTTAAAAAGTCTTAAATTTAACTTATACCTATAAGAACCTCAACATCAACAAGGTCGTTTTATCCACACAAATGCAGAACACAGGACATTTTTGGTTTTGAGTAAAAAGCAGTTTCTGAAATACAAAGACCGTCCCATCTGGCACCAACAACATGCCGTGTTTAAAGTACCCTTTATTTATTTAGCTTTATTTAACAAGGCAGCATTGAGATCTGTTTAGCTAGCAAGGGTGGCCTCAGCCTGAAAGCAGCCTAGTGTTCATGTTTTTTGGTCTTTGGGAGGAAACCAGAGAAAACCCATGTTAGCACAGGGAGAAACTTGGTCTGGGAAACTTCGGCTGCTACTTCAGCTGTGTAGAAAAGCTATGAAGACTCGTTTGTTGGATTCATTATCTCTACGGAGAAAAACACAACTGACTGAAACTGGAACTGCAGATAGATTTATAGAACTAAGACTTTCTGAATACCCAGAATGCACGGTGCAAGCAGCGCAACAGCCTAAGCAGAGAGACCCAGACTCGGATCTGGTTAGGATGCCTCCTGGACGTCTCCCTGGTGAGGTGTTCTGGGCACGTCCCACTGGGAGGAGGCCCAGACGTAGACTGACTGGTAAATCGAGAGCTGAGCCAGAAGGTGAAGCTCTCGATTTACCAGTCGGTCTACGTTCCTACCCTCATCTATGGTCACAAGCTTTGGGTAGTGACCGAAAGAA
>JARVGW010000086.1:4302435-4327113 GCA_031762495.1 Anablepsoides rubrolineatus | reverse complement strand
TGGCCGTTTTAACATATATTTGCTTAACTGGATATGTATTACAGATATCTTAAATAGAATTCTTCCTATCTAAAATGTTAATTTTGGATAGGAAGAATGTAATGACGTCACTTTCCCCATTCATGTGTATTGGGCTTTTACTTCTAGATATCTAAAATAACATTCCTCCTATCTAAAATGTTCATTTTGACTAGGAAGAAATGTATTTGAGATATCTGAAATAGATATCCAGTCAAGCTATTAAATGTTAAAACGGCCTGCCATAGTACATATCTATGCTGTCAAGCACACTGAAGCAGGAACAAACCATTTGATGCAGTTACAGATGGGGGGTGTTCGTAAATATGATTGTTTTTTCTTTTGGTCTGGGAGTGGTAACATTTAACCATTACTACCAAAAACAAGAAGAAACAAAGATTTCAGCAATGTTGTTATTGTCAGGGCCCCCCAGCAATTTTTTCTTTCTTTTTAAATTTTTTGTGGGGGCCCCTATATGTCAAGGGCTCTTGGAATTGTCCTGACTTTTCTTTCCCCCCTTCTCAGCGCCTCTTATTGTAGGCAGATAAAGTAGCTTTGTAGTTTGTACAGGACTTACTGAAATGGCTGTTTTTCAGTTACTTTGGGGTTTTGGTGCAAAAGTGCTTTTATTTCTGTTTGTTCTTCTTTTCATAGCGTTTCTCGGTTACTGCTTGTATATTAAATACATGCACATGAAATATGACCACATACCTGGACCACCAAGAAACAGGTAAAGTTATTGTTAGTATGATAATGTTTGGTAAGATGTTGCAACTTAAATATTAACTTTTTTATTCCTTTTTACAAAAGTTTTATTTTTGGACATTCATCAACATTTGCGGACAATATGAAAAATGATATAAATATAAACGACAAATTCCTTGAATGGTAAGTTGATAAAAAAATATATATGTATATATTTTAGAAGTTTATTCATATACATGCATTAATGCTGTTTGCATGTGTGTATTTTGGAGTTACTACAAATCTTTTCCATAACACAGTTGTAATATTAAAGTCTCTCTAATCTCTTCAAATTTGCAAGTGTAACATGTATTATCTACAAGTGAAACTAAAAATGTGTAATGTCTTTTACAGGTGTCAGACTTACGGGCCTGTGTGCAGGCTAAATGCTCTACATCATGTGTTTTTGATTGTGACTTGTCCAGAGGCGTCAAAGGTAAACACCTGTTTCATAAGAGTTGTAAAAAAAATGTGTGAAAGTGCACATGCAAGGAAGATGTGTAAAGTTCAATTTCATTGTAACAAAAAACAATCCCTCTGATACAATGTTGTGTTGTGTTTATTTTTCGATCTGCATTTTATTAATTCTGCTTTCAGGAAATCCTGATGAACCAAAAGTACACCAAGGACAAGTTGGCTTACAAGAGAATAGCTTACCTGTTTGGTCAAAGGTCTGGTTGCCAGCATTATTCAGTCTAAAAACCTTATTGATAATTGTGTTCTTACCCTAATTTACAAAACCTGTTTTAAAGAGCAGTCTTACAGCCTTCCATCCATTATCTACCGCTTATTCAGGAGTTGGGTTGTAGGGTCTGCAGCTTGAGCAGGGAGGCCCAGATCTCTCTTTCCCCAGCCACCTTATCCAGCTTTTCTGAGAGGATTCCAAGGTGTTCCAAGGTCAGCCAAGAGACAAAGGTGCTAATTTATCAGGATCCCAGAGTGCTAAATTGCGTGCAAACTAAAAAAATGCTGTGCTAGTAGGTGTGTTGTCTAAGATTACTTTGATTGCTTGCACAAGTGCAAAAGGGGTGTAGATTACACTCTCATTTTACCTCTCTTAAAGAGTTCAAAGAACAACACAATCACAATAATTATTGCTAATGCTACTCTAAGAATCAGCGTCACGCAGCTAACCTAAAGTTCTCGTTCATAGCGTTTGTTTCAATGTCTCACTATGCGGTATGGATCATTGATATATATTACTGGATTGGGCGTATTTTTATCACAAACAATTATTCTTCAGCTTCACAATGATACAGGCTGTATCTGACACTGACTCACAGCTGCACACATGTTTTTTCATCCTGTTTCTCTGGAAATGTTGAAAAACATAAATACTGGATGTAGAAAATATCTGAATAAACCGGCCTGTCTGACAACTTGACTATTTTGTTTATAATGCTCAATCATTACATTACTGTCCATCATTAGTGAGTCCACATCATAATTTCTCAATTTATATGCAGTCTAACTAGTCAACAATCCAATAAAGTCCATATTTACATGTTTAATATCAGTAAATAATATATTTGACAACAGATAAAATCGATTTTAAATAAGGTTAAACATAGACATTGAAGCTGTTTAATGTTATCATACAGGTTTTACAATTAAAATAATTAATTTAGGTTAAATATGCATAATATTTACTTGTGAAACATAACCCTTTTAGCTCTTGTAAACGTGTTGTAACAAAAATCTGCAGTTTATAGCAAAGTATTTGTACCATTTGTACGTTTATAAAGCATTTGTTTGCACCACGCTATGTTCTGCTCATTCATTTCAATGGTTAGCGTTAGCATTAGCTCAATGCATAAAAATCCCCCTTGCGAAGCACGCCCAGGCCACGTGACGCCCAATCCAGTAATATATATCAATGGTATGGATACACCCAGGCCAGCACTTAATTGTGTTCATCCTTTTCCAGGAGGAACCAATCCTTCAGATATTTGGCCAGCTGTCTCAGTGGAGCTATCGCTGAAAAGCACATCTCAGATTTTTCCTGTGTGGTGGATACACTGAAATATGGAAATATGCATCCTTCAGATCCACCAAAGCAAACAAATCGCCTCAGTGCACCATATGCAAAAGGGATGCGTGTCGTGTGTGAGCATCCTGACTTTGTATTTCCTGGGGTAATCAGTCCTCAGATCCAGGATAGGGGGCACCCCACCCCCAGGGATCAGAAAATACCTGGAGTGGAAGCTGCTCTGACTCTGCTCTGCAAGGCTCCTTTCCTCAGTAATGCTTGAGCAGATTCTCCTTGAGCTTCAGTGAAAATTATTCCAGAAAAGCAAGAAGTCATGGGGGAAAACCCACCTGTCTCTTCAGGTGGAAAGTGACATCACCGTAGATTCTCCCTCCAATCAGTGTTATGTGGGGGACCCTGGCAGTAGAGCAGTCTCTCTGCGCATGCACCTGGGGAATTTACTGTTACAAAATAGAGTCCAAACTTCTGCCTGTAAGGTGGAATGGCCCTCTCCAGGATCAAGGATGCAACTGACTTGTTTATTTTTCTCTATATTTTTATATTTTTATTATGCGCCCTCGGTCCTTGGTGTTGATGCAGTGAAGCATTTATTTTTGAATGTTTGTGTTTTTGTGTAACTCGTAAATGGGACAGAGCCAGCTGTCCCAACCTTTGAGATTCCTCCTCCTCTGGTTGGGGAACCATGCAGTGGAGGGTCTCGGAGGGACACTCTTTGGCTAGGTGGGAGGAACTGGTTAATGGGGAACGTCCAACTCCATGGGTCTGTTGGGCTGCCCCTTTCTTTTTCCTGGCCTGATGACTGGGAGCACTGGGCAGGTTGTCCGGGAGGAACAGCTGCTGGCAGCATCAAAGTCTTTTGTAGCTAAAGTCTCCCCTCCTGCCCAGGCAGGGTGGCTGAAGAGATCTGGAGTTTTGGTTGTTTGGGGATTTTAAAGAGAGGAAGTTGTCTTGCATGCTCTTATGGACACCCTTATGTCAAACATGATATTTATAATGAACAAACAAGGAGTCTTGGGGTAAAAAAAGACGTATGTCATTTTAAAGGCAATCAATGACGATTCAGTTTAGATAGGAAATTGAATCAGTTTTTTGTTGGCATCAGTTCTATAAATAATGTAAAATTTGGCCTGAGAGCAAAAATGTTCATGTATTAAAGTTATTTTCTTTACATTTGTAATAAACAAAACAAACTGCAGGTTTTTGGGTAATGGCTTGGCAACGGCACATGATCATGAGGTGTGGTACAAACAGCGCCGGATTATGGACCCTGCCTTCAGCAGCTTGTGAGTTTTTTTAGTTTCTAGTTTTAATTTTTGTTCTAGCCCTGAAATTTTTTTGTCATTGTTTTTCTCACTCAGTTTTAGAATTTATCTTTTACATTTTTTTTTTTTTCTGTGAAATATTGCCCAGTTAAATTATGAATGTAAGATTTTCTTGTGAGCTTTTAGATGTGGGTTTTTTTTTGCTCTGAAACCTTTTACAGGTATTTACGAGGTCTGACTGGAACCTTCAATGAGAGGGCAGAGACACTGATGGATACACTTGCAGATGTTGCTGACAATAAAAAGGAGACTAAGATGCTGCACCATTTTAACTGTGTCACACTCGATGTGATTGCAAAGGTAGAATCAGTTTTAAATGTGACAAATACATAAGTTTAAAGACTGATTGTGTTACAATAAACATATGTGCTTATTTATTCATTAAATTTCAGGTTGCTTTTGGTATGGATTTAGACCTTCTGACGGGTAATTCACCTTTCCCTAAAGCCATTGAGACATGTCTGAAAGGAATGACGTACCAAATTAGAGACTTTTTATTTCAGGTAATACGTTCAATAGGTTTCACTTTCAATAACAACCCCATTACAATAAGTGTTTACAAGTTAATTCAAAGTTATGGAAGATTTTGCAAGACAGGCCTGGGCCTGAAGACAACCTATTGTACAATGTTTTTGGTTTATGGGAGGAATCCAGAGTACCTGAAGAAAACCCACGCAAACACAAGGAGAACAAGCAAACTCAGCACAGAAAGACCCCAGGTCCGAACCAGGATCAAAGCCAGGTTCTTCTTGCAGTCAGGCATTAGTGCTCAAGATAATGAGTTAATCATGTCGTTATCACGAAATAACAATGACCGTTTTATTGAGATAATGAGATGATATCTTTTCTTAAATGATCATGATCAGTTTCTCAGTGTTCTTAAAACCTTGCCAATAACTAACTCAAGCTGAAAATGGCAGATCCATGGCATTGATCACAGGCTGAAATTGCAGTTTGTTTGTCTTGTTTAGATAACTTTCATATCAGCCCTTGTCATTTATGGAGATGGCTGGCAGCCCAACAGGCGTTCATACTTGAGTGATCCTTCTGATGTGATAAACTTCATCGGTGACCAGCTGGAGGGACCAGACCGTCTTCATGGTTACTGAATGATGCACGAGAGGAAAACCATAACTTGTTATCTTGAGAAAACATCTGTAAATTAACTTATCTTGAGAAAACCATTGGGAAATTAACTCATTATCTCAAGAAATCATGATAACAACATATCATACATTCAATTCAATTCAATTCAAAAATACTTTATTTATCCCAGAGGGAAATTAGGTCATACATGTCAACTTGTACGGATTGGCCGTATGTTATAAGGATTTTACGTCATTTTGCAGGTATACGGACGTATAGAGCAATCTCACGGATTATTTCAAGTCTTACAGATTTTTTCAAAACCTCATTTTCAAATTTATCTAACATGTCAGAGCCTGTAGCATGATTTAAAAAGCAATAAATAACATCAAATAGCCATCTTCCAACCTGTTCTGCCGCTAGAAATAAGTTTTGATGTTTATTCGCTCTGCTTTCCTCCTGCTTATGGGCGCTTTCATGTCTGCAGCTGACAGAACCGGCCCCAGTTGTACGGATTTCTTGGCAAAAATTATGGATTTTTGAGGCTTTTTATACAGGTAAAGGTCCGAAGAGGTTGACATGTATGACATATATAAACACTGTTTAGAAAGTATTTTAACAAACTTAAAGGTATGATTATATCTAGACCACTAGATCTAGACACTGCACATAACCATCATTATATGTAAAAATGTCAATAAAGTGCCTTAAACTAGTGCCCTAAAATATACAATATACTGTACACAGACCGGGATCGCCCAAGCAGGAGACTGAAAACAGGTAGACAGCCCAATTACCATCCAGACAGGTGACAGAGTTTGAGCGGTTGGCCCGAGCACTGTCCAAACTGATGACAGAACTCAGGTGGGCAACCCAAAAACAGTCCAGAATGGTGATAGGATTCATTCAACAGGCCCAGGAACTGTCCACACGGTGGAACAAACAACTCCGGAGTACTTAGTGTGAGGACCTTAACCCTCTCATGCATGAATTATGATAAACTCAGTCAAGATTTTTTTACCACTGACTATTTTTTCCCATTGCAATGACCAGCCAATAGGATTTTTTTGTATGGGATGATGTAATAGCTTCCACTAGAGTGGATTATATGCAACACTGCCCAAAATTGCAGGCAAAAAAAACAAAACAAAAAAACACTTTTAAACAGCTGTACACTGTAGTGACCTCTATGCATGAAAGGGTTAAAGACCTGATGTACAGAGGCTGTAGGGCTCAAGATGCAGACCCCATGTAACAGGTGACTGAAGAGGTGGAGATGTAGACCTCTTAGGAGATAGAGAACTTCATGGAGTCCCTGTGAGTGTAAGTGGTAGGAATTTAGAAAAAGAACTGCAGGTGCAAGAGTCAAAAGCTCTGCGGGCACAGAAACTGAAGACTGCAGGCTTGGGGAGTGAAGAAATTGTAGAAACAGCAGACTTCAGAACTGAAACTGCTGCTACTGCAGACTCTGAAGAATTGATGGGCCTGGAAATAGGATATTTTGAAAGCCTGGGAACTAAATGACCATAAGAACACTTGATAGGTGACAAAAGAAGTGGAGATGAGGCATGGCATTGCTTCCAATTCTAAGTTATCAGCTTTTTTTTTTTTTTTTTTTAGAAAATACTAAATAACTTTATAAACAATAACCTGTTTGACATATCATGTCTGTTTTTTGTCTTTCCCAGTATAAGCCACAGAACAGAGGATTTTTAAAAGAACTGAGTGAAGCATGTCACCTGCTGCGAACAACTGGTGCTCAGTGGATCCAAAAGAGAAAGACTGCCATGCAGAATGGTGAAGAAGTCCCAAAAGACATCCTCACACAGATCATCAAATCTGCTGCCACAGGTTGTAATACCTAAAAAGTGTATATTTTTAAATGACCTCTATCAGTTTTCATACAATTTTGTGCTATTTTTTGTTCATTCTCTTGTAACAGAAAAGATGACTGAAGAAGATGAGGAATTTATGTTGGACAATTTTGTGACATTTTTTATTGCTGGTGAGTCATTTTGACCTTAGATGTGATGAAAATAGGTTCCAAAAACAAACATTTTGGAGCCTTTTTAAAATATATATATATTGGCTCCAATGTTCTACATGTTTACATGGAGGGGGCGAGACTTAAACCGTGTTCTGGAACCAGCCTACCAGAACGGTTGTTCCTGTTGTTTCTTCAACTTTCAGGTTCATGTCAGAGATCTATCAATATAAGGTCTTTGGCCTGTTCAGAGGTACTATAGTATAAATGAAATACTTGTAGTCTGTACTTAGTTACAGTAATATAAACAATCAAAAGTAGTTGACAAGTATTAAACTAATAATTATTTTCGTTATTGGTATTGGCTCAGAATTTTAAAGTTAACTTTTTTTTAATTATCGTTTTCCATTGGTTTATGTGAGGAGCTTTTTTAATTAAAACATTTTTACATTTCACAACAAATTCATTTTAAATTGTGCACATTTCCTCTAATTCACTTTTATCTAAACCTTTGCATGTAAGGTCAAGAAACAACAGCTAATCAGCTCGCATTCTGCGTCATGGAACTTGGACGACATCCTGAAATTCTGGAGAAGTAAGATATATACAGTTCTTATTAGCTTGTTATACAGTTAGAGAAGAATGGTTTCTGAAGCAGAGTGTTGACTTTTCAGAGTGAGGAAAGAAGTGGACAATGTCATTGGGATGAAACAAGAAATCAGCTACGATGACCTTGGGAAACTGATCTACCTCTCACAGGTACAGACAATGAATCTACAAAGTATTTGCAGTGTCCTCACTGATATTAACATTGTAACTTTCCTACAGGTGTTAAAGGAGACTCTGAGGATCTACCCAACGGCTCCAGGAACATCCCGTCAGATTGATGAAGACATGGTGATTGATGGTGTCCACATCCCTGGAGGAGTCAGCTGTATGGTGAGTCTTTTTGTTACAACCATGCCTGTAGCTCTAAAGCAGAAAGTGATTGCCTCCTTATTTTTGTGAAAAACAAAAGCTGTGTCCAAATTCATGGGCTGTGTCCTTCGAAGGCTGAATTTGTCTGTCGCTTACGTTACCGCTCAGCACTGGAGGCTGTCCCAATTTGAAGACTCTTCCAATGCGACCCACATATGCATCCTTGTTTTTCCCTGATTTGAGGGACGGGTCTGATTGCTCCTTCTCGGCCCACCATATCCCATAATGCATTGCGGACCAACCGGAGATTTTTTATTTGTGCTTGTAATGACGGAAAAAAGCGAGAAAAAGGAATTCTGTTTTAAATAAAAATCTGGCGGTAAAAAAAGAAAAGTTTCAAGCAGTTGTGTTGTTAATGTTTTGTCATTTGCTTAGACATGTTTTTAAATATTATTCTTATCAGAAATCAAACGAGCTGGTATAGTGAAATAAATGAGCATCTACGATGGGTCCCTTAATTTTTAAGATATTGTTAATTTTGTTTTATGATATTAATAATATTTTGCTCATTTCAATCTAATTTTGCTACTGTTTAGCGTCGTCATGGTAGCTATGCGACAGGACTTACACCAGGGTAAAGGCAGGAATAAAGCAGAAGACTAGACCGTCCCAATTCGCAGCCACTTTTTCCAGTCTTCGCACTGGTCGACCAAGTTCCCAGCTCACCTAGACCGGGCAGGCCGGTCCTTTGAAGGACCCAGCCCACAGCCAATGGCAACAATCATGTACATTGGCTGATAAGCGCAAATGCTCAGCAAACACATGAAAGATGGAATCTCCAAAAACACACAAACACAAAAATACTAGAACCCTTCTCAAAACAACAGAATGCAGAAGGTGTGTGCTTTTTTAATGTCCTTACAGGGGGTCTGGTCCCAAACGACATGGTAATCAGGTCCCCCTAGTGGTTTGGCGCTCTTCTATTTTGTGGCACACTTGCAGTTGTGTTTGGTTGTTTGCAGCATTTTTTGTTTGCATTTTTTCTATGTTGTGTGTTTTTGCTATAGTCTATTTTTTGTGATTGCATATTTTTTTCTTTTGCAGTGTTTTTCTGTTGTGTTAGTTTTTGTGTGTTTTTTGTATCATTCATGCGTTTGCAGTGCATTTATGCCTGTTTGCCACCATAAGCTTTTAATAAACAGAACAAAACTAATTTATAGGCCACTTAAAACATTTGTCAGATTCTTACCAACAATTAATATTTTTTATTTCAGCTAAACTCTTATGTAACTGGGAGAATGGAAAGATTCTTCAAGGAGCCACTAAAATTTGATCCAGACAGATTTCACCCAGATGCTCCCAAGTAAGTAGAACAAAATGTTCTCATAATGATAGATTTTATTTCCTGTGTGACTTATGGCAGATACAATTAAATAACCTTCTTTTGTTTGTTTTACCAGACCTTATTACTGTTATTTCCCCTTTTCTCTTGGACACCGCTCATGCCTGGGTCAGAACTTCGCTCAGGTGAGTGGGATAAATAAAGACATCAACTTACTGTCTGTAAACCCAGAGCTTAAACAACAACTCAGACAGCTCAATGGATGGTTGTGTTTTAAGATGGAGGCTAAAGTGGTGATGGCGAAGCTGCTTCAGAGATTTGATTTCACCCTCGTTCCAGGACAGACTTTTGACATCCAGGACATGGGTTCTCTGAGACCAAAGAGTGGAGTGGTTTGTTACATCAAACACAGGAAGTAAAATAATAATAATAATTCAGCTGTGATAAAGCTCCATCAGCTAAGGCTTGCTTAGTGTGCATTCGTGCATCAGTCTATGTATGTTAATAAAACAGCCTTATCTTTTAACTTTGTAGACCTATTGTATAAATAAAGAAAAATGTTGATTGTAACACTGTATATTCTTACATAGTTTTTAAATATATTGGCTTTAATGATTTCTTTTATCTGTTTTACATTTTTCTCCACATCAGTTTGTTTTATGTAAAAAATAAATCACATTTGCTTTTATTCAGTTAGTTGTTTTTTGACCTTTACAGCATATGAGGGTGCTGTGAACATGTTAAACCATTAAATAAACTCATTAAATGTTTTTTCCCACCCAGTCTTTTGGTGTTTTTGTAAAAACAGAAAAATCCAAAAACAAATTAGAAATTTCTCAGTTTTAGAGCTCAGATCAACATAATATAATATTGTTGAAGCTAAAAAATAATCTCTGCTGTTTTCACTTATTGCCTGTATGATCATGAAACATCAGAAATTTGCTTTTTAAGCATGTATTTGAAGTGATAATCAATGTTTCAAAAGGTTGGAGGAATGTTTTGATCTTACTGCTTTGGTCTAGTATGACAAGCAATTATATCATATACTGATTATTCAAAGCTAATGTCCCCCAAAAATTGTTTTCAATAAAATGAAATATTTCATTGCATTTTTTTTTCTTTTAATCATGTCCTGAATAATACGATCTGGCTTTTGAATAGAAAAATTACAAGTTTTCATCTACTTTGAAGTCTGTAACAGGAAAATATCTGTTGTTTCTCCTTATTATGGTATGAGTTAATAATTTTACATTAAATACATCCCCATGAATTATGACCACATACCTTGACCACTAAGAGACATTTTTAATTAGGCTACAAAAACAGCTGTTTTTTGTTTTTTATTATTAATTAAATAGGGACATTTCCATTTTATATAAAGCTTTTTTTTGGGGATGATTCCTAACACTTACAAGAAATATTAAAAATTATAAAATTATACTCAGTAAGTGCTTTGAAAGTTATACCGTAGATAGAAACTGTATTTTAGACATCAAATTTATTTGCATGGCACATAAACATGAGTTATACAATATGATATATGATACAGCGGCTTGCCATACTCGGTTGCTGTTCAAAGCACACCAAAATGGCAGTTTTTCAACTACTTTGGAGTTTGGGTGTAAAGGCGCTTATAATCCCGTTCTCTTTTATTTTTGCGGCATTTCTCGGTTATTGCTTATATGTTAAATACGTGCACGTGAAATATGACCACATACCAGGACCACCGCGAGATAGGTAAAAAGAAAAAAAAGAAGCGAAGATTAGTTGTTGCAGCATAATGACGCATTTTTTCTTTTGAAGTTTCTTACTGGGTCACTCACCGACGTTAAAGAGGATTATGAAAAATGACGGGCTATTACATGACAAAGTGATTGAATGGTAAGCTTTTATGCTCTTAAGTTTTAACTTGAAACAAAACTTTGCTTGTGAGAAAACTTCAAGTTTGTAACATTCCTAGAGTCTTCGTATTTGAAGGTGTAAATGTTACTTTTGTTAATAATATGTACCCTTTCATTGACAGGTCGGAGACTTACGGGTCTGTTTTCAGGTTAAATGTTGTGCATTATGTGTTGGTGTGTGTGACCTGTCCACATGCTACTAAGGTAAACACCTGTTGTGCAACTATTGCATAAAAAAACTATGTGAAAGTGCAAACAGACTGACACACTAAGCTTTGAAGAGCTCAGATACTGCCAAATGTGTAGAGCAGTGGTTCCCAACCACCCCTATCCAGCATGTTTTTACTTGTTTCCCTGCTATTCAGTAGGTCTTCAGAAGGTTGTTAATCACTCATTCATTCAAACCAGGTGTGTCAAATCAGGGAAACATCTAAACATGCAGGAAAGGAGTCCTTGAGGACTAGGGTTGAGAATCACTGCTTTAATACATGTTATCAGATTTATAATTTACAAATAAATGGCAAAGAATCAATAGCTTCCAGAGGCAACACTAAAAACCATAAAACTAAGTCAATATTATATTTTGAAAATGTCTCATCAAGCTCAGAGAAGCTCTTCAGGTGTTGGTCAACATTTAAATAAGTGATTTTTAGATGTTTCCCTGGTTTGACACACCTGGTTTGAATGACTGAGTGATTAACAATCTTCTGAAGACCTGCTGCAGGGAAACAAGTAAAACATGCTGGACAGGGAGACTGGAGGACCAGATAAGATGGTGCCAAATGTATAAAGCTCAGACAATAGCCTACCAATGTTTCTTTTTTTTTTGTAAAGTGTATGGAGCCTGTCTAGTGACATTTGATTAAAAAATAACAACATATGACTACAAGAAGGTTAATGCATGGCCACAATATAATTACTGCAGTCAGAGACTGTTGGTTGTTAACATTGACTGAATTAATTTCATTTTATTTTAATATAGGAATAAATTACATATTTCAGTCACTTGTGGTTAGGCATGGAGTAGCATTAAATGTTGCAGTTATAATATACAGGTGACGACTGGAGTCTTCTTTGTCCAAAAAGCCCTTTTTTGTGAAGCTCAACACTCAAAACAGGCTCCTCTTTTACCCCATGTCTTTGCTGCTGAAAGAGTCTACGCTATGAACACAAACAACAAAAAAACCTGTTTCCCATACACCTGGGGTGTTCAATGTCATCTTGTAATTACTAGTACTTTTAAATATTAATTGTTTAGTTTAAACACACGCCCCAAAAAACAAGTGTGGTGTACTTTTGAACAGTTGCACACAAAAACAGTGTATAATCCGACTCCAACAATGTCTGGATCTCTCATAAAGCAATACTTAATTTAGCTGCTCAAAGTTGTCTTGTGGCCACTAGGTAGTAATGCTTGGGCAAAAACACAATTTGAAGCTTAAACAGGTCACGGAAAGTTAAACTTAATACAGCTGAGATGGAACTCATTTTAACATTTTAAAATCTTTAATGGTTTTACACAATTACAATTTATAATATATGAATTTTAGAGATTTCACCATGAGTTGTTTAATTTAGCCTGTGATTATGTCACTAACTTTTGAGGTCTTCAAGTATTTTAAAAGTACAAAACACAGTTCTCTTTTTCACACAAACTCACGTTTATTATAGTTTATACATCAAAACTAGACATTTTTGTTTAATTTTACCCAGTTTGTTTCTTATTGTTTTAAGACTTGAGGTTTTCTCTCAATAGTACATACACAGTGTAGAGTGTACACACCTAAAACCTATGTTGACTCTCATCTGAACCCTGTATTTTCTCTTCAGTGTCTGAAGGGGTGAGTTACTTACTTCTATTTGTCGTACCTCCAAAAATGTACACACATTGCCACCAGAAGGTTCTGTAATTCACAGTGTAGGATTCTTTATTGGATAAAGTCTCATACTTTCTGTACAATGACTCCAAACTCAGAGAAAAAAAAAAAAAAAATTAAAAAAATACACAGAAAACTTTAGTATAACAGTTCAACAAGGCTCAGATGTGTTTAGCTTCATAGCAAAACATACCCCAAGTGTTGCTTTGATTCATTCATGCATATTTGAGAAATTCTTGAATCTCCTGTGGTAGCCATTCAGAGGTGCCAAAACTCTTGCTAATACAAAGTGTCGCCTATTTACCCAAAGTTCCACCCTAGCCAACTATCTGGTAGACTGTTGAGCTTGCAATACTAACTAATTCCCAGTCTAGTGACAGTCCATTCCTGATTGAAAAAATGCCTTCATTAAGGAAATATTCTTTAGGATGCCAAGGAGATTACCCTCGTTTTACAGTTCCTAAGACTGACACAGTTCATCAAAAATGGTTGGACTTTTCTTTTACAAAAGCATTGTTGTGAAGACGTGCTGAAGTGGCAGTGTCAGAAACGGTAGGTTTTAAAAATACAGAGGCCAATTTCAAGGCATTTAGATAGGCTATGATGCAAAGTCAGATTTATTTTTGATATAACATTTTCATAACTTGATGTGATATAAAACTGAACTATGTGCCTGGAAAATACACAATACCTGCCCTTGGAAAATAAGGCAGAGGAAAATAACAAATACAACCCATTTTAGATGTATTTTATTGTTACATGCCTTAAAAGATTTTATTAGTTGTTAGAAAATCCAAAGATTTGTGCATAGGGCTAACCCTAAAACTCCTCACAATGCCTCTGAGCACACACAGTGATTAGCAGCAAATAAAAAAAAATCACATTTTATTACTGACTGCTGTCCTTCTATCCCTCTTCAGCATATTATTGATTCTTGTTTCAGGAAATCTTGCTGTCCCCAAAGTACCCCAAGGACAAGTTTGTCTACAAGAGACTCTATAACCTCTTTGGTCAAAGGTACTGTAATGTGGAATATGGGAAGTTGTTGTCAATAGTCGGTATCTAACCTGCAGCAGATAGAATAGTACTTAATATTTGCATTTGATTGTTGTTTACTTTAAAGTATATGGTTATTAAATTAAAGTTTATGTTGGTTTATTACCAGTAATGCTTTATATGAAACACATGTTGCAAAACAGCTGATGCAGGAGGAGCAGAGTGGCTTTAGTCCTGGTTTTGGAACAGTACACTAGATAATTATCCTTGCAAAGTTGCCAAAGGGATCCTGAGAGTTTGAGTCTTCAGTTTATTTGTGTTTTGTGGACCTGGAGAAGGGTGATCATCGTGTTCCCTGGGACAATGTGTACAGTATGGGGTGCCAGGGCTACTTTATCTGGTCCCTGTATAATCAAAGCAGGTGCTGCTCGCTCTCTGTGCAGGTTGGTCTCTGTCAGTGCTGTCCCTTGTCTCCGATCCTCTGGCTGTGTCTCAAGTTTTGCGTAGTGATCTGAAAAGAGGCAGAGAGTCAGAGTTCCAGAGGAGTGGGGCAGCAGCAGAAAAAGCTTGATCCCCTAGGGTACGATGCTTGGTCCTGATGGGGGTCAGAATGTTAGAGTCAGAGGAACGGAGATGGCGGGTAGGAGAGTAATGATGAAGGAGGTCGGTGAGATATGGGGGCGTGAGGATGTTGAGGGCTTTGTAGGTGATGAGGAGTATTTTGTATTGTATGCGATGTTGAACAGGGAGCCAATGGAGATGTTTCCAAACAGGAGTGATGTGGTCGCGGGAGCGGGTGTTGGTGAGAAGGCGGGCAGCTGAGTTTCTATGGAAGACGTGTGTTTGCGTGACCACTTGCAGCCTTGTTATCATAGTGAAACGTTTTATATCACATCGCTTTAGTTTTTTTTTTTTTCAAGGTATAACTTCCGAAAATTCAATTTTAATATAAAAACGTTAGAAGCAAATAAATAAAAAGCCCTAATAATTTGGGTTTAGCTTTAGTATCAGTACTTGTAACTGCATTTTATTTAACATTTTATTGCAACAAAAGTTTCATCAGCTAAGCTGCTTAACTTACATTCTTCGGTCGTTATACATTTCTAAACTCTGTTGTAAAAACAACACATAAACCTCTGTTGTCTTTGTTTTTCTGTGTAATTTGCTGACAGCACAATGACTTCTGGGATACTGTCAGCCGTAGGATACTCAGGTGCAGCCTACGTTTTCGGGGTTTTGCCGGCCACATGAGTAGGTGCCTACAAATTGGGACAGCCTACAAATGCGGCCTACGTTCCCTAAATCTAAGTCTTGTTTCTGAGTGATGATAGGATGGAAGTAGAGCCACAGATTGGAAACAGTCTGAAGTAAGAATTATGACCAAAAGAACAAGATCCTGGATACAAGCTACTGAAATGAGCTTCTTATATAGGGTACCAGGCTCAGCCTTAGAGAAATGGTGAGGTGCTTCATCATCTGTGGGGTAGCTTGGAGTAGCGCTGTTGCTCCTCCTTATCGAAAGAAGTCAGCTGAAATGCTTCAGCCATTGTATAACGCTTCCTCCTAGGCATGTCTCATGTGAGGAGACCCAGATGTGTTGTAAGGATTATATACCCTCTGTAGCCTGGCAATGCATTGGGATCCATCAAGAGGAGCTGGAGAATATTGCAGGAGTGAGGGATGTCTCCTTCCAGTACCTTTTGCCCTCATGGCCACAAATAAACAAAAAAAGATGGATGGATAGGTAACCATGTTGCAAAATGTTACTTGTTATGCTAATCAGACAGAGTACCTGTTTTATGAGACTTGTCTCTGATTCTTCTGTTTAAAACAGTTCAGACTCATCTGCAAATAAGAAACCAACTACTGGTAACAACTTTGCAGAACACCAAATTTGAAATGTTTGATCTGGTCATCTTGTGTACAAAAATTAGTGTTATTGTAATGGCATACTAAGATTTCTTTACAGAGGCAACAATAAAGAATGGACTATAGTCCTTGTGATATTTTCATTCCTCTAGATCCCTGTGAGAATTTAGTACCTGTCTGTTGTGCAGATTTTTTGGCAACGGCCTGGTAACAGTCCAGAATCATGAAGTGTGGTACAAACAGCGTCGGATCATGGACCCTGCCTTCAGCAGCGTGTGAGTTGTTCAGTTTTTAAGTCATTAAGTATCTCTTATATGTTGTATTTAATTCTCTGTGATACATTTTTACAAAATGTTTACTCAGCCTTTCTATGCAGCAATGTTCAGTAACAGTACATCTGTTAGATGTGGTGATATCTTCTGGATGTGGGGTTTACTTGCTCTAAATCTTTGGTTCCTTTCAGGTATTTGAGAGGTCTAATTGGGATCTTTAATGAGAGGGCAGAGAGACTGATGGAAAAGCTTGCAGATTTAGCTGATAATAATACCGAGGCCAAGATGTTAGACCTGGTCAACTGTGTTACACTTGATGTGATTGCTAAGGTATCATCTGTCTTAACTCCAAAATATAAATATGAAGGAAAAGAGATCAAAGCATTATTGTTCATTATGGTACATACAGTATTTATGTATGTTTATGTGAACTATTTCAGGTTGCTTTTGGTATGGATTTAGACCTCCTGACACATAGCTCACCTTTCCCTAAAGCCATCGAGACTTGTCTGGAAGCAATGGTGTACTACATTAGAGATTTAACTTTCGAGGTAATACTTTAATTTGGAACTTGCCCTTCAAAAACCTTACGAACAGCAGCCTGTTGAACACCTCGAGTCTGCTTATTCCCAGTTCAATCCAAAGAACAGACGATACGTTAAAGAAGCGAGGGAAGCGTGCCGCCTGCTGCGCAGAACTGGCGCTCAGGTGATCCACGAGAGGAAGACTGCCATGCAGAATGGCGAAGACGTCCCAAAGGACATCCTGACACAGATCATCAAAACTGCTGCCACAGGTTATGTGAAGAAGTGTCATTTTGTGTTACTACCTCTTCACAACCATTGTCAGTGATGATAAACAACACACAGAGGTTTCACAAACTGCTCCATCATTGTTGGTGGATGGATTTCCAAGTTTTGTAAAGTGTCTGAAATTCTAATTATAGTATTTGAGGTTAACAACATCAGATTTCTTACTTGCCCATTTTTTGCAACAGAAGAAAACATGACTGAAGAAGATGAGGAGTTTATGTTGGACAACTTTGTGACGTTCTTCATTGCGGGTGAGTTTTTTTGAGCCTAAATGAGATGAACACGCCAGGGGTGGGCGGAGCTAGACTTTTTTTGCTAGGGGTAGCACACTACTTTTCTTGGAATTGTGAAATGTTCATTTAAAGTGGTTTTATTCCCGCTTTACTAAAATGTCAATATTTTAGGTCAAGAAACAACAGCTAATCAGCTGGCTTTCTGTATCATGGAGCTTGGACGACATCCTGAAGTTCTGGAGAAGTAAGAGATAAAGATATGGTGTTTTTTAGTTTGTTAAATGATTATTAAAAGCATGTTTTTGAAATAAAGCTTTTACTTGTCAGAGTGAGGACAGAAGTGGATGATGTCATCGGGATGAAACAAGACTTAAGCTTTGAAGACATTGGGAAACTGACCTACCTCTCACAGGTACAAACCATCATAATCTAAAAGTACCTTTGGTGTCCTGACTAATGTTTACCCACATTATCATTTGCTGTTGGAAAGGAAATGAAAGGCACTAGTATTTTTGATTGTGTCTCAGAGCTTGCTTGTTTGTATTTTGAAATAAATAACTCTTGAAACACCAGACTTTTTTAATGAAACTTGCAGAAACTAATTGGATTGTGTTTTTGCCAGTAACTATTGAAAGCAACTCTATTTGTCTGTTAGCAAAGTCTTTCATGAGCTACTACACTTATTTTTTTTTTATTCAGATCGTAATCACTGGATTTACATGTACAACTGATTAAATCTAAACTAAAGATGGCTGCCGCAACACAAACATACCTACAATTCCGTGAAGTAAAATGTAATGTGGTCACTGAGAGTCAACTGCTTACAGGTCGCTCAAGATATACTGAAAGGTCATACATATACTGTACTGTACATATATGCAGCACAAAAAGTAAGGAAATTTGTATTTGGGTGGATGATTTCTTTGTTGTAACAATGCTTTTTGGCAACAAATTGTTTATCGGACACCTGATTGGCAGCACCTGGTGGTACCAGAAGCTCAAAACAAGAGTCAATAGCAATAAAAAAAAAGCTTTATGGTAGAGAAGATTTGGCAAAATTTCTTGTGCCCAACCCACATACTCAGCTCAACCGCTCACCACAATAATGCATGTTCCTTACAAATGTGGCACCATTCAAAATGGAAATTAACAGGTTTTCCAATGGTATAAGACTTATTGCCAAGATGCATTGTTACAATAAAGCCGTAATCTAACCAACTCTAAATTCATTCACATAAAAACAACAGATAAGATTTTCCTTAAACTTATATAAATTTCTTAAAAATTGAACTGACAAACTTTTCCTTGAAATATAAACCATAACAGATTCAATGGAATATCAGTAACAGTATTGGTATTGATATTGGTAACGGTTCCAAGTATTGGGGCATTTTGTATGAGTACTTGTAAAAAAAATTTTTTTTTACTATGTATATACTTTGTATATATATTATTTTCTAGGTTTGACCAACTGTATTGACAGGAACTTTGTCATTTCTCAATATAAGATGATCTCAGTGTAATACTGGCCCAAAAGGCAGTGAGCTGTATGCATTCCTTCAAAGAATGCTAGGCTTTTTATTTTCATGTATGAATTTATTGTTAGCATGGTAGTTTAAAGGTTAGCAACATTGACTCACAGACACAAGGTCTTGGGTTCAAACCCTGGGTTGGGCCTCTCTCTGTGGAGTTTCAATGTTCTCTGCTTATTTGTGTGGGTTTTCTCCAGGTGTTTTTGTTTCCTCCCACAGTCCAAAAACATGCATGGTTATGCTGCCTTCAGACCCATTGAAACAGATCTCTGATCTGGTTCAATAATGGTTCATACATTCTTTTTTTTTTATTCTGCTTCAGTTTGCTAAATGACTGAAAGGTTGTTCAGTCTTGTTTAAACAGTTAATCTATAAAAGAGACCTCACATTAAAACTCTCCCCTAGGTGCTGAAAGAGACGCTGAGATTGTATTCAACAATTCCTGGCATATCCCGTGAGATTCAGGAAGACATGGTGATTGATGGTGTTCGCATTCCTGGCGGAGTCAGTTGTATGGTAGGTGTTTTGCTTCTGAAGGTATTGATGTTGCAAATCAGCTGAATTCCCATTAGATCCTTGAGAACACAATCACAAATGAATCTGTCTAACTAGGATTCAGGCTATGCCTTTCTGGCTGTGACATAAATGTTTGGACCTATCAGTGTCCGTATTTGTAGCTAGGACAGAGGTTCAGGTGTGGCAACAATGATTCCTCCAACTGTTTGTAATTAACTCTGTTAATTCTATCTGGGAAAAAAATCTTTATTTGGGACAAAAGTAGACAGATGATTGATCCAGTCAGCGGCTAGGAACATTGTAAATTTGTCTTTTTAAAAATAATTCTACAACAACATTTTAATGGTGTAATAAACAATTCATCATCACTCGGCAGTGTATGTTTGACATACACTGCCTAAAAATGTCTCCACTGGGATTTAACTAAGTGCTATGATGTGGGGTTGCTGCAATTTTACAGGTTTAGGTTCAGCAACAGTATGAGCTCAAAGAATGAGGTCAGCTGACCACCTGAATATACTGATTGACCAGGTTATTCAGTCAATGGTTTTTTTTCTTCCCTGATGGCACAGCCATATTCCAAGATGATTATGCCAGGATTCATTGGGCTGGAATTGTGAAAGAGTGGTTCAGGGAGCATGAGACATACGTAATTTTCACACATGGATCGGCCACCACAGATTCCATTGAGAATCTTTGGGATGTGCTGGAGAAGGCTTTGCACAGCAGTCAGACAGTACAATCATCAATGCAAGATCTTGGTGAAACATTAATGCAACACTGGAAGTTAATCTTGTGACATTGCAGAAGACTATTGAAACAATGCCACAGCGAAGGTGTGCCATAATCAAAGCTAAAGGCGGTCAAACAAACAAAATATTAGAGTGTGACCTTTTTTTTTTTGTTGGCGACTTGTTTTGGCCAGGCAGTGTACATTTGACCAACCTTAGCATCAGTAAAGAAAGCATCTGATGATCAAAATGTGACATAATACTGTATTCTCATATTCAGTTGAGCTCCTATGCAGCTGGGAGAATGGAAAAATTCTTCAAGGACCCATTGAACTTTGATCCTGACAGATTTCACCCAGATGCTCCCAAGTAGGTTGAACACAATTCTAACACACATTTTTAGGTTTTCTGTTTAATTTGATTTTGCACACATTCATGTTGTCAAATAAAAGTCTAAACTTTATGTCATCTCTGTTTTAATAAGGCCTTATTACTGCTACTACCCCTTTGCCCTCGGTCCACGGGCCTGCCTGGGGAAGAACTTTGCTCAGGTGGGTGGGACAAAAACAGTAAATTTACAGCTCTTATAATCACAGCTTAAATGGGTGGTTGTGTTTTTAGATGGAGGCTAAAGTTGTGATGGCAAAGCTGCTCCAGAGGTTCGACTTCACCCTTGTCCCAGGACAGACGTTTGAGATCCGAGACACTGGCATGCTAAGGCCGAAGAGCGGAGTGGTTTGCTCCATTAAACACAGGAAGTAGACACTAATTAAAGCTCAATAACACAAAAGAAACACATGTAGTGAAGCTGAGTTCTTGGGCTTTCTTCCTTTTTCAGCCACTCATTATTAATGTTGTAAAACATTTGTGTTGACATATATTCTTTTTAGCATTTTTTTAACACCTGAACATTTTATGCCTTTAATGCAATAATGAGTTTGACATTTGTGGTTAATTTACAATAAACTGCAACTAATGAAGTGATGCCTCATGCTTTTTTGGACTCAGTTTTCTGCTGATCAATGTTATGTAATCAGTCTTCCATATGTCCACAGGGGGGAGCTGTTACTTTAAGTAATCTCAAGAAGCACCTGTTAACCTACACACTCCAGTTTTAAGTGTTTGTTATTATTTTACCCACTCCTTTTTTGTCATTGGTCACTTGTGCACATGTCCAGCAGTCATTTTTTAAAATTTTATTTTGTGAAATGTAATTTAGTTGTGTTTATGCCTTTTTTCTTTTAAAGTTTTTGTTTTTAGGGATGTTTTTGATTTGAATTTCTTAATTAAGTCTACATAATACTTCACATTTCAAAAGAGACTAATCATTTGAAAAGTTAGAGGCAGTGTTTCAAAACATCTGCCTTTACATGTAAAATGATAGTTTATGATAAAAATAAAATGTAATTGGGTTTGATTCTGCATGAACAGATGAGCTAATGGCTAGTCGATTTAACAGCTAGTTGGCCCAAAAGTCAGTATTGTATATAGTACCACAAAGTGATACTTGAGTAAAAGTACTAGTATCTTATCATAAAAATACTTTGGTAAAAGTTAAAGTCTCCTCTAAGAATATTACTTGAGTAAAAGTCTTAAAGTATCTGATTTATTTTGTACTTAAGTATCAAAAGTAAATTTCTGACATAAAAACATATGTTACATTAAAAGTAAAAATATTAAGTAAAAATGAGAGGCATTTTTAAAGGCGTGCAGCTTTGCATACAAACTAATATATGTCAGAGTGGTATATATTTATACTCCTCATCCAACCACAATTAAATTCAAAGGCACAGTTTATCGGGATAGAATGATATAGGATAGGAGTAATGACTTTCTACTTCTTACCTTTTTTTAAGTAGGGAGTAGAAAGTACAGATGATTGTGTAAAAAATGTAACGAGTAGAAGTAAAAAGTTGGCTGAACAAAATTTACTCAAGTAAAGTACAGATAGACAAAATGTCTACAGTAACAAAGTATTTAGTTACTTTACAACTATGCCAAAAGCAGAGTGAGTTGCTGCCATCCTAAAACTCTTAACGTTAATCCAATTATTGTTGTGGGCTAAGTCTTAATATAACAGTCTGACTTGTACAGAAATTGTGGGAGAAATTGGTATTCCTGGAAGTGCTACAGCTGCTTTCTCAAAAATAGGCATGGATTTATATGTAAACAACCAGGCATGCATGACTGATGATGATGATTTAGTTAAAAAAAAAAAAAAGCTTTCATTTACTCCACACATTTTTAATATAGTTTTTTAATGGTATCAAACCACTTGGACTTGTGTTTAGCTAGCAGTTTAATTAGATTCAAAAATAGTTTATTAATCCCAAAGAAATGGGGAAAAAAATTGTCAGATTTTTTTTTAGGTTAGGTGGTTAAAAAAAAGCTTAGTGAAATGTTTATTTGTAACTACTACTTATGTACTGTGTAGTTACAGTACCAAATCCATAATCATGTTTTCCCATGTTTTTTCTGTGTGATCCTGAACGCGTCGCACTGTCTCTTTAAGAGGGCAGAGCTTCACTTCTCCAGCGCACTTTTCATCTACCTGCTGCTCGCTCCTCTCCTCCGCCTTGATTGGCCCTCTTTGAGACAAATCCTCTTGAATGATTTCAAACCAGAGTCTTTGGACAAGAAGAAGTGGGAGGAGGAGGAACGAGGGGGGACAAAACTGAGTCCAGGAACGCGAACGCACCATCTCTTTGAAGCGCTTAAGCGCTTCCGAAAAAGAAAACTACGGCTGGAAAGTGGGATCAAACCCGGAGCTTTTATTATATTTTTCTACTCGAACACTCGCTGTTTTTGCTCTAAATTGTGTTTACAGAAGAAAATAGTTTTTTTTGTTGTTTTTTTACCCCATTATTTTTAGTGATGTCCAGCGGAGATGGTCTCAGCTGCGGTGTTTTCTGACTGGACTAGAATAGGACCTGTTTGAAGTATTGTGAATCGATATGTAATGTAAGTACCAACTGTTGGTTCCGAGCGTCTTGCACCAGATTAGCGGGAGCATTGAAGTTCCCAACATCAAATGAATGTTTTCCTTTTTGTCGGCCTGTTGAAAATCGGATCATTTCTTTACATTTTTATATTTTGGACAATGTGTTCGTTTTTTAACACAGTTCCGCAGCTGAGGTTAGGTTAAATAAGCTTCATATTTCTATATTTGATTGCAAGCGACAGTATTGACGAACTGATATTGAGTCATGGCTAAAAATCCGTCCGAGGGGCCGAAGGATGACCTGAGCCAGCTGACGGACGAGGAGCTGCTGCGGTGCACCAAGGAGGAGCTGCTGAGGAAGCTCCGGAGGGTCGACGGGGAGAAGATGACCCTCATGATCGAGCACGGCAACATGATGAAAGACATCAACAGGCGGCTGCAGGTGCACCTCCACGAGATCCGGAACCTGAAGGAGATCAACCAGAAGCTGCAGGACGACAACCACGAGCTCCGCGAGCTCTGCTGCTTCCTGGACGACGACCGGCAGAAGGGCAAGAAGCTGTCCCGGGAGTGGCAGCGCTTCGGCCGCCACACCGCCAGCGCCATGTGGAAGGAGGTGGGCACCTACATGATGAAGCTGAAGGAGCTGGAGGCCAACCAGGAGACCGTGCTGAGGGAGAACACCGAGCTGAAGGAGATCATCCTCATGCTGGACGAGGAGAGGAACGGCGCGGGCTCCAGGAGCTCCATAGACAGCCAGTCCAGCTTGACCAACCTGAACGGAGGCACCGGGACGGTCCGGGATGTGGGGGACGGGAGCAGCACGTCCAGCACGGGGAGCGCCGGCAGCCCCGATCATCACAATCACAACCACATCCACAGTAAGCCCCCTGAGACCAGTAAGATGGGTCCGACCACCATGAGGAGGTCCATGGATGACCTGTCAGCGCCGCACCACCACAGGAGCATCCCCAATGGGCTCAATGGTGAGTACACACGTGGAAACGCATCCTGCAGTCATAATCACAAACTTCCACTTTATAGGCCAGTGATCAAACTACTGGCTCGTGGGCCACTTTCATCCCACATGGAGCCATCTTCCTGGTCATGTAGGTCGTGAGATTAGATCAGCGTGTATTGACTAGAGCAGAGGTTCTCAAACTCGGGTCCCAGGACCCCCAGGAATCCGTAAGAGGTATCTTGGGGGTCCTCAAAAAAATTCATTCAAATGTTAGTTTGTTTTTTGTTTCTAAAAATGCACAATGAACAATGAACTAATAAAACAAACCCAATAAACTAAATAAAATATACATGCCCATGACATTTAAGGGTTGAAATGACAATAAATTATCTTTTAAAACAGCATAGGGTTTATGAGGGGGTCCCTGGAATTTGTTTTCTCCATTCTAAGGGGTCCCCAGTCCCAAAAGGTTTGAGAACCCCTGGACTAGGGGCACACTTAAAGTGGCGGGCTGTTATTAGAAACAAGTTGTCATGGCTAGATTTTTGTGTAGAATTGCATATACAGTGGGTTGCAAAAGTATTCATACCCCTTGAACTTTTCCATATGTTGTCACATTACAACCACAAACAT
>JARVGW010000086.1:4283476-4298809 GCA_031762495.1 Anablepsoides rubrolineatus | reverse complement strand
TATTTATGTTTGTGGTTGTAATGTGACAAAATATGGAAAAGTTCAAGGGGTATGAATACTTTTGCAACCCACTGTAAATATTAGATTTTCATTGGTTAGCTTCTGCCTATATTACATACATCATTCACAGCAAATGTGTGTACCTTGACAACATATGGCCTGATATGATGTACAAGCACTTCTATCTAATGAAAATAATGATTGCCAATAGCAAACTGGGTTTCATTGATGTGCTGACCTAAATTTTAACATTTCATGTTTACCACATTCAGCTTCACCAGCCTCCTGTTGGTTGAGTTGTCCTTGTTTGTGACAATATGGTCGCTCTTGCCGACCAAGACGAAATCACATGATAGCGCCTCTTGCGGTTAACCTCATTGAGTGGTCCTAACTAATATTCAACAAGGTCTACATAAATAAAGTTTCTCAATATATTTTATATGAAATTAATATAGAACTGTGGAGACTGTTTTTTATTTACATGTGAAATGGTGAAAAAAAGGAATCAAAACATTTCATTATAAAAGCAAAGGGTTTTATGACATACCTTTTTCAAAAGCTCTTTGTTTTGCTTTTAAATGCCCATTTTATTTTAGTGAAAGATAGAAAACAGGACAAACCCTTGTGCTCATTTTAATACTTTGTTTTGTAATTGTCTTTTTTTCCCACTTCAGTCTTTGATTAAAGCTGATGAATCTGTACATTGACACCACCAGACTGTATTGCACCTGATGCCCTAAATTAAATAGTGGGGGGGGGGGGTTCTCAGCTTAACTTTCCTCCCTGTAAAGTCTCAATTGGGGTGGTTATGGGACACCCACATAAATGCACAGATAGCATCTTTAAGAAGCTGTTTCAGTTCCTATGTTAACCCGTCATTTGAGCCTGCACTGATTTAGGTCACTGCACTAGAGGAAGCCCTAATAGCTTTTAGACGGGGCCCGGGCAAATAGAAATTTTCGGGGTCGTTTGCTGATTATCACTGCTGTCTCTGGGAGCGGAAGAGAGGTCATCTCTGCATCGGGCCTGTGTGAGATGCATGGCATGTAACCAGAACTCAGTGTCGCTGGAAGACCTAAATACACAACTGAAAGCTGCGTGGAGGGATGAGGAGAAAAAAAAAGCAATGCTGGAACATGAGGACACTAAGCCTTGTGCAGCTCGCACCATGATCTGTTTGGCAAGAGGAATAAACTCCACTTTGCTGAAGTAAAAAAAAAAAGGAAAGAAATCCTCTCCGCTAGCTTAGACTTTATTTTTATTTTACCCTGATTTACGAGGCCAGGCCAGCAGAGAGATCAAACTAGGTGGCCTCAAATCAGATCACATGGGTCACGTTATCCAGACCTTCCTGGAATTGTGTTCCAGTAAAAACTGTGCAGGTAAACAATAAAAAAAAAGATGGTATCCTGTTCGAGGGAGAGCACTAATCCAAAAAAAAAAAAAAAAAAAGAAAACACAATAACATGTGCTCAAGCTCACATACGCATAGCATTAAGGGCAGGTTTTTGGCTGTAGTTATATAACATTACTGTTGTGTCTGCAGTGGCTTACAGTGCCTCTCTGAGCTGCTGTTTTGCTATTTGCACGTGACATCCTGAGCTCCCGAGGCGATGTGTCTTCATCACTGACAATGATGCACAAATGCAAAACTCTGGGAAAAAAGCTTCCTTTATTTGCAAAGTGGGGGTTTTTATGTCGTTGTAATAGAAGCAGTGCACTCGTAATGAGGAGGCTGCTATCTTGTAAAAGACAAGGCTGCACGTCGCAAATCTGTCTGACTTTTATATCCCTGGAAACAACTCTGTTTGGAAGAATGAGGCTGACACGATGCTTCGTAAGATGCCATTTTGATAAGAACAACAAAACAAGTTTCCCCTGATTCTAATTCTTTAATAGTTATTGGATTACTATAAGCTGAAGCAAGGAGATCAAACAGCTGTTTGACACCTCCATAAATATTTCCTAATTGTTCTGATCAGTTGAATTGTGGTTCCGTGGACAGGTTATGAACAATTACTGTAGTATACTAACAGTACTAAATAGCTCTTTGAAGAAACTCAGTTTAGAGAAATTGAACTTAATTTTGACTAGACTGACAAGCTAATGGCTAGTCAGAGTTGGGCCTAAATGTTTTGTTACATTGTTATTTTGGCACAAAATTAGTGTTTGGGTATGTCTTTGTTGTATCGGTGCTTCTTAACAATACATGTTATATCATTGGAAAGTGTTATTTTACCTTTTAAATTGTGCCACATTTGTAAGGAACAAGCATTTGTGGGATGAGCTGAGTTTGTGGGTTGCACACATGAAAAGTTAGCCAAATCTTCTCTGCCAAAAAGCTATTTTGCTGTTGTTATCGACACTGGTTTTGAACTGGTCCCCCCCAGGTGCTGTCAATCAGGTAAGATAACAATCCATAACCTTTCTTTAGAATCACTTCAAAAGATCCGATCACTTTAAAACTCTGTAGTTGGATGTAAACCTGGACGAGGCAGACCGGAGAGAAAATGGGTCTTATTCACCAGCACAGATTTCCTCGTTTGGCTTGTTGAAATCTGAGAGCAGTGACCATGTTGTGAGGTTAGATCTCTCCGCTGTGTGAGGTCTAGAGAGGTTTTATTTGACTCTGTCCAAATGTCACGCTCTCCCCCTGGGTGTCTAGGACACAAAATCGAGGATTGCCACTTGAGTGCTAAATGAACAGCATCTGTCTGGTCGCCAGACACAAACTCAGTCTAGGAGAAGAACAAAAAGTGTGGAGGATGAAGCTAAACTTGTTTGGTTTATTCAAACTAACAGCTTAATTGAGTGTCTTAAACTTTGCAATGTTGAGTCAGGTTTCTTGCGTTGTGTCTAAATATGTAAAATCCCCATCTCCTTTAATTGAATATGTTACTAGGCCATGAAGAGGAGCACAGGCGAAGGGCCCCCCTGACGGATCTTGGGATTGTTGGGGGAATGGTGGTAAGAGGCTGGTTGGGAAGCGTGGGAGTGGAGCGGAGGGGGTTGTTGGAGGCTGGATTTTGGCGACAACCCACTGTCTGCTTAATTGAATTTCTTGAGCACCAACACATCTGTTCACCTCCACCACACTCCTCCTGAGAGTGCTGACTTCTGTTTTAAACAAAGCAGCAGATAAATCAGTAAAAGCTGCTTTTACTGCAGTGAGTTTCAAATCCTGAATCATAATCATAATAGACTTTTTTTCAACGACTGCATTTTTTTTTGAAATTATGGAACACAATTCCAGCCAAAGACCGCCTGAAAAAATGATGCTGTCGCTGAGAATTTTCATCAAGCTCCCTTGTAGCACCGCACAAATTGAATAGAGCTGTAGATTACCACAAAGTGGCCAAGCGGGACAGTGAAATGCAGCTTTGACAATGTCCAGATGAGCCGCTGATAAAGATCCTCTCTGCTTGTTGACCTTTAGCAGACCCTCACATGTTCCCCGGCCCTTTTAGCTTAAAGTGGCTTTAAGGGAAAGGTCGTTTTAGTTCAGCAGATGAAGGCACTCTAAACAAGCTGGTGGAAGCAGTTCCTCCCTCCTGTATCGAGAAAGAAAAACAGCGAAAAGCAGACAGACTTCAGCTCATTTTCTCTTTGTTGCAATTCAGGTTCTGTCGGCAGGATATCTGGCAGTGTACCAGCCGTCGCTGTGCTGTGATTTCACTTTTCATGAGTACTTCTACACTAATGTATAATTTTTTAACAAATAGTAATCAAAACATTGGCTTTGAAATTGTCTCGTCTAGCTGTTTCTAGGAATTCATACAGTTTGGATTAAAAAGGAGTCTAAAATCAGTTTCATGGCTGAAGTAAGCTGAATGAAGAGTCACGAAAGGCGTAAGATAATCTCACTTTAACTGAGTTTAATTTAGTGTCAAGCTCCAACTGTGCTGATCACTGACAACAAACACAGTCTGGTTCTCTTACTATGACCTTTCAGAGATCATACTGCCGTATGAATCCAGCTTGTTGCCATTTTGGTCCATTCTCTTTGAGTTTGTACCTTGGTTTGGTGTGAAAATATTCTAATTAGGTGCAAAGTGTCCACTAGGGTTGGACGATATTGGCAAAAGAATTAACCATGTTTATTGTGGCATTTAGCCAATAATGACTAATATGATGATTAATAGATGACAGTTGTACTTGTATGTTTTTAAGTATAAATCAGTCACCCTGATAAAATTACAGTCAAACAAATGTCTTTATTTTAAGCTGCCAAAGCTACTATGTGTTATCTGCTTCTAGTGCTTATTTTGCCGCGTCATGGATTCTCGGCTAAGTAGATTTCTTTCCACCATTTGCTAGAGGAGAGTTTGGTCCATATTTACTGTTTTTTGTATTTTTTATTTTAGCGATGTTTCAGGTCAGTTTGTAGTGTTGGAGTTAGACGTGATTTTAGGTACGATTTTGAAAGAAGGCATTGGCATTTCACTGTTACAATTCCACCATCACCTGCTTACAAAGCTTAGGGAAGTTTAGGAAATTTACGTAGTGAATAAAGTTACGAAAGTACTGGCACTGGAGACTGTGACAGGAACACACAACAACAGCTGCTGAATCTGTAACATCACTTCCCACATCCTCTGTTCAAGCCAGCGCATAAAATAATTGCAATCACCCCAATGCCACTTACAAAGTTTCTGAAATTTACGTAGGGAATAAAAACAACCCACGGACGGAAATATCTGTCCTTACAATGCCCCTCTCGCTAAAAGCCCGGTGTTAGCATTAGCTGCTCGTGCCGCTTTCCGTCATTGGGCTCACATGCACGCTTGATAGTGAGAGTACATTTCACACAAAAATACGTCATCATCACGTGGCACTAATTGAATTAATTACAAAAAGGCAAATGGTTGGTGACAGGTTCTTTTTTTACAGTTATTTGCACATGATACCATTTTGCCCAACACCTAGAGCCCACTAAATTTTGATAGATGGTAAAATACATGTTGAGCAACACTGAGTGATCCAACTTTATTATCACAGTTTGACCAAAATGGCAATAACCCTGCCATTTCCTTGTCATAATAATATTCGGCGGGCAATATGCATTCCTTTAAGTAATGCTAAGCCTTGAACTGCTAACTTAAATTGTTCTACACCAGACCCTAAAAGACTATCCACTCCAGTGTTACAGATGTGTAATGGGAGTAGACAGTACACTGCCTGTTACATAAACTGGGTGAACTTTGTCCTGATTATAGCCAGTGAACTAACAACCTGACAAGAAATCAGTCAGCATGCTTATGTAGTCAGTGGAATGGTGTAAAGAATCTTAAGGAGCTATTTTCTACTTTAGTTATGATTAGGACCTGTTAGCTGTCATCATATATTTGCTAGACCTATGTGTTCAAGAAACAAGCTTCTATTAATACCTTAATCTTGTTTGAGCCACACCAGTTTGCCATCTTATTCTAGTAGTCTGGCTATTAGAAACCTGTCAGATAGGTTAGTGATTCACTGCAGACTCATTTTTCTCTTCCTCAAGGTGTGTGTGTTGCGTTGATTGCACTTCCTGAGAAAACCCTGCCCGTGTCACCTCATAATAAATCCACCCACTCCTGCTCCAACTGGGCTCTAATTAGCCTTAATGAATGCGCCGAGTAGTTTAAGAAAACGTGTTTGAACCATTAGCACCTGGCCTTTCAATGTGTGTCATAATGCATGAGGTGCTGAGCGAGGGCGAGCTATTCCACTGTCTCGTTTAGAGGCTCTTCACTACTTGTCTCGCTCTGTTTTCTGTTTCTTTTTTTCTTCTTCTGTTACACAGGAGGGGAGTGACACAAGCTAAAAGCCCTCAAACGAAACTGTAGAACCAGCCCTCCCAGTTGGCCACCAGCAAGTGTGCGCTTCATCATGTCAACACAAATTAGCCAATGCCCTAATGATCCCATTTATGCTGTGGCAGTATGCATCAAGAATCTTTACATGGACAGATGGAGTGTTTGCATTCTCCTCACTTGTTTGTGTTAAACTGAACTGAAGTTCACAACAGGGCTGTTTTTATGATGAGGAGTCAAAGTCCAGTTTTAATACATTTTGTGCTCTTAAATAAACTGGATATGGTCACACCCAGCCACGCTTGTGTTTCACTTTGAGAACGCTTTTCTTTTAGAGGAAGCAACACAATGGAGTTTCATTCTTGGCACTTGTTTTGAAGTCATTGTGTTGCATGTCTGAAGGGCTAAATAAAAGTGTGTTTGTGTGTGTGTGTTGGGGGGGGACTAGGCAGGAGTTAGATGTTTCTGTCACTGGTATCCTGTTTGTCCACTCCCATGTTCTGCGGTCTAATGGGCTGAGTTGGTTTCTGTGACCTTACCTTAATGCTTTTTCTTCTTAACGATGACAAGCAAACTTAAAAAGGAAATTAAAAGTGTAACTTTCCTTGAAGGAATGCATATCATCTGCAACCTTTCATGGCAGAGTTTAAAACCAAGAACATCTTGCATTGAGAAATGAGCCGTAACTGTTTTTGTCAAAGCTTAAAGGTGAGGTTGTGTGATATTGTGAGATGTCATGTTGAGATTGACTCAGCTCCTACCACCTCAAAGTTTACCCTCATATCTTTAAAATAATTGAATTGTAGCCATTTTAGTGTTGGCTAATTTTGATAAGCCACTCAATCCAATGATTAGTTTCTGCAAGTTTTATTAAATTACATTCAGTAGTTTATGAATTATTTTGCTAACAGACAATGTACACTTTACATTTTTGTGTTTTCTTAAGTCGGCTCATTTTAAAAGCCATTGTGAAACAAGGCAACTCCAAAAATTAACTGGTTGTAGACGTAAATCTATTGATTACTTCCTGCAAGTTTTATTATAATACATTCAGTGAGTAATGAATAATTTTGCTAACAGACACAACTCTGTTGATTTTAACAATTAATGCCAAAGTTTGAAGCAAAGATTGTGTACAAGGGCTACCATTTGCAAGTTATGTATCACTCTCAGCTACAACCATAATGAAATTTGGCTGAATATTTGTGACATTATATGAATTTATAGACATTTTTGTGTTTTCTAAAGTCAGTTGTGAAAGAGAACAACTCCAATAGTTAAGCAGTTACAGATGTGCATCTCATGATTACTTTTTGCAAGTTTTATAAAAAAAAACCAACAATAAATTGTTCATGAAATATTTTGGTAACATACAGAAACACCAAAGCACATACATTATTGCCTGCCTATTGCCTCCTGCATTAAAATATATATATCAAGCTTTTTTTGGAAATTTAAGTGACTTCTCATCTCTGAGATTAATTTAATTTCACTGAAAGGATCTCATTATGTCTTGTTAAATCTTGCAGAAAAAACATCAGCTAGAATCTGGGAGTTTCCCTGGATTCATCCCAGACATCTCTGGATTGTGTTTCCCTGCATGCCGTCTCCCTGTGTTTGGCCTGGTTTACTGATAAAGCACAGATAATGGAACACACTCACACATGAACACACACAGGAGAGGTTAGGAGGAAACTCTCAGCTGTGTACTGTCAATGAAAAGCCTGCCTGTCAGGACGTCCCACATTCCAGGACAAACAAAGGAGGAAGTGGGTCTTTCTCCTCTTTGTGACACAGCAGGGATGACACCGCCTGGAGAGAGGAACAGGAAGACGGGAACGCAAAAACGCTGCTTTTCGAACTTTTGCCTCAATGTTTTCTCCTCAGACTTTCCTGCGAACCTTTTTCCTCTCTTTGTCTGAGTTTGTCTTTCAGCGGATTCTGTTCACCAGCCATCTTCCTCATGCAGACAGTCTACAAAGCAAATACTAAAGCGCTAGGCTCTGCCAAACCCCCCCTCCCCCCCTCCCCCCATCCCTCCTCGTGTCTGTGGTGATTTAAGTGGATGTCCTTCTTTTCTGATTGTTGGGCAGCAGGCTGCTGGAGGGGCTGGGTCGCTTGGTTGCCAAGGCGACAGCAATGATCAGTGGGGCGAGTGGACAGCACCCACGCTTAGCTTTGGAACCAGTGAAGCGGAGACAACTAAGATGCGTGTGTGAAGCTTGAGAAGGGGGCGCATCGATATGGGCATGGTTGCCCTCCATGCTGGCTGACCCATGCAGAATGATGCCAGTCTGAGAGAGGTCAGCTTTATGTGTGTGTGTGTGTGTGGACTCTACGTTGTAAAAACCCCAACTAAATTACTTTTTAAAAATGTTTTAATATTTTTCTCCCAATAGCTATGAAGAAGCTTGGGCAGCACGACTGATTAGTGGTTAGCACTGATTCCTCACAGTGAGAATATCCTGGCTTCAAGTCTCGGTTTGGACCTGGGGTCTTTCTGTCTGCAGTTTCTCCTTGTGTTCTCATGGGTTATCTCCGGGTACTCCAGTTTTCTCCCAAAGTCCAAAAATCATACACTTTAGTGAGCCTTAAGTCCAAGGGCTACATTGCAAAGAAGTCTGTGGTCTCTATGGGATTTGTGTTGTAAACAAAAAGGTTAATAAATTATAAAATAACACATATATTGTAGGTACATTTAACCCTATATCACCATTTGTATCATATTTGCTACACAGGATTCCTATGACTTCTATGACCATTTTTTAAAGGGTCGGGCTTTAAAGGGTTAAACTCAAAAATCAACTGCTCTCTTTAAGAGGTGAGCTTAAAAAAGAGGTGGGGGTTGAGGAGATGCAGTTAAGTTCTGTCAGACTCCACTGATATGAAAGCATCACTTGAGCAGGGGGGTTTATTTTTAACAAGCAGATAAATTTAAAGACGATGAGATGTTTCCTACTCAGATAACTGCAAACATTCTTTTGTTACACATCTCTTTATACTACAGCTTGGCAACTTAATTTTCCCACACCTGACTAGTTAAAAATGAGAAATCAAGATTCTATGTAGGTTATTGTTTTTTTATGTTCACACTAATCAATGTGTTAAATCACTTTATTTAATAACTTCACCCACTCGGCTAGTAATTTGAAGACAATTCATCTTTTATAAGAAACAAACTCATGAAAAAACACTTGGTTTTTCTTTGTTTTTAGAACAATTAAATAGTTCTCCCTCAGTTCTTTTTTAAATCAAACTTTTTTAACCACTTGGTAACGTGTTTAAGACGTTTTATGGTGGTTGAACAGTATATTACTTAGTGTGGGGTTTGGTCTATATCACTATTGTTGAACAGAGTATTTTCTAAACTCAGTTCAGTTCAGTTTTTTATATAACACTAGCCTGGTAAAAACCAGACCCTTGTCCTTTACTTTGCTTCGTTCGAGGGTCTGGACTCTCGGCTATAGAGAAGTGATTCTTGCTGGAGGCGTGGCCTCTGTTGAAGTTTAAAACGATTGGCTCGGTTGGCTGCGACGTATGTATGCCAGCTGCACTGTGAAGGAGGCTAAGCTAAGAGGCTAACCGGAAATTGCGTGCGCTGTAAACAACCCTACTGAGAGGAGAGAAGTACCGAGCCGAACAAGACGGCTATAAATGAGAGCTGCAGGTTTCATCAGCCAAATGTAATTTAATTTGGAAGCCTTATCAACACAGACTGGCTTCATTCACCTTTTCCACTGCCATTGCTAAACTAACTAGCAGACACTGCACAGAAAATCGGCATCGTTCAAAACTCCGCCTTCTGTTTACTGATTGGCCCAGGTAAAATAAACTACAAGCAGACACTGCACAGAAAATCTATGTTCTGTTCTCTGATTGGTCAATGAAATTCTCCTGAAGAAATCCTTATCTGGGAGAAATCCCAGACGGAGCAGTGAAGGGAAACTAGAATTTAGCGGAACTGCTTAGGAAGGCAAGGGCCAGGCTAATATAACACTAATTCACACCAAAAGTCATCTCAGGACAGTACATAAAAACAAGTAATGTCTAAAGTTTAAATCATAAAATCCAATTTGTTCCAAATGAGGTCCAGATTTAAATCAAATCTTTATTTTGAGGCGGATTCCTGTCCTGAGGGAGCACAATCAGTGGGCAAAAGAGAAATTACCTCCAGCAGAACCAGAACAAGAATGATGGGTCATCTGGATTGAGAGGACAGAAATATGTATTGAGCTAGATTTAGCTCACCTTTAACAAACAATCCATGCATGCTCCTTACAATTTTAACATTTAAAGCAATTAGTGAATAGACATAGGCCCAGTTTACACGACAGCAATTTTTTATATGCCAAGGCAGAGACTGGTATGGGTCAGATCTGGTGTCAAGCTGGCACAGCTGGCTGACGGATGGCATGGCAAGTGGTTGATCAACAGGATCTGGGCTAGGTCTAGCAATGGGGGTACTGTTTATATGATGGTATTCCACAAGTGGCCCAATGGCCAACATCTGTCAATTTCACAATTGGCCCGGTTTTGTTTAGGTTGATGTGGTGCTGGGCCACACATGGACCACCTTTGGCAAACCACATCTGGGCCACCAAAGGGCTGTCATGTTTTGTGGTATCAGGACCAAATGAGTGTGGGACAGAACTGGACCAGACAAATTTTGCTTATGTAGATGAGCTGCAGTTTGGCCATTTGTGTACCTTATTTGTTAAATTGTAGCTTTCAGAATCCAGTTTTGGGGAACCAACCCCACCCTCCGACAAAAAGAAAAATTAAGTAACTCAGTACTTTTGCACAAATTTTGTTGTAGAATCCTTTCATTTTGAATGCTTGCTTCTAAAGATTTTTTCATAAGTCTCCATCAAAAAGCCTAATAGTAACCTTGAATTCACGTTTGCTACAATGTTAATCCCTTCTTGGCAGCCAGCCGATACCTGACACAGGCTAATTTCATTTATTAAGAAGAACTGCACCCTTAGCAAGAGCCCTATTGATCTGTGCCACATGTCAAATGGCAATAGATCTGAACAACTGTTTAGGAAGCAAACTGGAGACACAACACTGAGTTGAAGAGTAAATGGGTTCAGGTGGCAAAAACTCATCTGGGATGCAGCCTAAAGTCCCCCCATCAGCAGTTCGATTCTGTCCACGCAACACAAACTGTGACCTTCAACGGTGGAACAGTCCCAGCTTGGAACACATCAGCTCCTTTCATGGCCCGGGAGGAACGAGGCGTTCATCTGGATTTTCTGTCTGTCAGCTCTTGGGTTTGGGTCGCAGTGACATTGGTGGCTGATGTCAGCAGAGGTCTTTCTCCATACTTCACTTATTGCACTGCGCTGTCACCTCCAACCACCCTGAATTTTAACAGTTATTGATTGTTTTCTTGAACACTTGGCTGCTTACCAGTGTCACCACAGTATCTGCAAAAACAGAATTTTTGTTTGGGAATTTCTGTAAAAACTTGCTCTGAGAAATACACACTGAAAACTTGAACATAGATTCCTAGCAGGGTAAGTTGTGTATAACTGTCATGCATGCAATAAAAAGAGGGAAACTGGCAGTTTGCCACTGCAATAGATGAGATAGTTTGGAGGTTTGACTGTCGGCTGAAGCATCTGGAATGAATTTTACAGTCTACAGCATTGTTGCTCCATCCTCTTGGAATGTTTTTTCTTTTTTTCCCCCTTTTCTCTTTCGGAATGGTTTCAGGTAACCTTTCTTTGCCGCGCTGCAGACCAATTTCCGTTTGCAGGCTGCTCTGTCTAACTAAACACTTCTCTGTTTGGGTTTGGCATGAGGCTTGGGGCAACTTGTTACTTTTGCCAGGGAAGGAGGAGGCACTTACTTTAGTATGACAATCAATCACACAGAATTGTTTGAGATGAATGCAGAAACTGGATACTGTGGAATAAGTTGGAGGAGCTTAAAAGGGGTGGTGCATGGTTTCCACCCTTTTTCCTTCGTTCTGGTAATATTCTACTTTAAGACCATCTGTTAACAGAGCTTTTTAGTCTCACCCACATGGTGAAACAAAGGAAGTAAGAAAAACATTTTTCAGTCTCTTTCTTGGCTTTTTGTTTTTACAGAGCAAAATAAAGCATGCATGACCTGAATATTTGATATCAAATGCTTTGTTAAATTGAATAAAACACGGATTACAACCCTTTCAAACTGAGCCTGCTTTCCGATTTTATGTGCTGATCAAAATGATTATTTGAGTTGAGCCGAGTGTTGGACGTTGTGTCCTGCTCAATGCGATGATCAGAAAGCTCTTTTGTGAAAGCTGATAATCGTGGCTTCATCAATACTGGCCTGCAGAGGAAAAGGGATAAAAATCAAAACAAAACACAAAAAGCTCTTTAACGTCTCATCCAGTTGCATAAATTATGGAACGAGAACATTTGTGTTAGTGTTCATGTAACTGCCACCTGGCATGTCCATTTGTTCATGTTCATTTCTTGAAGTCTGAAGATCTGATCATCCAGTCCTATTAAAACACCATCGGAGTCTGCTTTGGGCTCAACAAATGTCTAATAAACTCTTGTTGGCTACACAAACAATCTTGAATAAAAATTGATGAAGTGCTGACCCTGGCTTTGGATTTTCATGATAGTAGATGCATAGAAAAGATGCTATTTTCATACCAGATGGCCTCCTAAATTCACTTTGGGTTGGTTAAGTGAGAGATGAGGCGATTGGAGCCAGTTATTCGTCTCACTTACACACTGAGAGGAGCTGACACTCATGGCAGCCAATTATTCTCCTTTTCTGCACTGTGGCTTTCTTCGGTTCTGATCTTCACTCATCTGCTGCTCATGGGAGAGATCAGCATCAGCACATTTTCGACCCGGGCTCCAGCTTGCAAGGCAACAGGGATGGGTTAGCACTTTACTTGGCATCTTTTTTTACTAACTGAAAGGTAATTAGCCTTATTTTGACAGGGAAATAATGGCACTAAATAAAACTTTAACTGATATAATGAACACAAAGTGCTGGAATGAAACCAAGCTTGTTTAAAAAGCTTTACAGTAATTCTTCCAAATCTGTTCACAGAACCACATTTCAGTAGACCTAAAACTTACTCTACAAGTGCTGACAGTAGTAATGTTTCCACCAATTGTAATGCAAATTTTGAACTTGAAACTTTTTAAAAAGAAAAAGTGAATATAGGCGTGTTTCTATCTACTGGTTTGGAGTGAATCAACCAGTAAAGTGTAATTTTATCAGTCGTTGACAATATGCATGGCTGTAATAAACAGGAATTAGAAATTGCAAATTAGTAGGGACAACACATCTCGAGACAATTATGGGAAGTTTTCAGCAATGTGTTGCTACTATCGGGCAAGTCGTTATTGTTCTGTCACATCAACTAGTAGTATTAGCCATGTTACATGATTTACTGAGACTCAGAGAAAGAAATGCAATTCTCTTCGCGTTATGGGAATGTCTGGGAAGATGCAGACAGCGGGAACGGCTGATCAATCATTTGAGATAAATTTTCACTACATCAGAATTTATTCGCCAAATGTCTTTCCATCTCCGATTTTGTGCATTAACTCTTTTTTTTTGAAAAATCCAAAAACCACCTTAAGTGAGCGTAAAAACATTTTTGTGAAGTTGAGAAAATAGAATTGAATTTTGCTGTTTCCATCCACCTTTTCAAAAGTAATACTTCAAAATGCACATAAAAAAACAATGGAAACATGGCTAATGGTAAATACTCAGTTTGAGAGGTAAAATACAGACCTTTTGATATAAGTTTGTCAGTGTCGTTGGCTGTTATCTTGTTATCTGGATTTATTGAAGCTAGAAAACGTGTAAGGAATGTATCTGATTGAAAACTTGAGGACAGACTTTGTGCTCATTGAATAGTGGCAGCAGTACATTTATTGGAGAGAGCCCAACCCAAATGTTTGCAGAACTTTAAGTCAAAATGTACGTTAAGCTGGTGAGTCATATAAAAATCATTCATCAAAGTTGTCAAGAAACAGAAAAAAATGCACGTCAGTAATCCTTTTAATACCAAACTGGTCCTCTTGCTGGCTATTAAAAGACACATTTTTCCAATTTTGTTTAAGTATCTTTTCTGATCTTCAAAATGTTTTACCAACAGAATCATTAAAACAAAGGTGTTTGGTGCTGCATTATTGTCAAATATTAATGCATAAGTGCCAGTTTTGACAGGTGACAGTTTTCCTGATGATTATTTGCACACGGTACAGTTTTGCCCAACCCTTTTCTCAAATAGTGAAAACAGTCTCCTTTTTATTTTAGTTTCATGTTGGTTTGCCATTCTGAAATCAAGAAAAGCTTGTAAAGATGGTAGAAAGTATTTTACAGTATGTCTCTGACAAAAACATGTCAAGATGTCTTCTATAAGTCAGCAACATAACTATGCTGACAGGCAAAGATGTGAAATCTTGGGAAAGGTCTTATTAAATTTAGACGAATGAGTGAAGACAGTGATGCATTTCCTCGCATGCAAACCCCACTGCACTTTGATCTCCTGCTCATTTTTCTTGATAAATCTAACTCTGACCCGTGGCTGTCTCATAGGCACACATCACTGTTTTATGATCACAGTCAGGAGCAGATAAGGAAATCCAACCATAAGGAATTTCAAAAGCTATGTTACTGTGCGTTATCTACCGTGTACGCTCTCTATCATGTCGAATCTCCGCTCAGTCAACAAAGGATGTAGAGGGGGATTAAACCATTGATGTTGTAGCTCTGCTGTTGCTCTGCAGCATGGCAGAAGGTTGGAAGAGGATGGCTTAAAAGGATTTGGTAAGCGCGATCCGGTGCTATATCTCTGCCCACCACTCTTTTGAACACATGGCACGTAGCCCTGCATATAATCAACAATAAAAAAAACCAAGGCACTCTCTTAAACCCTTTATAGTACATGGTAAATGACATGTGCACTTGTTGACAATGCTCTTACTGGGTTACAATCCACTGTTCTAAGGATACAGAGTGAGAGACTGAAGACACTGAAACAGGTTTTCAAAGTGTATGAGTGAGTGTATGTATATTTAGTTTCTTTGTCTTTGGTCTTCATTTCCCATGTCCTGGATGACTGAGAAGCATGATGCTAAATTAGTGTCGGACCATGTCGATGTTAACGTGATGGGATCGAGTTTTAATTATTTTTTTTTAACTTCAGTTAGTTGCTTTGCTCCAAAACTGAAATGCTGCTCCGCAGAATTCTTTAAGAGGCAAAATTGCACTTAGAAGTTGGACCTAAAAAATTGATCAGATAATACTTTAATTGTTTCTGCACAAAACTTCAGAAACAAAGCCCAGTGCATCTAATATCACTTCTTCTGCACATAACATGCTCCTCTGAACTGTTAAGGATTCATACTGAAGCCTAAAGGAGGTCACATTTTAATGATAATGTGATACACCATGCTAAAAAAAAAGATCTGAGCGAAAAAGTCTAATCTAAGACTTGCATTGTGAACGTAAGCCTGACATTAACTTCCTTTCTTCCTGATTCACCCCACGCCTCCCCTCAAGACCTCGTGCG
>JARVGW010000086.1:4112392-4141240 GCA_031762495.1 Anablepsoides rubrolineatus | reverse complement strand
AGACTTGAAAAAATCCGTGAGATTGCTCTATACATCCGTATACCTGCAAAATGACGTAAAATCCTTATAAATTACGGCCAATCCGTAAAAGTTGACATGTACTGTATGTATACGTCATGCATGGTAAGCTATTTTGTACATTGCATTTATGGCTATTCCAACAAACTATCTGACAATATAAGCAAAAAAAAAACGTAGTTTTTACTTTAACACATTATTTTGTTCGACTCTTAGGTTTAAATGTTGCTAACTAACTAACACTTAGAATTTTCATGATGTCTGTCATGAGGAAATGTATAAAAGCTTTCTTGTTGTCACACACTTAAGGAGTGCCATTTTATTCAATCCCCAATTTGCCAACTTAGTGAGAAGGGGGACTCTGAAGTCTCTTGGCAGACAGTTTTTTTTGTGGGAGGAGTTTGTCCAAGACATTATTTGTCTGTTTGACTTTTGTGGACGTATTTTGTTAAAGACATGATTGGTTGCATTGTCTGTTTTGGGTGGGGTTTGAAGAAGCTGTTAGTTGGGTTGAGTAGCTTGGTTGAAACGGCCAGGAAGCACCTATATTTTTTATATATAAATTTTAGCTATAACTCGAGACAGGAAGGTACTAGCAGCACGAAATTTGAACAACATGTATGTGGTGGGAGGTGTAACAATTGAGCTCAGAACAACCCTAACCAGCCTGTAAAAAGATTGCTATATATTAATATGAATTAATATTAGTCATAACTCGAAACAGGAAAGTACTAGCTAAGTTAATAAATCATATTTACATGTTCACAATAATTTTACTATTACCATTACTTCTTCTTTTAAGTTGTTCTGCAAAACAAGTCAATCCGACCAATCATGGTTTTGTCAAGCTCCGCCCATACCCACCTCCATCTATTATCCAAACTTTGCTCATCACAGTAAGGTTAATCTCCGCCCACACAAAAAACTCTGCCAATTACGTTCAGGACAAAACCCCCCACATAACAAGAAACTCCCCCTATGTAATGCAGAGACGTCTACTTGAATAAAGTGTATCATATTCTCACATTTTTTTCCAAATGCTTACAATCTGCTTGGATGTCTTGCTTTTATTGTGAATATTTGAACATTTGCATTCAATGAACAACCTTCATGTAAAAACATCATGGCATGGACATAGTATTTGAAGAATCTGTTCTGGTGAAAGCGGTCAGTACAGTTTTGTTTCCTCTGAGGATGGTTATGATTTTGACATCAGGTGAGAATAATGATAATACATGAGACAATATGGCATCCATCCATGCATAGTGATGTTGGTTAGCTCAGCAAGCTGTCATTTTAGTGCTCTCTGACAGAAAGCAGCTAATTAACTATGCATATTAATTAAAAAAACGAGATCTACAACAGCTGATTGACAACCAGGAGAGTGGTATTTCTAAAGGATGTCAAATCTTTGGTCTGTTGACATTTAACAATGTTTTTTTTTTTAAGTTTGCATCAAAGTGCACCGTTGGACTTAAACCATGTTTGGTGATTGTTAAATAAAACCTTATTTTGAAGTGTTGATCCTGGCAGGAGCAGTTCCTATTAAAGGCAGTGTGAATGTGAATCCTCAGTGTCTGTCATGTTGCTGTTCGCCAAATAACTCAGACACTCTGACATCAAATGGCCTTCTACAACAATGGGAAGAAAAAGGAAGGCCTTAAAGGCCTTGCCAGAGATTTCACCTAAATAACAATGCTTTCTACATGCTGCTTGTTTGTCCTTCACAGGGCAATTATTTGAACAAGGTGTATACTTTTTTTTTGAAGAGGACTGTGACGTATTGTGCCCGGATAATGACTAGAGATGCATTAAGACTAAAGTGGGGATTCTAATGAAGATGGTTGACAAGGCTCGAAGGCCTTCTCTCTCTATTATGAAAGGCTTTCTTTTGATGAAAAAAGAATTCCTTGCCCTCCTCAAATTATCAACTTGTCCTTCGACCTTAGCATATCACAAAGTTTCTCATCTCTCTATCAAAGACACTTTCGAGCACACTGAACATTGCATTTGCTTAAGTGCCATATTTGATTTAAGAGCCCTTTCTTTTAAAGCCTAATGGATGACAGGAATGGAAAGTGGTCTTAGCTGACTTTTGAAACAATAACATGCTAATATCCACCTCACGTTAACAGGGTTGGATGCCTGCCATGTCTGCATAAAAATGTCAGTAGAGAAGCCAGTTGAAAGTGTTAAGCAGCCTCCTATACACTAAAGCTGTTTGAACATCTTTTGCAGCATCAATACAGATATGTGCAATGAGCTCAGGGGTCATGGTGCTCAGATATAAAATGTATACTAATGCAAACTTTAAAATGTTACTTCTTTTTAGCTTTTAATCCTGTAATATGAAACTGATGTAACTAATTCAAGCATTGGTTTAGCCCAGGGTTATTCAAGTTGCAGCACCACAGCTAGCCTGTGGGTGACTTCAAACTAGCTAAAAAATTGGTACTTCATTTAATATAAAAATGGATCTTAATTTTCAATGTAGCAAAGTAAACTAATTTAAAAGGCAAAAGATAACACCTGTTATTTTATGTAGTGCAATGTTTCCTATATTATCAGGCAACAATGTCTGGTTTCTCGGCTGTTGGCTTTGAGAAACTGTTGCCCCCTCAGCAATTTAGTTGAAAAGCCCTGGTTTAGGCCCCTTCCACACATGATGAAGACCCCACTACAATACAGAAAATCAACCAGAATGTTGATTGTCTTTGACTGGTCTTGGTGAGGTCTTCAGGAATATATTAGGAACTGAGATTCTATGTCCCTTTATTTCATTTTCTTCCTTTTCTCAAAAGTCCTGCACAGGAAAGTTATTGGTCACAGTTAAATCTGCCACATTTCACAGAGCGTTCCCATGTTCATTAAAGTAGATAGTCCTTTTAAACTACGTCAGGCATGACGGCTCAGTGGTTAGCACTGTCGCCTCACAGTAAGAACGTCCTGGGTTCAATCCCCAGTTCAGTTTTGGGGTCTTTCTGTTTGGAGTTTGTATCTTCTCTTCGTTCTTGTGTGGATTTCTCCAGGTTCTCTGGTTTTCCCCACAGACCAAAAACATGTACAATAGGTTGCCTTCAGGCCCAGGTCACCTTAGTAAAAGACATCTGCAGATTCAATAGAATTTGCCTGGTTAAATAATGGTAAATTAAAAAAATTAGACAAACAGACAAAGTATCATCCTTACAAACGTTTCAAGATTTCCTAGCAGAATGAAGCCATGCAAGATGATCAATTCTGTTCACTTCACTTGTAAGTGGGATTAATGTTGTGGCTTTGTATATTAATTAAACCATGTCAAGCTGTAAGGACAGCTTTCTCAGCCTTAAAATTTGATTATGATATGTTGAGACTTTAACTTACTTTCCTTATGATTACAGGCCATGCTTGGTGTGGAGTTTGTAGAGTGGTTAAAAATGAGGTTTGAATACAGCAAAATTGTAATTTTAAAGGATTTGGTTTTAGTTTTAAAATGCCTCAGGGCTGCACTTGACAGACAATAAATGAAATGAAAGATGCACCTTTTGAGTCAGCTCGGCCCCTCATAAGCAGAGCTCTGTTAGTAAATCAAGATGATAATTTGACCATAACATGATAATTGTGGGATAGTGAGATGAAACAGGAACAGATTTAAACTGATCCTCAGCTTAATCACAGAGTGAAAAAAAAGATGAAAACACCCATGTGGGATTGTCTTCATATCTCTGCTGAAGGTAAATGCAGTGTAGCCTTCATGTTGTCTGTGAACTGCATGTACACATACAGCAAGTATGTGTTTGACTGGGTGTCTAAGTCAAGTTATAATTATGGGTTCCACAGAGCTATGGAGGAAAAAAAAAGGGAAAAAAACTCTCTTCTTCTTGCGCACTCACTTACACACAACACAAGCACGTAAGCAAAACACACACAGGCCCAGTATATTCAGCCCAAGGAGCTTCTGGCGCAGATACAATAACCAAAAGACAAGTCGTATCAAAATTGCAAACCAACCCTCCGGTCAGAAGTGATCAACGTCAGTGTAATACCGCAGAAGGCTGAGCAGTTACCGTCAAAAGATCCACCTTGCTCAATCATGATTATTATGAAACTGAGTGCAATAAACACTAATTTGCATGTTAATGTTTGATTTATGACATGTACGTTTTAGCAGTTGTTTGAGTCAAACTAGAATGTCCACTAATTACAATAAAACCTAATAGCAGGTTTTAGCATGAATGTGGGTAAATACAGTCTGTCTCTCATACCTAAGGAAGGAATTAGGAAGGAACATGGTCAGTTCAGAACCTCTTTGTCACATGAGGCAGCACTCTGCCGTTCTGCATCCCATCAAAGAGGAGATTAAGTTGTCAGACTGTGGGTCCAGACTGGTCTGTTGAGCGGATCTTCACGAGTCTGATCTCTGCCACTGCTAATAGGCCGAGCTCAAAGGAGAGCAGGGAGAACAGGGGAGGGAGAGAGGTAAGAAGGCTTTAAGATCACTTTACCTGGATTCGGCAGTGCGGCGCTGGTGGATTAGTGCCCCGGGCCTCATGGCACGCTAGTCTGCAAACACCCCACAAGCGCTCTACAACAGGTACGAGCACACACAGGCTCATTCTTGACACGGTGGCCAGCAAACACACACACACACACACACACACACACACACACAGTCGGTGGTTCATCTTTCACTCACTTCTAAATGCATCTACCTGCAACACACATCTATATGCTGAGGCACACAAACAAACACCAGGTGATCTGTAGAATTTCACAATATCTCAGGCCTGTAGTGAAGTCACCCAGATGGAATAGCAGCAGATAAGACAACTACTCTTCGTTCCAGCAGCTTATAAAACTTATACACTTATTTCTAGCTTTGGTTCAGTTGGGATGCTTCACAAAAAATTTTCCCTGACATCCTAAAAGCTTTGAGAAGTCTGTTCCCGGTCTGATACGACTCTGTAAGGTCACTCACTCATCCAGAACTGCAAAAAGCACAACCCATAAAGGAGAAATACAGGTTGTTCTTGGCAGGAAGGGAAGAAAACCCACTGCAGCTCCATCCCCTCTCTCCACATCTTTGCATGCCCCTCCGCCCCACACACCTCCAACCCCCGCCCCCCTCCAAGTCACTACCTGATGACTTCTCCATTCGTTTTAATTGGTAATTATTTTGCGGGGTTTAATGCCTTTATTCAGACTGTCAGTGTGGAGTCAGGAGAGGAGGATTAGGTGCCCCAGGGGGACGAGACACTGGCACGGCCAGGACAGCTCATTTTTACACGGGCAGGGGAGGAGGACAGCTCATCTTTGATCCGGCTGGGGCTTCGCAGGCCAGAGGGGTGACAGCTGCACTTTCTTTAGCCCACATTTGAATTTGAATTCTATCTTAGGATGCAGTGCGCCGCGGACTTGGCAGGGCAGTGGGGTAATCTGCTCGGCACAAACGCCCGGGCCTTTTCTTCCTGTGTGCCCTCGCAGAGATTGGAGTAATTAAAGTTAAATGGAATGCATTAAAAACTCACTTGTGCCGAGGCTGTGGCGGCCGTGCCAACAGTGAATGGGCTGGGGCTGTCCTTTTACGCAGCTCTAATCCTGCGGAATATATGCGTGCCCCGTGACTTTGATGCTACACTACCAAAGCATTGGAAACGGCTACCAGCGAAGCTACAACTGACTGCTGGCTTTCACCTCAGAAGAACATCTTGGAAAGCAAATTCAGCTGGATTCTAACATTGGCATGAAGGTTGGATGGAATCAGCTCCGGGGAGTATTAGCACTTTGCAGACACACATGTCACTCTCAAATTGCTATGTTTTGATGTATGCACGGTCTATTTAAATACCTTCACACTGCCTTTCCCCTAACCTGTGATAACATTTAGAGCTGTCCATAAATGTAACTAACACTTGGAGCACTTGTGGTTGTTCCATAAATTGTTGGCCAATGTATAAAGAGCAGCGCTCTGTGCCAACAAATGTTGTCTCTTAAGGTATGTGACTTGGTTGAAAAGATGGGCACTCCCAGTTTTTTCAGCCATTAAATTTGGACATTAATTGTCATGCACAAAAAAAACATCATCTACAGAAACCAGACCTGCTCCACCAGGTTAATGTCAAAAAGCTTGAAGCATCAAACCACCAAGGTAATTTTCCCCGCCTTTCATTTCAGAGGAATGCGGACAAAGACAAAGGGGGGGCAGTCGACAAAACTATCATCATAATCTTTTCCTGGCTTTGTGTGTGATCCTTGAGCCCTCATAATGATAGGAGATTGGGCAGGGAGAAACCTAGAGCTGTGCCTAAAGGTGTTTTTTTTTTTAAAGAAACTGTAAAACAGCATGGCTAGAAAGAAGCATGGTCATAAATCAGATCAAGGATAAAATTTGTAGACTCATGGTTCACTAAAACATTTTGAGACTAATTAGCAAACACATAAGTCACTCACTGAGTAGTCTCCCAAGTTAGCCACATTAGGATACAGTCAAAACAAAGGTTTGAGTCAGAGAACGCCGTTGGTTTTCAGGTTTTACAGTAAATATCTTAACTCAAAGTATTTTGTCGGTTGCTAGATGATCTTTCATCCAAAACATGACATGCCTGAGAACTAGAAGTAATAGTATGTGTACTTATATCAAACCTCTACTGTTGAGACATAGGGGTTTAGTGCATTGATCAAGAAAAGACAATATTAGTACCAGGCAATGACCATTGTCACTTGTTTTTTCATTGCGCTGGGCATAGATTACAATTTTTATTCCTGAGATTACTCACATTTCATCTCATGACTTTGCACAAAATTTAAGTAGGATTCAAGGATGTTCAGAACATTTTTAAGGTATTGTTTTACATAAAGGTTGAACGTATTTTCAAAATTTTCAATAAATAAGTCTGCAGAAACCTCTGTTTGTAGGCAATTAGTATTAAAGGTGTGTTCTGAATTGAAGTGATATTTCAGGCTCGAAATACTGGCAAGACAGTTTAGTGATGCAACTACTTCTACACTGTACACCCAAATGTTCTTTTACAAAATAAGTCAAGCTATTATTACGAATCTTTTCATGTTTTTGCAAAAAGCAGGACCATTACTTAACAAAAGGTGTTTTGGAACTGCTCAAAACAAGTTTTTGCTTTAGAAATGGCTCTGAGCTGAGACAACTTCAATTTACATGTTTTTACTGGTTTTGGGAGGGGCTTGTCAGTGACCTGACCGGTGAGCCATTAGGTGGCAGTAATGCACATTAAGTAGTTTACCAACATGAAGAAGAAGAAGAAAACTAGCAGAGCTAAATGCATGTTTCTTCTGATTGTGTTGGCTGCATGGTTGCTGACTGTATTGTTTCTGTTGCATTACAGTGTTTTCTGGCCATGAACATTGTAGTTTAGCTGTGTTAGTTTGTTCAGTTTGTTTCTTTTTTCTAATCGCCTCATTTGATTGGTGCAGAGCCTGTGAGGGATCATGGGTAATTTTCTTTTCTTTCCCATTCCCTCACAAAAGTTGTATATTAACTTGACATTTTGTAAATGCAGCACAGATGACCGCATAAATTGACTTATTCTTGTTCTGTCTTTATCCAAGGTGATCTGTTGTAATTCAGTAATTTTATTCACTGATGGTAAGCCTGAAAACCGTTAGTGAGAGTGGAGCTGTTGTAGAATAGGTGACGACTCTGGTACCTCCCTGTTTTCTGATTTGTGTTAAAGGTTTAAACCTTGATGGACTTGCGATCTGGTCAGGGTTTACCCCACCCCTTGCATTGTGTCTGCTGGATATGGGCACTAGTGACACTGGCAGCCCTGAAAGGAAGAAGTGGATTATACTTGCATATAATTAACAAATTGTTTGACTTTTACATTTAATAATTTCTATTAACATGAGAAATGAATACGAATAAATGTGAGTAATGATTACTGATGAACATGAGTAATGTTAAGTAAATTACTCATAAACATTAGTTTTAAAATCTTGAGTTATTTAGTAATGGATAAGCTTAGATACAAGACTTTATGTAAACAGAGCTTGAATTTTTGGTTTTAGATTTTGTAAAAACTAGACATCCTGGTGTAATCACAAACGGCTTTAATAATTACTAATGTGTGTTTATGTGCTCATAGTGAGCAAGCAACAGACTTATAAAGAAAAAACAACAATGTTAATGTGCATTAAAATAATTATCACTGTTAAGCAACTACTTTTTTTGTCTTCACTTTTAAACAAAATACAAATATTCTTCTTACAATCAATCCATCCATTTTCTGTACACGCTTATTCCTTTCAGTGTTGCGTGGGTCACTGGTGCCCATATCCAGCAGTCACAGTGCGAGGGGCGGGGTACACCCTGAACAGGTCGCAAGTCCATCACACCTTTTCACCAAGTCACCAAAAGTCTATTTACATGTGTTAAAAAATAAACACAACAGACAATGTTGTTTAAAAACCTATCTGGAGTAATGTGGATGGGCTCTAAAGCACTCTACACCAAAGCAAAGCAAGAATGACTGTTTCAGATGAAACACTGGGGCTTTAGAAGGTGCTTGTTTGTTTCAAATTAGTGATGTGGAAACGTTTTGGGGTCCCAGTGACCCACAGCAGCAGTGGAGAACAAGACGTGAAGAAAAAAACAAAATCAAAACAAATGGGCCATAATTCACACATCTTAATAAACATTTCTATATGCTACTAGGCTTTTAATAAACTCCAACCTTGTATGAACAGCACAGCAGCACTAGTTGAGAAGCTTGGTGTGAGTGTTTTATCATTTTATTTATTTAGTATTTTTACAATGGAAGATGCCATTCAGTTATGTGTTCTGTGCCTTTTATGTTGCATTAAGTCTAGGTCAAAATAATTGAAACAAACATTGTATTTTTGTTTTATTTTCTCCACAAAAAAAGGATACTTTCCAGGTTTATGAAACTTTTTGACACACAGCCTGAAGGACAATGTTTTCAAATAAATTGAAAGAATAAGCCAAAACAATATGACCTTGTTTTTTTTAGTATAATAGCAAAATTACCAGTTGATAAACCCTGCCTTGTTGTACATGACCTGCAATCTTACAGCGTCGACACAAAGAAGGGTGGTTTGTTTTTTTCCATCTCTGCTTCCAGAAGAGTTATTGTCTGTTTATAATAAATGAAAGAAGTCATTTTGTATTTGTTTCTTGTTGTACTGACAATGTATCAAACCCTGACAGCAAATTGAGGCACGTTATGATTTACATATACTGCTACACTCCTACTGAAAACAGACTTTAGTGTTCAGATCTTGGAGGGACAGAGCATCTAAATTGCAAAGACCATTTGATGTGGTAGTAGCTGAGAGTCATCCCAACACAGACTTTTAACACTAATGGTTTACACTGGTTTGTTTGTTTGTTGAAAATATTTGTTGTGGAATAATTTGGATTTCGGTAAGAACAGTTTGTACTAGAGATGCTAACAATTAATCGATTTGCGATTAATTGTGGAATAATGATTTATTAGATTAAAATTCCTTCCATTCGATTAATTGAATCATACCGTGCAGCCCAGCTAAGATAGAAGCAGAGCAAATGTAAACAAACAAACGCACAATTGCCAGTACTCATTTGTATATCACGTCTTTCAGGGATATTTTATTATGTTCCTAGTTTGTTTTTAAGTTAATCTTTATCTTAATAAATTACCATGTGTTTAAATTATAGTTTTATATCTTCAGGGTGGATACAGTGTTTTACTTACTTTATTCTTTCATTTTTTCCAACTAGCAACTTAACAGATTCTTGCTTTGTTATATTTTATAAATATGTCCAAGTTTAATAATGAGAGAAATCTACATTTCTCTGTTTATTCAGTCAGTGTTTACTCACACAGCTGGCACAATGACTTGTTAAAATAATACTGCACTTTTTTATTTAGTGTTTAAAAAATTAGCCCTTCATGTTATAGACAGAGAAATTAATCAATTCAATTATCAATTAATCGTTAGTTGAGCGATAAGATCAACTTTAGATTAATCCATTAATCGATAACTTGCATCCTTAGTATGTACAGTTTAAAAGGTGAGCTGTTATAAATGCAGGTTTTGATAATTAATTTTATTGTAATTATTCAAAAAAAGAAGAAGAAAATAAAAAGAAAAAACTGAATTGCAGGGATTTTGTGCCAGAACTTTTAATCTGTGCTCAGGACACAGTAATCAGTGAAATTGTTTGAAATGGTGTCTATTTAAAACCTCCGGTGAACATATCAGTTCATTTAGGTTGTATAGAAAGTATCAATAAATACCTAAAGCAAACAATGTTCTCTGTTCTTTCCTATATGGGGCTGAGAATCTTATTCTGATGCAAGAAAAAAAAATCACAATTTGGGCAACAAACCATTGTTTAAAACACACGTGCTGCTGAATTTTTTTAAATCAACTCTTCCTTTTCTTTATTCTGAAATATTCATATCAAACGCTGAAATTTGGGTTTTAAAGACTCCTGATCTGAAAGAGTCTTCAGGCAAATTAGCTGATAAAGAACGGCGAGAGAGACCGAGTTCATAAACCAGACAAAAAACAGTATGAGACAGAAAAATCACTCCGTCCTCTCTTAAAGCACACATATCCACATGTGGACATCTTCCCCTGCAGGTCACCACTCTAGCATTTCTCACCATCCATACATCTTATCTTTGATGGCAGAATCAGGCGGAGATGGCCGTGATTGTAATCACACTACTATTGTCTGTAATAAACAGGAGAGCCTTTTCTTTTTCAGACGAGGGATTTGAGTGTGTGTTAACTCAAAAGTGAAAAAGAATCCCTGAATAACTAATTAAAAAGCATCTGAATGCCGGTGTAAGACCTTGGTTTATACTTTTGTGGATTTGATTAGTGGTGATTTGTCTATTCGCTGACAGATGCTTGATGTCGGTGAGATAAGGGAGGGGGGGGGGGGAGAAAAAAAATCCCAAAGCTTTTGGCGAGGAAGCCCTATTATTCATGGGCAGCAGTTGAGTGTGTGTTTCCATTAGATGTGTGAAGGCCTCTAAGGTCTAAGAATGCACTTTAATAGATACCTGTCAAATGTAATTAACTATGTTTTTCCTATATCATACGCTTTCCCATTGCCTACAGCCAGAGACTCCACAGTGTGTTTATGTGTGTGTGTGTGCTTGTTCATGTACGTACTTCATGTGTGTCTGTGTGAGAGAGAGACAAGAGTCTGTCTCAGTGCCTTTTGCCACCCAGCGATTGGAGACAGTTTTAATTGCAGCATGACAACCACAAGAAAAGACCAGAAGCCCCCATAAAAGCCAAAGCACGCTGGCAGCCGTCCCACCGTAGAAAGCTAGCCATGCAATAATTACAGGTAAAAAGACCTCTAGCGCTGCAGCTCAGCACCGTGTTTATTCGACAACCAATCATGCAACTATGCATGTATCCCAACAATAACGCGCTCTGTCCCGACAGGATCGAGGAGCCGCAGAGAAAGACTTGGACATCACCGGCAATCAAGGCATGTCTCGTGGCTCCGGAGGCTGGGCTCTCGTCAGAACATGAAAGGGAGCAGGAGAGAGAGAGAAGCCTTGATTTTTTTTTTTCTTTTTTAAAGAACTCAGATGTGGAAAGGTACATTGTTCCCAGTCAGAAAGGAGCCTTGTACAGCGTCAATAATTAATTCTTACAAGTCTCACTTCTGCCTCCAGTGGGCAGGTCTGTTTAAGTGTTTTGATTTCCATGTTGGAGGCGTGGGACCGACCGCATTAAAGACACATTAGCAAAGACAGTGACACCTCCTGTTGAAGGGGGACTTTGGTTTTTAATAAACCAAAGCTGAAGGTGATGACCTGAGCTCGCTCACTCAAGGGAGAATTCTCACTTCTCTGCTGTTTTACAGTTAGGGAGTTTTGTACAAGAAGATGAGTTGTTCAGTAACTGCAGAGCACATGTTTAGTGCAGTCAGGAGCAAAGAAAAACTGACTTGCAGAATAAATCAGAGGTGCACTGACCCTCTGAAATACCGGGCAATGCCCAGTGGGCCAACACACATATATGGTCCGGGCCTGTCATGAACCAAAAAACTATATTATAAAGGAATTTTATTGACCAAGAATTTTATTGGTTGATTTTCTTTAAAGACACCGAGCTGATGCGAAAAAATCTCTCAGCCCTTCTCTCCGACCAAAGAAAAATTTTTGTGAACTGGTCAGATTTGGAGACAATGGATAAACCACAAAAACGCAAGACATGTATTGTGCTAAAAAAAAAACACAATAAATATCCAAGTAAATTTTGTCAAAACAGGGAAGTGTTACAATCTCAAGGGGATAAAGATGTTTGTCAAACCTAAATTTCGAACCACTTTCAAGGAACAGTGTACTTCAATCTAAGGAATACAATTATGGAACAATCTAGAAGTTAAGCAGGGGGCCCCATCTAAAAAGGGGATGTCTGGACATACAAAAATACTTATAACTCAAAAACTATTCAACATAGGAGCTTCAGAATTATTATTTTTTATTTTTTTTAGCTCTGATGAAGGTCTGTCTATTGGGCCCATCAATGATCCCCCTCCAGACCCCCACCCAAAACAATAAATCCATTCTGGTGACATCTGAGTTCTGGTGCATTGTGGCTTTGCGTATGTGCAGGGGTCATATATGCTACAGCCATGCAGTATATAAAACACTTAAAATGGCACAAGGCCAACCAAAGTGTCAATTCTAATGTAAAAGCTGCATAAGCTGGTGTTGTTTTAAAGGCTTTGCTTGCTGTCACCATCACCATCTAGGGCAGGGGTGTCAAACTCATTTACACCGAGGGCCACATGAGCGTTATGGTGGCCTTTGAAGGGCCAGTTGTAATTAACTTTGATGTTTCATTTAACTTTAACTGAACAGTGTTTTAACATGTCCTCTTTTAAACCCTGAAAAGAACTAAGTGTACGACTGACTAAATCTGAAAAAAAAAACATATATAATATATGTTGTTATAATATTATATATTATAATATATAATAACATTAAAAGTAATACTAATAGAATTTCACTCACTGATGAGTTTCTAGTGAGTAGTTGCCATCTTTCCCACTTTCTGACAGGGAATTCCCACGAATGAAGGACATGCATTATGGGAGATGTAGTTTATGGTTGATGCTGACTTTAAAGAAGCTTAATTTGAGACATTAATACTGAGCTATCCAACTAAATTGCTCAATTACTTTTATTTTCTTCTTTTTTGTTCCTTTTTTTTCTCCTTTATTTCATTGCTCAATTACTTAAAACCAACAGCTCAGGGGCATGACAATTATTATTATTATCTTTCACCTTTTAAATTAGTTTATTTTGTTGCATTTAATCATAAATTTAAAGTTTACCTTGCGGGCCAAATGGGAGTCACCCGCGGGCCACATTTGGCCCACTGTCCTTGTATTTGACACATGTGGGACAAGTGCTGCAAATTAGCTCACGCTATAAACACCATGATACAGGCATGGGACTGCTGTTTTATTCAGTCTCTCTATGTTGTTGTGTGTTTGTCCCTATCAAATAAACTTAAAAGTAATAATAATAATAATAATAATAATAATAATAATAATAATAATAATAATTAAACACTACTTTCTAAATTGAGGGCATTCAAATGATGGCTAAATAACCTTCCACAGAACTGGACTTCAAAAATCCAAACTATGTCCTTACAGTGGACTTGTTTGTTTTTGTTCTGTACAGTATATAATATTTTCCTATGTTAATAAAAAATACACCAAAGCCACTTTTCTTAGGTGAGAGTTTGAGGTCTTGTGGTAAAATATGTTGTAATATACTCATCCTAATAGAAATGCCTGGTTTAGTTATATTTTCTCTTTTAACGTGATGAACTACTTCCTTGTTTCATTCCATTCACGTATTGTTCACTTGTCATTCTTTCCTTAAGTGCTTCATTTAAAATCTTCTCCATTTCCTGCTTTGTGCTTGTTTCCTTTCCTCTTTGAGCAGTTCTTGCTGTGCCAGAACCTGTTTGACCTTGTTTGAATTTCTATGAACTCTCTGGAACATGTGCTGTTTTCTTAGAAAAACCAAAGGTGCTGGCCTTTGATGAGCTGGTCATTTGAGTTCTTGTTATCCACAATCCACTTAAGTGAAACTTTGTATCCAAATGTACGTAATCACTCTGGTACTGATGCCAGTGTACCCCCAGCAAACACGACAAGCACTTTAGCAACAGTTACTTGGGAAAAACAGACCCCAGCACATAAATCTCATGTCTGTGAGCGCTTAACGAGTGCACAATGTGTGTTTTATGTGTTCTTTATGAGTGAGGAAAGGCCAAGTCTTGAATGACACTTGCTGCCGGAGCCACTGAGGAGTGGTGAGGAAAAAAATTAAAATTAAAACCTCCAAACAAAATCACTTTACAGTCTCGGTTTTCCTTTTATAACCTCAGAATGAGTTTGTGCTAAAAAATACAACCTGTTTCCTGTTGTTTCTAATCACCTGCCTTTGTGTTCACGCAGGCTGTGTTATTTACTTGGATTTGGCCTGTGATTTACAGGTTAGGTAATGACTGTCGAGGAAATTGGCTGCTAAAGTGCTGAACTGGGCCTTAGTGAGGAACAGTGTTCATTATGTTATTGACTTTCTGACACGAGAGCCGCTGTTTATTGTCACCAAGGTCAGACAGGTAAAGGAGGGGGGTCACATGAAACAAAAACTCATACTAAACACATTATTGAATCCATTTTTTGTTTATTTTTATAAATCAGTTTACATTTTGACAAGAAAAAAGGCCTTATTTTAGAACATGTACTGCCTAAGGGATTGCTGCCACTTAGAGACATGTGTTGCCCATCTGTCTGCATATTTAGGAAAATCTGTTTGACTTCCTGTCCTTTTCATTAGAGTACTAATGCAATAAAGCACTAACCACCCTTTATTATACTTGACTGTTATTCTTTCATTTCTGTCCCGACTTTTGATTCATTACTCCTGCACAATTTTTTTTTATAAAAATCATACAAATGTACAGCTTGTGACTTCTGGTAGCTATATGTTGTGCAACCTCAATAAAGGTTTTCACAAGAAAATGCCTCTCGCTCAATGACTGCTCAAGACATAGACTAATTCCCTTTGACTCAGATAGAAAAAAGTGGGTAAAGAAATTGAATAGATGGACAAATGAAAGTGAAAAAACCCAGTCATCTTTGGAACTCTACAGCTCAGACTATATAGTAGAAACATTCAAAGTTTAAATGAGTCACAGAAGATTGGACTTTATGTGACTGAAATGATGTTTTGATATCTTTACCAGCTTTTATACAATTAAAATAAAGTGTTTGGATATTTGATGATTTAAACGAGGGTGTGATGGTATCACACACTAAAATTTGAGTTGTCTAAACCTACATATAATATGGTGGTGTTCCGATACCAGCATTTCTTCAAATCAGAATCAGAAACACTTTATTGCCATTGTCAGTAAACAAGTTACAGACTAGGAATTTGCTTTGGTGTAATGGTGAGCATAGCAAGGAGTAAGAGAACTAAAGCTAAGTGGTTAAAGTGAGGAAGAAAAACAAGTCAGAATACAAAACAAGAATAAGAACAAAAAATACAAACACGGCCGGCAGCGATGGGCCAGAGCCGATTAAACATTGTTCATTAATCTAATGGCTGACGGGAAAAAACTGTTCTTGTGAAATACTCATACTCTTACAAAATGCCCCAATACTCGGGACCGATACCATTAGTATCAATGCTTGTATTGATAGTCCACTCTCTGAGTTACATTTCAAAGACAAAGTTTGTCAGTTCTGTGTTTAAAAAGTGTATATAATGTCAAAGAATATTGTTCCAAATAAAAAAAAAGTTTTTAAAGTCATTGTGTGATGTTTAGGTTCTAACTCAGTAACACTTGGTATTAGTACTTGGAATCACCAAGTACTCAAATTGTGGATATGTGGCTACTTACTCATACTCAGTTTGAGTAAAACCTGGTTTTGGGACTTCTCTCACATACAGTTTATATATAGACAGTATATCACCCTTGTTAATAGGGAAGATCTAAAGTATGCAGTCATGATTAGCAATATATGACTTGCTAGAGCGGGATGAGGATCAGTTTCCTCTGCAGGGTGTCTGCTCTCCCTTAGAGATAAGGTGAAAAGCTCAATCAGACTCAGAGTAGAGCTTCTGCTCCTCCACATTGAGAGGAACCAGTTGAGGTGGCTCAGGCATCTGGTTAGGATGCCTCCTAGCATTCCGGGTGTTCCAGGCACGTCCCACCAGGAGGAGGCCCAGAGAAAGACTCAGGACAGGCTGGAGGGACTATGTTTCTTGGCTGGACTGCATGGGATTCCCTCGGTGGAACTGGCCCAAGTGGCTGAGGAGAGGGAAGTCTGTGTTTCTATTGTTTCTGCACCCCGATCCTGATAAGAGGTAAGAGATAAGAGGAAGACAATGGATGGATTTGTCAGCTGCTGTAAATTGTGGGACTTATGGATTTCTCCAAAACTTATTTTAATTTATTTAATTTATTTATATTCAAAAATATATAAATGCACCGGGTTTAGCAGAATGGCAAGTAAAATTATCCATAAAAAACAAAACACACAAACATCACACTCTAAATGTTACCCAGTTAAAATATGATACGAAACGATACGATATTACATCAATATGTTTGGATGACGATTCAATATTTCTCAATATCAGAAAGTCTGTCACAGACAATTCAATTCACATGTCTGCAGTTGATATAATGCATTATCATATGTCCATCTAACACAATGACTGTGTTAGATGGACATATGATAATGATTCACATTAAGCGTATGATGATGATATAGATTGTTATTTTTGTTTTGCCTCAATATAACTGAATCATGAACCATTCAAATCGATATATCGATATATAAAGTTCAAGTTTCTTTTGAAAAACACCACAGCTGCTACAGTATCTGACAGATCCTGTTAGTTTATCTCATAAAATCCTCCCAGAGTGCAGTGTGCACACAGACAAACGTTTATTGACTCGACACTCGAAATCTTTTTCTCAAGACAGGAAGTGACGTGTTTCTTTAACTATTAATCTCTTCTTTATAAAACACATGATAAAATATCTCACTTAGGTTTTGCACAGTGGCTGTTAGAGACTTACAATCTCCTCTGAAAATTTGTCTGCTTGTCTTATTAGGAGTACTGACAGGAAGTGACAGACACAAGATGATGACCCTAATGAAGCACTGACACCAGCTTTTACATGTCTTTTATATTCAGTGTCTTTTAGGCTTTTTTATACAGTTTATGAATCAAAATATCTGTATTTTGTCACATTAAATTATCTCAAACGTAAGTCTCAAATTAATAGATCTATGTTGTAATTTTAGATAGTAGCTGAATTGGAAACCTTCATATTGTCTTCATTATTGTTCTTGTTAAATGCACTGTTTATGGCAGCAAAGATATTTAACATGAAAAATAACAGATCTTAAACAAAAGAAACAGAAAAACTACTTTCATGAAGACTTTTTCTTCTTCACACACAAATGTGTGTGTGTGTACATAAATAGACAATGGCATGTTTTCAGTGACACATATGTTGCTCTGAGATACTCAGTTGTTTCTACATTGCCGGTATAAAAAAAGAAGAATCCAACAATGTGTCTCTGCGTCTCCCACGCGCGCGTTCTTTTCCTCTTGCTTGTACATTTGCATATCTAGAAAGTGTTTCCTGGTAAGTAGAGCAATCGCAGCTCTCAGGAGAGACAAAGACACAGATAGAAATTTGTATTAAAAAGCAGAAACATCTAAGGCGAAAAAAGAACAAATCCGCAGCACACCATTACTTTAATGATCCATCATGTTCAAAGGAAACTTCTTCACAATCCTTCAGCAATAAACAAGGGAGCGAAACTCTGGTGTAAAGTGCATTTCTTTTAATGCATGCACGCTGCAGATGTTTGCTCTTTACTCCTCCTCTGCAGTCTACTGTAAAAGATACAAGTTTTTTAAGTCTCCCGTTTCACGGTGCCAAAGGTCATGTAGTTCAGTCTGTGCACCACAGGTATGCAGGTGGAGCTGCCTCGTCTGTGAAATTTCTCCTGTTCCCCACAGGCCAATACATCCGAGGTCCAGGGTTAAAGGGTTACAAGTCCCAGGAGGTGTGAGCCTCATTAGCTCCGAGTGGATCAGCCCTAACCCAGAGGGGCTTCTAAGTATTTAGATAACCTTTGACCTCTCGCTTCTCTGGTTCCGTCACTGAGGACGTTTAGTTTGCACATTACTGGCACCTGTCCCTGAGCTGCAGAGTTCAAGTTTATGATCAGTGATGCAAAACATGCCAAAAAACAAACAAAACATGTTAAGGCAATTTACTTTCTTCAAAATAATAAAGAAAAAAGAATGAAAATCAGTAAAAATTATTATTATTATTTATATTATTATTATTAATAATAATAATAATAATAATAATAATATAAATATTCTTCCTTCCTACCACCGGAGACAAGAGGTGATGATGAGTTTTGTCTGTGTCTGTGTCTTTGTCTGAGGCTTTTAGCAAACCATCTCATAAACCACTGGATAGATTTTAATGAAACTCTTGGACAATAATCATTAATCGCACATTTACAAATGATCAAATTTCTGAGTCTACCCCATTCAAGATGGCAACCATGGCCAACAAACATTTCGAAAACCAATAATGGCTCCAACTCAGCGAGTTTGACAGATATTGGGTTTTGTTTTTATATTGGGTCTCTGCAGAACATGTTGTCCTGTGTGCAGCGACGGCTCTACTTGTGATTGGCGGAGGTCTTGATATGGGCGGAGACGGCCCAAGAGACGTGATTGGTCAGATTGATGGTGGGGTTTGAGGAGCACTTTCCTTTCTCAAGTTATGACTAAAATTATTCTTAAAGAAACATGTTGCTTCCTGCCCGACTCGACCAAGCTACTCCCGCTACCTCCAGCCTCATGTCTCAAGGGCCGTCTCTGCCCACATTAAGACCTCCGCCAATCACGAGTAGGGCCATCTTCGCCCACATTAAGACCTCCGCCAATCACGAGTAGGGCCGTCTCCGCCCACATTAAGACCTCCGCCAATCACGAGTAGGGCCATCTTCGCCCACATTAAGACCTCCGCCAATCACGAGTAGGGCTGTCTCCGCCCACATTAAGACCTCCGCCAATCACGAGTAGGGCCGGCTTGGTGGGCGATATGTAGTCCTTTAATTCTGTACATACAATATGTATATAAGCATTGGACTGTTTAGCACAAAAAAAGAAAAGAAAAAAAAAAGAAAAATGGTAAGTTAAAACCAGATGATAAAAATAATAGTTTAAAATAAAAAATCAGCATTCATGAAATTCTAAAAAAAAGAGGCTTAGGATGTCACAAATGTATTAACACTAATAGTTAAAAACCTTATTCTTTAGAAAAATATTTAAACAGATTTAGGAGGTAGAGTTTTGTTTTATTCCTTCTCCTACAATATGAGATATAATTAAAGAATAAAAGAAATCTACGGGCTTTATTGCATATAGAACAAGGGTGTGTCGTGATTGCCAGTCACTGAGACGACACCGTGAAGAGAACCATCATTCATCAATGCTGTTATAACCACATGGGTAAGGAATCCATTTATAACCTTTGTCAAGTTATTAAAATATGGAGTTACATTCAGAAATGACACTTACAACTTTACCTAATGCTACCCGATTATAAAAAGAAGGGGTTGTAAGGGCAGAGAGGAGAAATCTTACATTTTTATTGTTTTCAGTAAAAACTCAGACATTACAGTTTTTATTATTTAATTTTGAAGCTTTGACTAAACAAATAATGTCAATCTTTGCAATCAGAATGAATTTTGCTTCTTTTTTGGGCATTTCAGAAAGTTTGTGACTATGTTCACAGTACATCTGAAGTTTGTCTTTGAACTCATCTAATAACTTTGTTTGGTTTCAGCAACTGTTTCCAAGACTTTGAGTTTTAAGTGTTAAAGCAAAAACAAACAGGAAGTTCCATAAGTGCTTCTGTTTTCACCTGATTCAACTCTATAATGTGTTTAATGACTGTGTGTGTGTGTGTGCGCACGTGTTTGTGTAAAAAAAAAAAGCAGCCAGACTGGATTTGTTTTGACTGGGGTAAGGAACAGAGAGAATCCCAGTCCAGGATCTTTTCCCTTCCCCTCCACGCCTTTGTCTGTTTAACGCCTGATTGTTTAAGTGATAAGTGACGGTGATGGATGAGCCCAGCTTTGTGTAATTATTGTCCTGGTTATCATTGTCGCCACTGATAGCATACATCACAGTGTCCTGTTCCATTTTACATGTGATAAATAACCAGAGCTAAAAAATAGTAAAAAAAAAAAAACTTTCAAAATCATTTGTTGGGCTGACCCCTGAATTGTAACTCATGTGCCGACTAATAGAGGGTCATAGTGTTTAAGCAATATTCCAGCTGTTGTTGAAGTCGAATTTTGTGGAAAAATGTAATGGACATAGCTTGAATAAAAACCCAGGCGTGCAAAGGGAAAACATGTAAACTCCATCCAAAAAGGTCCTATGGTATCCTACAACCCTCTCACAAAGACAACAGTTCTGCCAACTAAACCAAAATGTAATGTAGACCCTGCTGAATTTCAATTAAAGTCCACTGCACTAGCACATACTGAAAGCCCTTTAAAATCAAGGTTACTTCTAGTTTGAGTCGTTGAGTGATTAAATACAATATAGCCCTTTTTTGTAGTACTGTTGTCTCCATCTTCTTGCACTACAGTGAACATGACTTCTGACCCTCAGCTCTGAGGCTGACTGAGCATTGTGATGGTAATTGGCCTTGTAACTATATCAGTGTTATTCACTGCCATGTAAAATGGGGGTGGGGGGGTGGGGGGCACATTGTGAACCAATTAGCGTTGCCATTTCTCACTCTGGTGAGCTGACTTTTCATTCAAAGGGTCATTTTCTTTCAAGCAGTCCATCAAAACCTTCATGTTCAATCAACTTTCAGTGTTGTCTGGTCAACTTTGATTGGTGCTGCAACTGTGATTATGTAGAAGTTGTGCAATGGACAAATATGTTACACACACAAAGTGGAGACAGATGTATGAAAATGCACAAAGGATTGTCATAGATTTTCAACAATATTTAGATTTAAAATGTTCATTCATGAATTTTATATCACCTAGCAAAAGGCTAGTGATAGATAGTGCTGAAACTGTGCATGTGTTTGTTATACTAGTAACATATCTCCACCTGACATATTTTAATAAATTCTGGAGCTAACATGATTTGGGATAGCTGCTACAGCTAATCGACTTTATCAAGCAGATCAGGATGCTCTTTGTGGATTACAGTTCCACCGTCAACATGGGCATTCCCCAAAAACTCATCTATAAACCCAGGGTTGGCAACAAGACTTCAGCCAGAATCATAACAAACACCAGAACCCCACAGGGATGTGTACTCGGCCCCATCCTCTACAGGGGTGGGCATCGAGGGCCGCAGCCCTGCATGTTTTACTTGTTTCTCTGCTTCAACACACCTGATTTGAATGAATAGGTGATTATCAGGCTTCTCCAGAATTTGGAAGAGACAAATCAATGACTAAATCAGCTGTGTTGGAGCAGGGAAAAAAGTAAAACATGCAGGGCTGCAGACCTCGAGGACCGGGATTGCCCACCCCTGCTCTACACCCTGCTCACTCATGACTATCAGAGTCAGAGCTAAATGTCAAAAAGTCGAGCAGAAAAAAAGGAACAAACACGAGACTTAAAGGTATGTGAGGTTTTATTTACAGTGGAGGATCGGGAAGGAACCAGAAACAGGAGGGGGTGAGTGGTTAATCTCGGTTTTGTAGGAAGATGAAATGAGTGAATGTTTTTTCCTTACAGGTCCAGGAGCATGGAGAGAGGGCTGAGAGGTCCAAGGTGAGTGCCACAGGTGAAAATTTACACGGTGAGCATTTACAAGTGCCATTTGTTGAGGGCAGGCAGTTAGGCAGATCTGAGACAGACAGGCAATGCAGAACCAGAGACCAGAACCAAGTCCAAAACCTTCAATGAAAGGCACACAAAAAACTGACATTAGTCACAAACAAGCTCAGGAAACTCAGAGGAGGCCATACCAAGGAGCGTGTTATGTTCAAGCAATAATCTAATCTCTTCTGCAGCCTTATAAAGCATTGGAGCTCATCAGGGAGGATGGGCTGCAGCTGCTGCCAATGACCTCTTTTAGACAATTAGTGAAAAGCATAGGGCTCAATACGTACAATGACTGTGTTGCTTCTCATGAGGAAAACATTATCCTGAAGTTTGCAGATGATACGGCAGTGATAAGACGCAGCACTGGAGCGGATGAGCAGGTTTTAGGAAGGAGGTGGGTAGGCTGATATCATAATGGGAGGACAATAACCTCACCCTCAACACAGACACAATAAAGGGGCTGATAGTGGACATGAGGTAGAACAGGAAACCTAATAAATCACATACCTGTGCATCCACATGAGCAAAAATCTCACCTGAAATGTGAATGTTGGTCAAAAAGACTCAACAGGGTCTTTAATTCCTAAGGAGGCTGAGTAAGTTTGGTATATCATCCAAGATTCATAGTAAATTTACAGCTGTGTGAATGAGAGCCTCTTGGTCTGATACAGCAGCACTACTGCCATAGAATGCAAACGCCTGCAGAGAGTGGTGAAGACTGCTGAGAAGATCACCAGGACTCCACTCTATACTTGGACCAAAATTGTTTATCTTATTTGTGAATGACTTGGTCAATGTGTCAGGGCTCTTTAAATGTGTTTTGTTTGCTGATGATACAACATTTTTTTGTTTGGGTAAATACATTGAACTGATGTTGGAGAAAATGCAAACAGAATTTGTGAAACAAGACTGGTTTAAAGTAAACAAATTATCATTAAACTTGGATAAAACTAATTATATCATATTTACAAAGAGACAAAAAATGATGTTTATAAGGTAATCACTGCCTGTAAAAGGACATAAGGAAATCACAAAAACACAAAGATCTGCAGAAACTTTCAAGTAAAAAATGATGTAATTTTCTGGCCACCCCTGTGTGAGTAGGGGTCCCAGTCTGGGCACCCCTGAGAAAAATGTCTGGCTCTGCCACTGATGCTATGTTAGCTTTGTCTGAAGTTGTTGTTCAATGAGAACTGGTAAAATAATTATCTGACATGCTTGTTTAGTTCACTGTTTGTTTTAACCTCCCTGTGGTCGGATGCTCCGGTAAAGCTTGCATTTTATAAAACGTGACGCGCTGCAAGTGAAGCTAACACAAGTATCAATCTACTTTAGTTTCAACACGGTCTGACATCACTACTATCAGATGTTTCTATGATTTTTCCGTCATCAAGGAGAGAGAAAATTCAAAGAAAAAGCTGGAGCAACTGGTCTTTTATTCTATAGCTGAGGACGTGTGGTGTAACGACGAGCTGGAAGTGATCCAAAAAGTATTGATCCAGAACTTTAGTTTCAACACGGTCCGACACTGTTGCTATCAGATGTTTCTGTAGATTCTCAGTCATCCAGGAGACGGATGACTGTTCCGTAGCTGAAGACGAGTGGTGCTACAAGATTTAAACTACATGACTTGAGGTTAGTATCATTATTACTTGGATCAATCTGTAAACCTCCACCTGACAGACTGTCTGAGAAATGAGGTATGACTGTTTATACAAGTGGTTCTCCTTGATGACCACTATCCTGCATGTTTGAGATGTTTTCCTGCTTTTGTACAGCTGATTTGATTGACAGGCTTCTGCAGAACTTAAAAACCTGCTGTGGAGCAGGGAAACAACTAATGGTCCATGAGGACCAGGATAAGCCACTGGTTTAAACTGAGGTTTATTTTGACAAACATTAAATATGTTTCTAATTTAGTGCCAGATTTTTTTTATTAATTTAATTTAAAACCAAAACAAATCCACATATAACAAAATAATACAAATTAAATAGAGTGAAAGGTAGCAGAAAGAAGATTTTTTTTTATATCTGATACATACTGATATCTGACAATAAAACAAAACAAAAACTCCTCAAACAGCAGCTTTTAAAAATACAAATTTTACAATTTTATATTTCTTTGGCAAATTAACTTTTATTATTCTTTTAAACAAATTACCTGAGCCAGCATTTTTATAATCACTATCCAAATTATTCCACAATCGTATTCCTTTGACTGAAGTACTACATCTGAATTTTAGGTTTTACAAACATCTCTAGTACTTTAATATTATAATAACTAAGTAAGTAATAACTCAGTACTCGTATTGGTACTTGGTATCAACGAGTACCCTATCTGAAGTACTTGTACTCGGTTTGAGAAAAACTGGTATCGGTGCATCCCTAATTCATTTCTTTATTAAAATAAAAAAAAATATTCAAACCTATCCATGTTAACAATCAGTCTCTGCATGGAAATGACTGTAATAAAATTTTCATGGCCACACATTAACAATCGTGTGGTCAAAGTTATTATTTGGTGGCCACACATTATTTTTATTTATTCAATATTAATATCGTACCATCAAACTCTTAAATAATCAATGTTTTTGTTTGTTTTTGCACATTGTACTCGCTGGTACGTTTGGTTTTTCTTTATTTTGTTCTTCTCTCTCCCTGCCTGGCATTCCTTGTGGACAGCAAAGTAAGAATTTCATTGCTCAGGGAAACCTATTTTCAGTTGTGCGCATGACAATAAACACACTGAATCTTTAGCCAACTCCAGAAGGGGCTATATCTCTCAGTTTGACAGATTTTGAGTTAAAATTGGATGTGGTAGTAGCTGAATCATTCACAGATTACATGAGATCTTGCAAACTGTGTCATATTCTTCCATCGTGCTAAGTATTTCCTCTCCCATTCAAACACACAGTTGTAGTGTGCCTGCAGCAGGGGAGCATCAGGTTTTGCTGTCACCTCATTACTTAGTTCCACATCTGTTCGGCTCATGAAAGAATCTGTCCTCCTTGCCATTTTGAAATGGCGTGTGATCCCATCAATTACAACGAGCCGTACAGACCAACACTCCCTCACAAATTAATGGATGTTTCAGGAGCTCAGAGGGTTTGACATTCAATTGAAAACTTAAAAGAGCAAAGAAAAATCCTCATGGGGTCATTTAACAGCAAAGGCTCTCAGCTTGTTCGTGTAGTTCAGGTGCCGAGGTTGAACACAAAACAGGATGGTAGGTGGGTTTTTAGAGGGGTAACGAGTCCTTTCATTAACACCATTGGCTATTTTATACTCATACATTAAAACTTAAAGGATGCATCATCTATTTGGTCTCATAACTATATGTACTTGGCTGGAAAGACCATTAAAACTGAGTTGTTGCATTTTTTTTTTTTTTTTTTTACAAAAAGGCACTTTCAGACAGTCATAATATGAGCTGAATTAACATTTTCACTAAGTACAGAAATAGAAAAAAAACTAGTTTTAAACGTAAAAAGGTGCTTCTTGTCAACAAACATTAAAAAAACAACAACATTGGTTACCTTAGATTCAAAGCCACAGGTTCCAATGCTCCACACTCCTCATCAGATTTTATACTGGGAGGATTTCTCAGAGATAAAGTTGATGATTTTCTTTGACCGTCTGTTTCGAAGACAAAGATCAGTTTAGTGCTGGTCTGTGGAAGTGGAGCTGTTGGACGAGTCAGACAGGTCAAGGTGCACAAATAGTTCACTGTTGGCTGCCTGAAGCTGGCTTACAGTCATGTTGGACAATAATGCTGCTCTAACCCATTGGAAAACTTAAGTGATGATTTACTTTTGAAGTTGTATTATGTGGAAAGGTTATGGAGATCTAATATATCACCTGTTATAGATAACTCTTTGAACAACCCCAATTTGAAAAAAAATAGCTTAATTATAGTTTTCCCGGATTTACACTACCTGCGACTTCGCTCTGCAGCACTGCGATGCGCAGTTTGCAGCTGTTTGTTTGCAACCCAATTTATACAGCCTCTGCTCAGCTCAGCTCTGCTTCGATGCAACACACAGAGGAGGGAGCGTGTGCAGGAAGGAGATCACGTGATAAATCCAGTGATAAATGTGCAAAAAATAATTAATTCTGTGAAAGATGAACTCCAAACACAGCTGAAAACATTGATATAAAAGCTTTTGATATCTATGGTTGAAACTGTATCGCTGTCGTCTTTTTGAAACTTCTGAATTCAAAAGAAAATCCACGTGTATCGTGAGTGTACACATGTGCTTCATGCTACATGTTGCCATCTGCTTCCCAAACAGAACAATACGTTTGTGTAGAAATATATCCATATATTTATTAATATAGCTGCAATTTCGACACAATTATAGTGTCTTATTTTGAAAATACGAATGTTGTGCTTGTTCCTCATCCTGTTGGTGCGACGTAATCTTTAAAAATTCACTCTGGCTCATCTATCCATCCATCCATCCATCCATCCATCCACCCTCATTACCATTTCTGTTATTGAACTTTACATTTTTCAATCTGAAAGTGCTACAAAAATGAAAACATCTTCAAACAAAAAACTAAAACCACTAAACTAGAAGTTTTTTTAGGTAGTTTGGAGCAAAAAACCCTCAATTCAGTGCGGAGTGAGATTGGAAGCCAGTGGAAAAATTTAATGATTGGGGTGCTGTGGTCGTGTTTTATTTGCTTCATCAGGATCCGGGCTGCACTGTTTTGTATGTATTGAAGTTTTTGGATGTGTTTAGATGGAATTCCATAAAAAGTGCATTTCAGTAGTCAAGTCTTGGGGAAATAAAAGTATGAGCGAGTATTTCAGCTTCAGAAAAAGGAGAGATGTTCTTGAGATGAATGAAGAGGGTCTTGTAGAAGTGTTTGATGTGACTTTCAAATGTATGATATGAGTCAAATCTTACACCAAGATTAGTCACTATAGAAAAAAGGGGAATGTTGTGGCCAGAAAGGATTATGGTGGAAACAGATAACAAGCTAATTTGATGCAGGGTACCAACTAGCTTCTGTTTTAGACATGTTTAGTTGGAGAAGCATGACATTCATCCAGGCTTTTACTTCCTCAAGACAGTTGGGGAGGGTGATGGTGATGAAACTGCAGTGAGGTGAGGGTCTATTTTGCTACAGAGCTGCGTGTCGTCTGCATAGCAGTGAAAAGAAATCCCATGATGAATGAAAATGTGACAGAGTGGAAGAATGTAGAGGGTTAACAGAATGGGCCTAATAACTGACCCCTGAGGGACACCACAGGTAACTGTGTGAGTTTGGGATCTTGTTTTGCCAATAGAGACATACTTGTATCGGTCAGTAAGGTAAAGTTTACTTCATACTCCCTCCGAACTGCTGAAATTGACTTGGATTGTCGCAGTTTCATGAGGAAAATTACGCCATGTTCTCAGGGTCGACTATGCTGCCCCTTTTGTCACAATCCACTGGCAGAACTTTTTACCTCCCTCCACATAAGAACTTATTGTGTGACTGGTCAGAAGTTTGTGGGAGTGTTTGTTTATGCTGAAAGCGCTCACTTAAAAAAAAAAGATTTGCTTTTAAAACTGTTGTAGGTTACCTGGAAGCAGACATTTATAAAGATGTTCAAATGGCCAGAAACATGTGGATGGTGATAAAAAAAAGACGTGCTTGGATGAATCTGTCTGATAAAAACTGTGGAGCTTTAACGGGGACACATTTGTGGACAAATACCATCAGGTGACAGGTCTCAGATTTTTTTTCCTGCATTGTAGACTCCAGCGGGAAGAAACCCCATGCAGTGACGTATACCACAGCGGGAAGAGTTTCCCAGGATCTCAGCATGGTGTGTCTCAGGGTTTATGAAAGTTGTGTGCGAAACCAAACGCCAAACAACCAAGTGATTGGGTGTCAACTGTTCAGCTTCAGATGAAGTAAGTTGAAGCCTTAAAAACAAAACTATTCCAGAGCTGTCTCATTCAAACCTGCAGAGTGTTGAAGTTGGTGGAGAGGATGCTGTGGTCCACGATGTCAAAAGCTTCATTGAAGTCCAAGAAGATCAGTAGAGATGGAAAACCAGCATCAGTCGCCATCAGAAGTTCATGTGTGACCCCGACCAGAGCTGTTTTCATGCTGTGAGCTGAACAAAAGCCAGACTGGAATACCTCATTGATGTTGACTACGAGGTGGTCATGTAGATGAGCTGCAACAATTATTTCCAGCATATATAAAGTAGTTCTTAAAACTGATCATTTTTCCTTTTAGACAAAGCTCTTTGAACGGCCTTAATTTGAAGATTTTAAGTTTAATTTTGACCAGACTGATGAAGTGACTGTTAGTCTGAGCGAGTCAAGAATATCATGGACTAGTGCCATCTTAAATCACATCCAATTAAAAAACACTCCCAGCAGTTCTTGATGTTGGTTCAGCTTTTCATGGTTGTTTAAATAAAATCTGTGATTATTAGCAAAGACAAATAGCACCAGCAGAAGCTACTGTAGCTATAATTTTGGTGCACCTTGGGCTGCTTCTAGGGGTGCGCGGTATATGCGGTAGATGGTAGAAACGGTATGAAGTTGGCCTATGGTAAAAATTTACCCTCTACCAACATATCGTCGGTTACGTCATCACACCTGCAGCCCTGCTGAGCAGAGACAACTGAGCAGGAGTTTGAAATATAATGAAGAAATATAGCTTTTTAAAACACGTGTAGAGAGAATAAATCCTCGTAACTTTTCTACAGCGGGAGGGGGAAATTTTGTCGGGATCATCCCCCTCCCTCCCGCTGCACGTCGCGCAGATCGAAACTTTAACAATCATAGTTTTTTCACATCCAAGTTATCGGAGAAAAAACTTGTTTTTTATGTATTGTTACCCACAGAGATGATAAAAAGATGAGGACGTTCGTTCAGTCATAA
>JARVGW010000086.1:4093293-4110051 GCA_031762495.1 Anablepsoides rubrolineatus | reverse complement strand
GATGCAGCAGTCTGTCACTGAAGGAGCTCTGCAGATCAGCTACAGATCCATGCATTGGGTGGGAGGTGTTCACTGTTGTTATTTTACCCAGAGTCCTTCTGTCTCCCACTGCCTGCACTGGGTCAAGGGGGCATCCCAGCACAGAGCTGGCCTTCTTGGAGATGAGGATGAAGATGACTGCGCAGCAGGCAGAAGTTCATATGACAGGCAGATATTAAAGCAAAAATGTTGGGTTTAAATATGAATACAGTTTTCTGCAAAAAAAATAAATGCTCTAAAAATTACATTATCTTTATTTTTATGAAAATCTTATACCACGATATATACCGTTATCGTGAAGGGATTCAATTTATACCGTGATATAAATTTGAGGTCATACCCCCCAGCCCTTGGTGCTTCTAATTGGAAATAACCCTATTTAGAAAAGAAACTCAACTTCTCCAAACTAAAGTAATTCAAATAGCTATCTACAGCAGGCAAGATATTACCTGTTCATAATCTTTCCACAGAACACCTATTGAGCAGATCAGAACTAATTTTAGCTCATCTCAAATCTGTGAATCAGGAGTGTTCAGTCCCTAAAATCACAATGAATGTCCTGAAATTACAGCAGCTACTGAGCAGATACATGAGCCATTAAGCACCCCATAAAGCACCTTCGCACCTTTACTTCTTTTTTTCACTCTGTCTCACTTTCTACCCCCGGTCCATCTGCTTCTTTCTATTGCCCTCATTTTACCCCCCTCCTTTCCCACCCCGTTTTTTTTTTCTTCTCCTCAGAGACAGATGATCCACTGTCCTCCTTCCAGCATTCTCGCAATAACATATTTCCCTCCCTGAAGCAAGTAACTCTGTCCCTTTTGCCTGTGTCCACACTCCTGACCCCCTCCCACCCCAGCCCACCTCACACACTAGAACAACACAGCCCAGAACAAGCATGGCCTGCAGCTTGGATGGCCCTCTGAGGGAGAAAAAGAAAAAAAAGCACGCTGCCTCTTGAAAGTCTCCTTTATCTGCGACAGACAAAAAGACGGCTTCACCTCAGCACAGTTCCCACCATTAGGGTCCTGGCCCGGGCCCTTTTTTTTTCCTCCTAGTCTGCTTCTTGCTCCCTTTTGCTCAACCCCCCCCACAGGGTTCTTTTAAGCATGAGGGTGGGGGGGCGGCGAAGAGGGACCTTTTATGTTCACATGTGTCTATGGTGGTTTACTTCACAATAGACGTGCGAAGACATTGACCGGTAGCTTTTGACGCAGCCCTCGAAACACCTGCAACTTTTATTTGTGTGAGTTTTTACAGTTCGTGCCAGAGGGGTAAGATGTGTGTCTGTTTTTTTGAAGTCGATGTCTGAACTTGACCAGATAGACTGGGGGAGAAAAACTCCTAACCCTTACATGTCACAATATTATGATGTTATGCGCAAACGATATGTTCGCTTGTTCAACATATGGGAGCGCCACTCAATCAACGAGCTTTAACGATGCACCAGCAAATTTGCATTGCGTGAATACAAAGTGGGTCATTTGGAGGCGTTATTGGCGTATAGACCTTGTCATAAACCCAAATACATTTACATATTCCGTAAGTGCGCCACCCCCCCCCTTTCAATGTAATGTTCACCCTTTCATTCATTTCTCTTTCAAAGAACCAAACGAGATGCCCGGGCCATTCGACTTTGACTCGGTCCATGAAGAAATCATTATCCCCCATGACCCGAAGCTATTAATTCTATCTCACACTCTCCGCTCCGTGTCTCATTTCTCTCATTTCTCCAGACAAATTCATTTACATGAAAGACCACTCACGCAGGCACGGGCGGGCCCGCAGGTGAATGACAACCTAACCAATGATTTCGAGCAATGTTGCCGTTCCTAAGCTGCGCGCGCACGTCCACGAACGTGCGTAAGTGTATCATTATTAAATCTGCCCCTTTCCCATGACTGAAGGGATCAACATGTTTTAATTATCCTTCCGCGGTTTCAACTCGATCAGTGCGGCGTTCAGTTACACAAACATTCCACCAGCAACCGAGATAAACACCGCCTGCGCGCTCTGCATACAGAGAGCGCCGGCGTAGGGACAAGGTAAGACACGGTCAGAGTCTTTTTTTTTCTTTTCTGTTTGTCTTGTCTGTGTGTCTCAGCACAGCCGTAGTTCTGCTCTATGGTTTGTTTAGTGCGGCAGAAGAGGCAGACAGTGTATCCTGACAAGTCCAGACCAGCAGACATGAAACAAAAGCATGAAAACGTCTATAAATCTTAAAAGGGTTCGGGTTGTTAAATCAAGCAGAAAAAAGTCAGTTCATCAAAACTCCTTATCAGATTTTAAGTGGGATTTAAACATGTTGAAGAAGATATGAAATTAAAAAAAAGCTAATGTTGATTTTACCTAATAAAATAATTTAAAAACACCTCATTAAAATCACTAATAAAACTCTAGCGAAAAACCTTTTGATGTCCTTTTGATCTGTTGCCAGAAATCGAAGAAGAAAAAAAAATCTGCCAGATTGTTTAAATTCAGGTATTTATGCAGCATCGTAAACCGTGAGTAACAAAAGTACTTGGGCTGGGACCACAGCATTTCTCAGGAACAGGCTCAGGCAGTTAGTCAGTCAACCTGTGACCGCAAATGTGTGTGTGTGTTTTCCCCCATCTCCTCATCAGGAAACACTGCAGAATTTTTTTTTTTTTAGTTGCTTTGGTGTCTTAGTCCCGTGGGGCAATGGGCAGCTTATATAGTTCACATCAAGACAGGTATGCACACACACACACACACACACACGCACACACTTACTTTGGAAACACACGCTCACACAAGAAGGAACCTGTTATCAAACGCTCGACCCACTGGCTGGCTGCCAAAAGAAACGTGCTGAGGCGAACACTAATCCACTTTAAATTACAACAGTACTGAAAGCCTGTGACCACAGTCAAATATTGATATGGGGTCATTAGTCAATTATGGTGGGGGAGGAAGGGATGTGGGGGGGGGGGCTCTTACTGAGAGATCAGAGGGGAAGAACCGTGGACAGAGGTGGCCGAAGTGGAGGTGTAAGAAGTGGCCCAGGAGGGAGGGGGCGGGAGATTATTTTATTTGCAGTTTGAGCGGTGACCCTCGTTAGTCACATGATCACACTTTCTTGCCTTTTTTCCTCTCTCCCCGTTCCCCTCCATCAAACCCTCCCCCTCCCCCTCCTCCTCCTCTCTGTAAGCTGTCTGCTTGTGTGAGTAAGAGAAAGGATTTCAATGCAGTTCTGACGGCGGGCACCGAAAAGCTTCACCACCCCCCCTAGTGGCACGGCAGGCTTTTAAGTCTATCACTGTTACTATTATCACATGCTTTTGCCCTTTCCATAATACATCACAGGCAATTAAGACAAAATATACCTAAGAAAATGACATTCCGCCCCGTCTGCAGAGCACTTCTTCTCCAATTACAGCCAATTACGTTAACGTCTTATTGAATTCTGTGTGACTGAAACATCTTTTTTGTTTGTTTGTTTTGTTTAATTTCTACCTGGTTTTTATTTGTTAAAATGACATGCGGGGCAGCCGGTTTTCCTCTTCAATTGTAATTAGTCTAAAGATGGATAGAAAATCTAAAAGAATCTAATCTTTCAATTAGGACTTCAGTGTTTCGGGCTAAGTGAAACTACATCAATGCCGTGACATAGATGATACCATTAATTTCCTCTGGGTTAGTAATTTGATAAGGCATCAAATTGGAGAGATTGCATTGCAAAGGGCATCATCACAGCCAAGCCAATTTAGAGACTGCGTGGGGCAAGCGCTGCGGCAAGGAGATTAAAGAAAGAATGATAAAATAGATGAGATGTGTTTCGTTTTAATCTTTTTTTTTTTTTCTCATAGGAATTAAGTCCTAAATAATTACGCTTTGGTTTGGAAAATCTGTGACATGCATTGCAATGTTTTGCCATAAACTGAAAAGTAAAGCGGAGGCCGGAAAAAAAGTTTGAGCGCGCACGATTTACCCTTGAAAGACGCAGTGATTTCAAGAGCTTTCATTGTCCAATACCTTTTCACAACATGCTCACATATAAACACTCAAGCGGCTGTGGCCCTGAGTGTCGCAAATAAGAAAAAAATAAAATAAAACATTTAAAAAAAAAAAGCCCAGTAACAGACCACCAGTAAAGTAAAGACCACCTATAAATGCTTTCCATCGGTGGGTTCACAGAAGCACTTCAGCTGTAATACTTTAATTGCTCAGGGACTCAAAGTCTAATAAGGTTTCTAAATCGAGCTGCTTTATTTGTTTTCCTTTGACTCGCGGCTAGAGCAAAAATGCAGCCACTCTAATTGCAGTGCCGTCATTAAGAGCTGTGGGTATTAAAAGTTTCTTCCTCCAAAAACAAGCATGTTGCAATATTTTTTTTTTCCCCCCTCTCAAACTCCAGAACTGAATTATGGGGCCTTTTTTCCCATCAAGGCCAAGTTCACGCAGGAAGTAATTGAGTTTAATAGAAGATCTTAAAAAGAAAAAAAAACCTCTTTCCCTGAGTAAGTGTTGAAATCCAGAAGTATTGAAATCATTGTGTGTGATGTTGCTGCATGACATATAGATGGTGGTCTTATTGCTGCGCTCATAATGGAGGCTTAAGTGTTTGTTCCTGACAAACATGGAGTCTTTTATTCAGTCATACCAAGTATTTTTGTTAACTGACGGATTCTGGTAAATTGACATAAAACCTCCACACGTTTAAAAAGCAACGCATCAGACTCCGAAAGTTAACAAAATGCGCGTCTTTGTAAAACTGTCTCCTTTGACACGAGAATTAGACAAACTCAAGCACGTCTCCTCCACTCGAGCACACATCTGTAAAAATATGTATTCTCAGATCTCTGTTTTTATTCACATTTTAATTCCTCTTTCCTTTTGAGCTGCTTACTTTTAATTGAATTTGTATTACAGTAATTATCGAGTGCGAAGGAAACGAAACGTCTGTCAGCTCGACGTGTCGCAGGTACACTCACACTGACATGGGAAGGGGTGAAGGGGGGGTCTTGTTCATCCCCTGATGAGGCACACAAAGGCAATCACAACTCAATTAACACTTTCTATATATACAATTGTGCAGGCAAAGAACCACACACACACACGCACACACACACACACACACACACACACACACACACACACACAAACAGCTCGTGGAGGAGTGAACAGGCTGTTTTCCAACCCTTTATATTGATCCTGTGACTGTGACAGCTACACCTGTTGTAGGACCTGTGAAATTAGACAGGAAGAGGAGCATTTCCAAGACTCTGTAAGTCTTACCAATTAGGTAACTGTTTTGTCATCTACTGTCACTTCTGAGCAGAGACGTTTGGATGGAGACAGAGGGAAGTCTTGTGCGAAAGGAAGTTACAAAAAGAGAAAATAAGTTGACTTCAACTTGAGGTCAAAAAAGATCTCCCAGAAATAAAAGAGGACATATCATGCAGAATCCACATTTTTAGCCCTTAAAAGCATTTTGTTGTCGAATTGGAGTCTCTATAAAACTCAAATTTACTATCTGGTGCTGCGTAAATAACTTTAGCTCTGTTGGGTCATATCTTTCAACCCGTTCAGTTTTCTCTATTTTCTTGACATTTTCTGAACTGCTAAATAAGGTCTGGACTTAACAACTATTCTCCTCTCGCTCCAACATGTAAGGCTGGATGGACAAATCTTCTGTTGTAGACATTTTTTAAATGTAAATAAAACGTTTTATGCAGATATAATACCCCTCTATGAAACAAGAATGGACTGGTCTGGAAGCTGGAGGGGGGGGGGGGGGTTGTGAAGCGCCTCGTTTGGATTGAAAGAGACAGCCTCAAAACTAATTGATCTGCAGAGTTTTTCAAAACAAGCATCCGCTAGAATATGGCAACTGTATGGCTTTAAAAAGTTGTTTTTGTCTGTGAGAGGAAACGGAGAGAAGCTGCTGTAGGCCACTGTGTGTGAAGGTACAGAGAGGACCCACAGAGCAGACAGGTGTGGGTCTAGTATAGCCTGACTACTGGCATGGCAAGTGGTTTGTCAACTGGATACAGGCCAGGTCTGGCCCAGTTGTGGTTTGGTTTATGTGGTGCTGGCCCATGCATGGACCACGTCTGGCAAACAACATCTGGGCCATCAAAGGGCTGTCATTCTTTGCGGTATCTGGGTTGAGTGCATTGTGTGCATTGGGAACTGGGACAAACACAATTTGCTGTGAGTTGTGTGAGTAATGCACAGTGACCTGCTACTTTTGGCCATTGCAGGGGTTTATTTATCTATTCATTAGTTACCTGTAGGATGTTGTGATAATTGGTGGCATGACACTGTGCACTACAATCAAAATCCAACCAAATTTGACATCCGAGCTTTGCTTTGTGTTAAACTGCACTTTCTATCTGATTCCCAGCACAACACACTTCTTTCACCTATCAAGAGATACAAATGAAGGGTTTCCAGTCACAGGTTCCAAAATCTGACTGCAGGCTTCCTGTGTGGAGTTTGTTGTCCTGTGTATGCACGCGTTTTCTCCAAGTACTCTGGTTTCCTTCCACAGTCCAAAAATGTGCATGTTAGCTGGTAACTAATTTGCCACTAGTTGTGAATGAGAGTGTGAAAGGTCATCTGATGAGTGACCTCTCCGGCGTGTGCCACGCATCTCTCACACAGTGACAGCAGCTGCCCTGCAGCCTGAAATGAAAAAAGCAGCTAAAAGAAAACAGATGAATGAAACTCTGAACATACTGACAAGTTATTGGCTAGTCCATACTGGAATGTGGCTGCCTTAAAAACAACATTGATCTTAACAGCTATGTGGCTGTTTATGCTAACGCTACATGAACATTTATAGTGTTTTATGCAAACAGTGCTGCCTCCTGCACAGTGACTGCTGGACACACCAGCAACCACCTCCGCATGTAAAGGAAAAAGCGGGTAAAAACACAGTGGATGGTTGCTTTATAAACATTTGCATCTCTGTCAGTACTGCATTTTTCTGGCAGGACTATTTTAATTTTGCGCTGCAAGAAGCTGTTACTTTCATTTGTGTTTGCAAATTCTAAATCCACATTACCACCGTGAAATCTGTAATTCACCTGAATATAAATGTTTATTAAAAACTCATTATTTGCCCTGTTTTTTTTTTTAATAGTGTTTTCAATCAGAGAAAAGCCTTCCACTTGGGTCTAGGTTGAATTGAGTCATTAACTTGACAATCTGGTTAAAATCTTCAACAGGTAAGATGTTGTTTGTTCAAGCATTTTTCACAGATTAGAACATTAAAAGTGGAGAACTATCCCTTTAAATTTTAAACAACATGACTGACTGAGTTTTCTGATTTATAGGAGTGAACAGGTGTAACCGTGAATAATCATAGCAACACCACGTGAACTTTTTCTTTGCCTGATGCATATATTTTCTGTATTATTGGACACGTTTCATTTCAAATGTCCCACGTGGATTCGCACAGTTGGCCGGCCTTTCTTTACACCATACCTGATCTATTTTCCTAAGAGAAAAATCTACCTCAATTTTTTCCCCCTAATTCCCTGTCCTTCCACTCTCCCAACGTGTCTTTCTTCTTTTTTGTTTTGCCTCTGTTCCTCCCTCCCTCTTTCTTTCTTTCCTTCTGTCTAAACTTGCTTCCCTTGATGAGTCCTAGCAGGGAATCACAGGCTTGGAAAAAAGGTAGGGGCCTGACAGAGATTGATGTCTGAGCGCTCCCCCTGATTCGCTGATTAAACCCATCAATCAATATGCAGAGGAGGTGTCCAATGCAAATGGATCCAATCAGGCAGAACGGAGTGGTATTGTCTGTGCGTTGTGGCGAGTGGTAAAGTTAAAGGCGGAGGACGGGCACCTCAGCCCGCTTTGTCTCAGTAAGGATGTCGATTTGATCCGACTTCGGGGCCGCGTTGCAAAGATTGAAAATGGATGAGAAGTTGCAAATATCAAAACAACGACTCCCGGTAACACGGCAGGTGTTCGTTATGAGCACATTCTTGTGTAAACGGGAGCAAAATGGCCTCATTTGCCTGTGAAGGTGCTAATTCTACATCCCTTTCAAACCCACGCGCACAGGCATAGATCATCAGTCTCCTTGCGGCGTCCTCATCCTCTCCCTCACACACGCCATCATATTTTCCATGTTTCCATCTTCATCCAATCTTACTGTAATGGCACAGCAGGGACTGGAAGTGGATCTCCCCTCTGGGCTGGGCTGCTCCCTGAAGTATCTGCCTTGCTCTCACTTCAACCCTCATTTGAATACAAGCAGCATCCTTGGTCATTACCGTGAAAGTGTGTGTTCTGCTTGCTTGTCATTGAGATTGGTGTGTGTGTGTGTGTGTGTGTCTGTCAAAGTGACACAGTCAGGATGGATGCCATTGTACCCGGGGGGTCACGCTGGCCTCTGAGAGCCGCAGCCTGCAGTTGCATTTCCCCGTTCTGTGTAAAAAATAAAAAAAAAACACTGCGGCTGTCGAAATCACCCCAACCGGCTCTTATTTCTGTCCAGTTCAAGTTCATTATTCATGATTGTTCTATCAGTGTTCTATCTCTATCATTGGGCTGCCTCACCCTCCTCATTCAAACCCCACAGAAAAGAGAAGGCTGATCATTTGTTTCAGTAAATGACACAGATGCCTCTCACTCTGCTTATAGACTTATTCCTCCCCCTTTTTTTTTTTTTTTTTGATTTTAGGGTGGGGGTAATGGTGAGGCGGCATGTGAGGGAATGATACCATGACACGTTCTTCCCTCCCCTCTCCTCCCTCATCCCCTCCTTTCCCTCATACCCACCCCGTCCCTCCTTCCCCGGCTCCGGCAGGAGACAACGAACCCCCCAAAATGGCTGCCTCGGTGCCAGGGGGACCACAGGCTGCTCTCCCATCTCCCATAATCACCGGGGCGATGCTCGGATGCCTCCCCCATTTGCATAATGCCATCCTGACACTTTCACTTCCGCCATCCATCACCGGCGGCGTGAGTCCCGCGGCCTGCTCCGTCGCTCCGTCTCCCCCTGATTGCGTCCTGTGTTTATCTGCCCAAGCACAAAAGATTGATTCCCCGCTGTCTCTCGGCCTTATGTTCAGCAGATAGGGATTTTCGCCGAATGATGAAGCACCCAGTCAGCTAATGATAAACAGAAAACACATATTCAAAAGGACGGTCTCTCTACACCCCCACCCCTCCGCCTCCCCCCTCTTCCTCTCCTCTCTTCAGGCTTTAGTGTGGTTGCCTTCTCCTCTGCCATGTGTGGGGAAAGGGAGGGATGTCAGGTTAAGGAAGTGAACACACTCTGCAGGGAGTTCAATTTGAAACGCAATTGTTTTCCTGTCAGTCCTTTTACATTTTTTCTGTTGATTTGCTCCAGGGGTAAGGGAAAATGAAGGACCGGGAGGGAAAGGGAGATAGCAATTAAAATAAAACTGTCGTCTTGATGGCTGCTCTTGTTCTTCCACACACCACGGTTGCAGGCGGATCTGACAGACCGTGCTTTAAGAACATATTCTGGCTGAGAGATAAAAGCATACACGAGTGCAGCCCAGTAGCTTTATAAGAGGGGATTCGATTCCTACAAGAGGCTTCCTATAGTGCTGGCGAAACAGGAAGTAAGCCCAATAGGTGCACCGTTCGTTTAATAACCAAACACCTGACACGATGTCGGGTTTAACCTCAGCGTGACGATGTAACCAAAGACAAATACATGGAGCGTTTTGCAGCATTCCATCCATACGATCATCAAATAAAACGTGTTAACACTATGCCTCACTTTAATCAAGTAGGCATGAGCAACATTACTTTAAATGTACTTGTGCACAGCTTACAGAAGGGATAAGTATTCCTCTCGATGCAGCTGGATGCAACTGTATGCAGAATGCAAAGCATTTCAGCCAGAGCACTAAGTCTCCAAAGTTTCACTCCACGATAACAAAATACTATTAGCTGCTGTCACGTACGGGAGAAGAGAGATTATTTTATTTATTGAAATGAGATTGAAATGATAAATCTCTCTCCCCATGATAAAACACTGGGACTCATAAGCCTAGTGTGGGGGGATAGGGATTAGAAAAAAGATGGAGGCACGACAGAGAGAGGGAAGGAGAGCAAAGGGAGGAGTGAGAGGGGAAGAAATTCATAATGCATAATAAAACAAAAGGTGTCGTGGGAAACATCACTGATATTAAAATCAGAGGCAGACAGATCTATATGAAAAATGCAGATTTGAAAATGTAAATAACCATGGCCCTCGGGGGGGAGGGGGAGTGATTCAAAGATAGGATGACAACATGAAGAGAAAGGCATTTATATGGGGGCTTTGATGTTTCTCACATCCAAATTTATGCTTCTGACGACCAAAATAATGCCACTGAAGGGGGATTTTACACAGTGCACTGCTGGCCCCGCTTCATACCACGATGATATAAAACACATTATGCTTCACATTATCTCAGTGTGAGAATGCCTGGTAATGAGATGATTCACATTCAAGAAGGATGCTTATGAATGCGTTTCAAATTTTTTCTTTTTTTTTTTCTAACAACATGTGATCTTCGCATTAAAGTCCCGTTAGAAAACAAAAGGCATTTTGATCCGTGTGCTGCCGCAGAAAGAAATCCTTGCAGCGTGCCTGACCTCCACCTTCTTTTTTTTTTTTTTGAGAATGGACTCCGTTTGACTTTAATCCGAACGCAGCTGTCAGTCAAAATCAGGAGGCGAATGCCCCCCTCCCTCTCTTCTAATGTTTGGATGAAATATCCCTTTAATAAAGCTCCCCCTACTAAAAGGGCAAAGGGAAAGCTCCTTCAAAGTTGTGCCCCATTAGTTTTAACTGAAGTCTGGACTCGCTCTTACTGTTCGGATCTTCTCCTTCAGTTCTGATCCAATGGCTTCACAAATCTAGATCCTCTCTGGAGCCCCCTTCTCCTAAATGTTAACAGACGGTTTGTGGGAGTGTGTGAGAAAACTATACTAGGAACACAATGTGTAGGAACCACCTCCTCTCTGATAGTGAGGAAAAGAGTGGGAGTTGCTGGCTAGTAAATTCATTGCACAAGTCAGCCCTGTTGCAGTTCTTTACAATGCTTGCCTCCTGAACGTTGCCATTAGGGAGCTCTCTCTCTCTCTCTATTTCCCCCTGCCATTATTTTGAATACATTATCATTCTGGCAGCACTCACACTCTGAGCTCATCATCATTTTTCTTCTGTCTATTTTGAATACATAAAAAAAAAACTTCATAAAATGACATCAAGTCACTTGAATGGCCGGATTCTCTGGCTTTTCAGGTTTGGAGCAAGTTGTTAAGTCGTAGTCAGATTTGGATGTGAGATTTTTATTATCACAATGCTACGTTTTGTTATAAGAATAAAGGCACACATACTAATGGAAAAAAGAGTGTGAGATGATTAATATTGGTTTAACAAAAGATGAATTTCATTTCAATGTTTGGCCATCACTAGTGTCAATTTTGCATATGTTCACTGACTTAATTTCCCAGATTTGGACTGTGCAAAGAAGTTTATCAGAGTAAATTGGCTTTAGCTTTATTATAGTTAAAAATCTAATTTATAGAGCTTCATAAATCACAAAGGTAAAGCAGTGGTGTTATATGTATATGTGTGTATTTCCTGTAAAAACAGAACCTCATATTGTGGCAAAGCGGTGTGGATGGTTAGAACAGCTGTCTCACAGCAGCAGTGGGTTTAAATCCTGACTAGAGCTTGAATGTTTTTTTTGTGCACGGATAGGTTTTCTCTAAAAACTTTTGTTTTGTCCAGTAGTTCAAAAACATTTACATTTTTGGTTATCTAATGCTTTGAAGTAGGCACAATTTTGCTAATACGCTAATAGCAGGACAAGCTTATCATTTAGCAAATTTTTCTAAATGATAAGAATTATTTAATTAATTTAAATTTTTATCTTTGGAAATCATTAGGACATGCTTCCGCTAAAATAGGTTCTGATAATTTAAAGGCAGTGTCCAAATTCAGATGCTGGGTCCTCCAAAATTTGTTGGCCATTTACATCACACAACACCGCACTGGAGGCTGTCCAAATTCAAAAACTCCTCCGATGAGGCCAATAAGTCCTCCATTTGCCCTGATTTGAGTGGCCCACCATATTCTATAATGCAACCAGAGATTTTTTTTCTGCAAGTAATGATGGACAAAGCAAGAGAAAGGAATACAGTTTTAAATTAAAATCTGGAGGTACAACACTTTAAAGAGGCATCATTATATGTTTCTCAGGCATATATTTAAATTCTATACCATAATAAAGTATCTATGTCACCTTTAGTTGTTAATAAAATGCTGTTTAAATGTTTAAATAGAAAATAAACTTGTCTTCTCTTCATTTCCATTTCTAAACACCTTGAAATTGGCCTCTGTCTCTTTAAGAACCTCCTTCTGCTTCTGTCCCGCCCATTTCAGCACGTCATCACAGCTGCTTTTCTCTACAGGACTCTGCTGTGTATAACCTGGAGTGTCGTAGCAGCCTTTGTTGTAACGATAATAAAAAACAAGCAACTTTATACAATATTTGTTTTGGAAAAATGCATCTCAGGATACATATGAACCTTATTGTTGGATATTTTCTGAAGAACTGGAGCGATTACAAAGACAATGGGCCTCATGAAAGAACATTTTTGTATTCTTCTTCTAAATTTCTCTTACATTTATACATACGAAGGGTTTGTACGAACATGCCATGTCAGATTTAACAAACTCTTCTATCTTCAGGAAAAGTGTGTAAATGAGGACCGTAAACCTGATGAATGTGTATCAGGTGCTTGTGCATGGGAAGAGCAGATTAGCATAATTTCCACCCCAAAAGTGCCATATGAGGCTACGTTTCCTGCCCTACACACCAAGAAGTGTTCATTCATAAAGGACATCACAAAGTAAAAAAGAAGAACTTTACTTGTTCGGAGATTGACGTCCTGCTCTCAGAGATCGAGAAAAAAAATCTGTTATTTTTAGCAGCGTCCGCTGTGGAATCTGCTTTAAAGCCGAGAAACAAAATGTTAATGTTTTGTCTCCTGTGTGTCGTACAGTCACAGAAATAAAAATCTAAATCATTTATCTCTCTCTAGTCCTGCTCCGGTTTTCCTTTGGTCAAATATTTTTCATTTAAGTGTAAACAAATGTGTTACATAGTTTTCATTTATTCGGAAGAAGAGCAACCCCCTCCCCTCCTGATCGTCGCAAGGGGTGTCAGATGTGGTTCTGGAAAAAAAAAAGCATTTTGTTTCAAAACTTCACTTAATGCATAATTTAAGTTGGTTTTTATTTTGAGATCTTCATGTGATGAAGGAGCTTGGCTTGGAGACACAGCCCAGAGGAGGAGCTAGTCCCAAAAGGCGGTTCTAGTCCCAACCTGTCATTTTTGCTCCCCTGCCTACTGCCTCAGGACACTACAGGATTTCTCAAATATGCATGAATGAAATGATGCAGGACTTTGGGCATGTTTTTGATGAGAGGATCACATTAAACCATGATACAATGCTAAAAAAGTTGATCTTACATGATATTGCCCCTTTAAAGTTTCAAGTGGTTGGGTTGTTAATATGTTTGTCATTTGTATAGTAATGTTTTTCACTTTTCAGTGATACACAAAGTTGAAGGTTGATAAGGTAGTGGCAGTACAATTCTCATTATTAGTTATTAAACAGTGATTTATTCATTAGCATAAATGAATAAATTTAGCATAGGTTGGTGTCTGCTAAAGTGTCAGTCAAAAGACAAAAGAGTTGTTTAAATACAATCCAACATTTGACTAAACTTGTTTTACAGAGACACAACTCTTCATAACATATCACACAGTAGGACATGAATGATGTGCAATAACATTGGAATGTCAGCAATAAATTCTAGATATGGTTCAATGAGCAACAATTCAAGACATTTAACTGTAGAAATATTTGACTCTGTGTCTGTTTCTGAACAGACAAATGAGTAATATTTTTCTCCAAGGTAACACAAATTTAGAGCAATAACGGAACACATGATTTTTTACTTGAAGACCACTTCAATGTCCAAATTCACAAACTTTATAGTAAATAATACAAGGAGCAAGTAAAAGAGGGGACTTAGCAAAATTATTTTTAGGGAGAAAAATCATATTTTTGCTGTTACTTTACACCCGTTTACACTGTATAATTATTCAAATACAAAACAGTAAATATCAAAAGAGGTTCAATAAAACTTGCTATACAGTGGTGTAGACCCATCCCACATAGCAGACATGTATGGGCCAGATCAGGTGTCAAACTGGCAGTGCTGGCATGGCTAGTGGATTGTCAACTAAATGTGTGCCAGGTCTGGCAATGATGGCACTGTTTTTAAAATGACAAACCACAACTGGCTCAGTTATGGTTTGGTTTATGTAGTTCTGGCCCCTGCATCGCCCACCTCTGGCAAACCACATTTAGGCGACCAAACGGTCGTCAATGTTTGCAGTATCTGAGCTGAAGCTGAGTGTCAGACAAGTTCTGCGATATGGGATGATTTTCAAATTTTGGTACTTGTACGGTGGTACTCTTGCTCTTGGTGGTATTCAAAAATAGTTTTTTTTACAACTTTGACATTTTAACCACTCACAAATAGCTACTGCAAATCAAACTGTGTACAAAAACTAAAACACAAAAAAGACAAAGGAAAAAACATGTATGATTTTGGCTCCAAATAGAAAGTACTGGAAAGACAAGGTTAATTGAAAAATCCACGTGGAAATTCAAAGTGGACACCAGTAAACTAGAAACAAGACCAGCACAGTGGAGGTTCTGGTTCATGCCCCGAGTTGTGCCTGAGGTCCTTCTGTGTGTAGTTTGCATGTTCTGCCTCTGTTTGTGTGAGTTTCCTCCAGGTATTCTAGTTTCCTCCCACAGTCCAAAACCATGCATATTAGGTTGCCTTCAGGTCAGGGCTTCATTTGTAAAATGAACTCTGTGTACTGAGAAAACAAACTGAAAAGGAGACAAATCCTGGTCAACAGTTTAAGATGGTGTCACTTTGAAACAAAACTATGTTGCAGAGAATGTACTTTACAGCAGTAGAGATTGCCATATTACTAATAGAGCTCAGGTAAAACTGTTACTGTAAATGAGACAATTGATGTGACAGGTTTTGCTCATTTGCATCACATATGACTTATTTTTTTTTCATGTCAGATGTATTCGTGATACTTAGGTCTTATTTACACCTGATAGTCCGGTAGACTCAGTTCGACTGGGAACCAAAACTACAAGATTTGTTTACATTTTTGCATTCACACTGCATTTTGTCAAACAAACTAAACCCTGTGAACAACCTCAGAATTACTGCGTTATAGTCCTCTTCCTGCTTTTGGAGCAGTCTCCCATCCGCTTGGCGTTCACACATGCATCGTACTGCACCAGAGTTCGCTTCAACCGAACCGAGACCTATGTTTACAGGCGGACCAAAGTTTGCTTTTTTGGTCCGAATCAGAGTTCGATTACATGTTCACACCTCCCCAAACAAACCAGACTTTCCAGGCAAACAAACTAGAGTTCAAATAAAGTGGACTAAACAGGGCTGGTGTGAATGCACCCTTAGTGACTTTGTAATTTTCTTATAAAAAGTTTGAAAATGAATGAAGTAGGGATTCTTGGTTGCAAGCATTTCTGTGTGAGTGAGTGTTTTACTGTGTGGGTTTTCTTTGGGTTCTCCAGCTTCCTCCCACAGTCCACAGTGTCAGGTTAACTAGTTAATTTGACATTGACAGCAGGAGTAGCTGTATGTCTCTCTTACGATCTGACTGGGTTAAGCTTCAGACACAAACCTGAACAGGACAAAACAGATTTGAAAAATAAATTCAACAACTGGATAATTCAGTCTGAATGTCTAAGACTGTTTACAACTTTCTGTTCAACTGAACTCGTTTGATAATCTGTTAATTTAAAATCTTACAGCAGCAGGTACTATGATGACACATAAATACTGTTTCAGTCAAACTGTAATATTTTGAGTCTCACCAGGTAAAGAAAGAGCTTCTTACTGACAGTAACTGAGTTTGATTTCTGTTACCATGGTGATTAAACTAAGTTCAGACTCAGTCTCTGTTACCATGGTGACCTAAGGCCTAAAGAAATACTTCTTTGTGAGTCTGAAAACTTTAAGTTTAGCAGTTGTCTGATCTGTTCTCTTCAGTTTGTAGTCCAGCTCTGTGGTGATCCACTGACTGAGCATCAGAACCTCATGAGTGGTGAAAGAGCTCATCAGGTGTTTACATGGTTACTCTCTTCCTTGTACGCTGCTGCACTTAAACTTGGGAAATAACACAACATGCAAACACATCCTCTGGTATTCATATATTGTATAAATAATAATGGTGGGCTACCAGGACCAAAACCTGTCCGGGCCGTTTTTTGGTCCCAATCCAGCCTGGGGCCTTTCAGTGTGAAGTCTGCATGTTCTCTCTATGCACACATGGGTTTTCTCCAGTTACTCCGATTTCCTCCCACAGACCAACAATGTACATAGGTTAGGTTAACTGGTAACTTTAAATAGTCTCTAGGTGTGAGTGAGAGTGTGAGTGGTTGTTTGTCTCTATGTGTCCCTGTGTTTCCATTGACCATGAAAATGTGCAAATTAGAATTTCGAAAATAAATTTGCTCAATGGAAACACGTCAATTTCAAAAAAACGTACGTTTTTTGACTAAATGTTTTTGCGCTAGGATGAGGTGGTTTTTCAGCCGTATCGAAATTGGTGTATTTCGCAAAACTGTAATGGAAAC
>JARVGW010000086.1:4069309-4081861 GCA_031762495.1 Anablepsoides rubrolineatus | reverse complement strand
AAAATTTATTAAGAGACCAGCTAACCAAATCCATAAAATATCCATAATTTCTGGTTTCGGATGAAAACGTAGAGAAGACTCCGAGCAGCAAAGCAGGGAAGATAAGGGAGGGCAGGAGAGAGGGAAAAAGTGTCTTACTCCTCCGAGTGCGGAAGCATAAATAAATAAATAAATAAACTGTGATGTAAAAATAATCAAAACTTAAAAACAAATTGGGAGTTTTGAATTTTTATGGATACAATATATCAAAATACAATTCAAGAAATTCAGAAAAATATATGTCTGTGGTAAAAAAGAATAAGCCACAAAATATTATTTCAGTTGGTTAAAAGAAATACATACAATAAATGTTTTAAATTGGGACTAAAGTGTCCGAAGTGAACTCATCGACTTCAGTTTTCCAGGGTTAAAGAGAAGCAATCGTTCAAGTTACATAATTTAAGAGCAGTTCTGCTGCTACGGCAAATAACAGAAAATGTTTTACTTTTTGAGTAACTCTATTTGTTCCATATCAGCTTTTCAAAACCACTGCCATTTTCTTTATGTAAGTGGGAACTTTCTCAACCAGGAAACACAAACATCTCCAATAGGAGGCTGGGGAGGAAGCAGTGGTAGACCCAAACCGACTCCAGGGTGACAGGCCAATTATTCCTTCTTTCCACATGGAGAAAAGTACTCCATTAGATAGACGATACAAAAAGAGGTGTACCACGCATGTGCGCAACAAATGTGAGTCAATAATAAATTTCTGGGTGTTGGGTAATGTGCAGACAACCCCACACACACTTGCTCACTACGATGATGACACTTGTGTCATGCAGATCCCGGTGGATACTTGCACATTCACAAATGCTCATTTCGAAATACTTTTTCAGTTTGCAGTTTTGTACAGACGATTTAGAACACAGACCAATTCTTTTTTTTTTCACATTCGTCTCATTAAAGCTGCCACATAAACTGTAGAGAAGCAGGAATCATTATGACAAAAATATCCCTATAAGAACTTACAAAACTCACCGTCTACTGATTAATCATCAACCAATTTTTGTATTTACAATGAAAGGTATCTTTCATTGGACACTATAGACTGTGCTTATACAACACTTTACAATATAACCAGGATACTCAAACTGTTATACAACACAATCTGTGCCCTCACTTACTCAGTCACACAGCACTGTCTACAAAAGAAATATGGATAAATCTTTCTATAGAGATCAGTGCTTTAGGGTGTATTCACGCTAGGAAAGTCCTTTCATCCACTTGTTTAGTCAGGACCAAAAGCGAACTTTATATTTTTCATTTGGTGCGGTTTGTTCACATTGTGCTTTTTTGCAAGTGGACTATAATTTATAAACAAAGCCATGTAGGTGACAATCATTGCTCTCATTGGACAGAACGTCGTGACGTCAAGTCCAAAAAGGAGCATGTATCCTGTAGTTGGTTCGGCTCATAGTGCGTTTGAAAGCGGGCCGAGACAACCTCAAAAAAGGGTTTTGATTCGATTGTTTGATCCGCAACATGAGTCTGTTTAAAGCGGTCCAAAAGTGTCAGGTGTGAATACACCCTAAGATTACATTTGTACACTGTTGGGACACATATCAGAGGGTTCCGTGTCTTGCCCAGGGACACTTCGACATTTGACTGAATATTGGTGGAATCAAACTGCATCCTGACCTAATACTGATGAAGCTGCATGAAAAATGTAAAATCTTAGTTTTTAGGTTGCAGTAGGAAGAAATGAAAAACATGTGCTGTAAACAGAGTTCTGACACCGTGCCCTGACCCATGATAGAGATCATAGTAAAGTTGTGACAGCTCAGGAGTTCATAACCACTTAAGACTGGAATCTTACTGTTGTCCCTTGGAAAGCTGCTCAGGAGTTATTTCTGATGCCTCGGGTGTTTCTCCTGCTAGTTAGTTTTTAAAAGTGTTGTTCTTCTAAGCGATAGATCAGATCCTTGAAAGTTGTGTTCTAGTTGGGTTTAAACTGAGTAATGTTTTACTTGGTGAAGATAGCTCTTTGAAAAACTCAGTTTGGTCCTTTCAGACTGATTTGACAAACTGGTTCATTTTTGATTTAAATGGATTGCTAGTATCTGAAAACTCTAAATCCAGAGACTGCAACAGCTTGCTGCTGCTATTTCTACTTTTAAAAAACAAAAATATATGTAAATAACTCAGTATAGTGGCATAAAGATAACATGCACATTAAAAAATATGGAAAATAAGACTCCGCTTTCACCCTGGCTCCAATCAGACTAGCCATTAATTCATCAATTTTGGCAGAATTTAACATTATTTCGTCCATTGTTTTGATTGATTTTTTGATTGATTTATAACTTTATTCATTTCTTTAAAAAGTAATTATATGTACAATAAAAAAGGGACATATAAAGTGCCTGTGACATCAACATTTTTGTAATAATTATGAATGTATTTTTGGAACGATAACATTAACAACATATTGCAAATAAAATTTAATGTAGTTGAGATGAACAGTTGAGAAATCTCCATGTGAAGGGACATGAAGTGATGACAAAGGGGAATATCTGAATGTGAACAGAGCATTCCTAAAATGTCTAATACCATAGACAGTAAAGAAGAATCTGATGTTTCTTTAGATTATTTTAAGTCACTGCCCGAGAGAGCTAATTAAAGAAGTGTCAAAGTTCAAATAATATTGTTTCAATAAACAACGACTAGGAAGTTCCCCTTTGATGTCACTTCTTATTTCCCTTTTGCTGAGTCAAGTTCAGAAGAAAATATGCCAGTTATGTGACAAAAAGGGTAAAATATTGTGAATTATGAAAAGTTCTGTAAATATTAAGATGTTTTATTTGGCTTTTGGTGTTTGAAGGAGACACATGTCACAGGCACTTTAAAGAGCTGTCTACAACAGGTAAAATATTAATAGCTTGCAACTTTTCCACAAATCCCCACTTTGAAGAAAATCAAAACTATTGCTTTAAGCACCCCATCAAAGAGTTTGGCTAATATTAAACAGCAGTTACAAGCTTGTCTTGTCCTTTACGTCTATAAAATATAGATCTCATAAATGTATGGCATAAATTACTCCACTGTACAGACGACCCATTTAAAGGCAGCTCATTCTACTTTCACAGTGCAAGTTTCACACATTTACAGATGATAACTGCAAAAAATTCATGCATGAACGACACAAAGTGATCATTTTAGCTCCTCACACATGCACCACATTAGTTTCACATGTTGTAGTCCCATAAAACCACTCTGAAGGAGAGTCTGCTGCAGATTAACGCAGTATACATTGTAGACCACCGATGCCTCCCTGACATGTGACCAAAATTAATCAGATTTAGATTCAAGTGATCAAACTGTAATTAATCATGTGAAGAGGGAAATGATCCTTGACGCGGCTCCAGCTGCGAGATGCCTCTGTTTGGTCCCGCGTGCCCCTCTTACAGGGGGTCCACCGGGGCTACATTAAGAGGCTTTGTGCCAATGTCACCTAAATTACAGTCACTTAACACAACAGATGTACTGAATGTCGAGCAAATGATGTGCTCGAGTTGGGGCAGCACATTCGCATGCATGGAATAAATTTTACCCAATGTATCAAACGTGTTTTTGTTGCATCCTCTCTCCCCCTCGCAGCGCATTTGCATTTCACTTTACACGTAGCATGCACCACTAACCCACACTGCCACGTATCTCGGTCTGAATGCGGCTCCATCGATGGCTCTTTTATTTGACGGCCTTTGCAGCTTCCAGTGCGGCTTCATCATCGGCAAATTAAGCGTATTTATTTCAGTGCATCAGTTTTGAGGAGATTTTCTCCGCACTTATAGACTCAGCAGTGGATCTGCCAGACGAGCTTAGTTCAGAAGATTATTTTTCTCTTTGTGTGTCGGGCTCGTCAGCAGAGGCACAGGCAGATACAGGTATTTAGATGGGAGCCAACGTGGACGGGGCCATTGTGCTTTTTCTGCATACAGGAGCAGAGCATTCTGGCATTGCAGGTATAAAGGAGGACAAAAACCCTGGGTTGCAGGCACAAATTACATTCATCAAGTTTATCAATAGCAAGTCGAGATTTAAGCCAACAAGCTCGCCCCACAACACCTCCTCTCCATCATCCTGCGAGTGTGTCTTTCAATGCCCACGTTAATTCTGCATACACTCCGAGAAATGATCTCCTCACAATTATGCCTTCTTGGATGGATATGTTATGAAGCCGCCACGGTTACTGCTACCACTCTGGCAACAATTCCTAAACACGAGTAAAAATCTCATTTGCATGCATAAATACTAAAGAAATGCTTTACCGTTACCCCTTTTTTATGTGATCGAGAGAATTTATAGGTTGTTTAAAAGATGATACCCCTTTGCCAGTCTGAAATTGTACTTCTTTAGGAGAAAGAAATAAATAAATAAAAAAGTAAGTGGAGATATATTCTGGAAAATCATAAGCCATTATGCTCCAGAAAAGGATTTGTAGGGCGGGGCGTGTACCCACATAAAGCACTGCTGAGAACCTCCAGCAAATTACCCCGCAGGCCTGCAAGGAGGGGGAAATATCACTAATTGCCCTCCATTCTGTCAGGTCAATTGACTCTAATTGGAAAAATAATAAAAAAGCACACTACCCCGGGAGCAGCAGGCTCTGAAAACGACAGGGTCCTTTTTTTTTTTGGAAGGAAAGCAAAAAAAAAAAAAAGAACGGAGGAAAAAACTCAAATTCCTTAGCGCAAATATGCCATCTGAAATCTATCTTCTCCGTTGCCATTCCTCCCTCAAAGACAATTACAGCATGCCTTCCTTCTGCCACTTGGCTGTAATTACAGGGGAAAAAAGGCCATGGGTTTCATACTAAGCGAGTGTTAAAAGAATGACATGTGATTAGACATTAATGCTCATAATCCGGTTCTTTTTACACCTTAATGTGTGATCTTTAAAAGTAATTAAGAGAAAAAAGTGTTTGTCGGCTCGTGTGAATGAGAACAGAGAGGTGAAGGCAGGGTAGGTGGTGTCTCCTGGTCAGCGTCTATTGAATTGTCTCAACGGAGAATTCGGTAATTTGGACTCAAATAGAGGGGAGGCCAGGCCACCTACAGCAGTTTTGAATGTACAGCGGCAGAACAAGGAGGTATTGAATATGAGTTATGCCCCAGGTGTCGGCAGACAAGGGGGAATAGAGCTAATCTACTATCTACATTACTAAATTATTGGAGATGAATGTCTCTCCTAATATAATCTCCCACCCCGGGGGTATGATCCTAAGATTAAGGGTCTGACTCAGTATTCATTGCAATATTCGCTGCTTTTGAGTTGCAGAAAAGTTGTAATTTTGTTTAAACCCAGTGCTTACAACAAACCAGAAAAAAAATCTCTAAATGTCCCATTCTCACTTGGAGAAAACAAAACTTCACACTGCATCAATTAGATTTATTTTTTCTTTATCAAAACTGAATAATTGATCAGTGTGAGCAAAGTTTTTCTTACAGCTCAATATGCTTGGGAAGTTTAGAAATGATTCTGTACACTTGCCAGTTTTTCTTATTTACTTTTTGTTAACTTTTGCTCAAATACAGCAAATCACACAAATGTGCAGTGAGACAGTTGGCTGTGCAGCACAACCTGGGTTTAAAGTCGGGCAGGGACCTTTTCTGTTAGCCTGTTCTCCCTGTGCATGTGTGGGTTTTCTCCAGGCACTCTGCTTTTCGTCCACATTCGAAATACCATACATGTTGGGGTAATTGGAGATTCTGAACAAACCCTAAAATGGGAATTTCTGCATCCATGGTCATGCACGATGGACTGGTGACCTGTTTAGAATGTTAACCTGACCCTGAACAAGATTAAACAGCAGAGAAAATGAAGGAATGCTTAGACATAAATGTATTTAGTTTTGATGGGTAAGTCAAATTTCTAACTCCATTCTGCCATGCTGCAAAATTTACATCAGCATCAAGGTGACCATCTAAACTTTCCCAAGATTTAGTCATTAAATCATTATTTTGTTTTCTGTGTTTTTGCAAGTGTTTATGATTAATCCACAAGACTATAAGGATTCTAGATGACAAAGACACTCTCTGGTGAGGTCTGCTGGCACATCCCTCATTAACAACGACTTGCCCCAAGAGACAAACTCAGGATGCAGCAATGACAGGAGCCCAGCGGTACGCAGCCCCGTGCCAAACAGCACACCCACCTGCTTATGATCAATGAAACCTGACTGTATACTATCTCTGCATACCATGCCAGGCGCTGATGAAAGGCCTCATCGTTAGTGACCGTCTTAGATCGGCTCATCACCTGTTTTGAAATGTAAATTGATGGGAAGAGGAAAGGGCTCAGTGAAGGAGTGGCATGCAGAGGGGAGAAAGAGGGGACCCTACCCTCCAGGGAGATCAACATCACCCCAGTCAGACATATGTCAAGTGGGGCTTGATGAATCTTGGGGGAAAATGGGGGGGAAAAGTATGAAAAAGGGAGTCAGAGGAAAGAAAGCCCTTTCTCTTTTCCGTCTTGCCTCTTCCTGCACATCCCTGCCTCTCAGATCATCATCTCCCGCCCTTATTCTGTCAACGCCCTTCTTGATGGTTACTGTCAGAGGTGCGCATCTCTTTTGTAGTGTGGTGTTTTGCTGCTGCCACAGCGGAGATGCTTCCTTCCTCTGCATATGCACAAGTAAGCAGGGAAAGGGTGGGATTCAAAATGGGGTTTGAATCGTGGGGTGGGGGGTGGGTGGCATACGCGGCAGGGCGAGGGTGCCTGTAGTATCTGCTGATCATGACACACCTTTGGGAATCAGACATCAAAGAACAGAGGGGATGCTTCAGGAGGAATATTGCGAGATATCGAAGTAGAGGAATTCGGATGGCGGTAGTGCTGGTTGGGGGGGCTGCAAGGGCAAAACATGTACCTGTGACATTGTGAGTGATAACACAAGGATGACAACTAACCATAAAACAAAAGAATGAGGATGTATTGACATTTTAAAGATGTATCCCTAATCCATATTTATTCACAAGAATAAAGGGGAGATGAGCCACGGACGGATGGATGGTTTGGTCATTTGCACGGCTGAAAAGAAATGTCTCTCTCGCCGCAGATGGGCAGAGGTGTCAACGTCTCGATTCAATCCTGTGTCTGTCTATTTGTGCTTGAAAGACCGTTGCATCATTTGAAGTGACGATGAAATGGAATAGCTAAATAATGTCCCAGCAGGAGACGGATTGCAGAGATGATACAATGCACAGGGCTTGCAAACTAATGGCCAGCTGTCTTATAATGAGCCCTGCCTATCCAGACCTACTGATTACCCCCCCCCCCCTGCACCCCCCACACACACCAGCGTTGTCATCCCCTTGGTGGGACTTCGTGGAGGGGAGGGAGTGCAGAGGTGGAAAATGAGGGTGGGACTGTCCCTCTTTCTCGCGGCTCACACCCCTCAAGCCCTCCATCACCGCGACTGAGCACTGAAACCCCTCTCCGTTAACGAACTGTGAGCCGTCTAATTAGAGCTCAAAAATTCATGAGGGTCCTCATTAATATTGGATATCTGTTGTGGGCCACGACTTCAAAATAAGCACTTGCATATGCAGATGGAAGGTGAGCGAGACGGAGGGCACGGAGAAGTGAGCGAGGGAGTGAGCGCATTGTGCACCGCCAAAGTAAAAGTACTGCGGTAAAGGTGGGAGGAAGGAGACAGGATCTGAAGGGGTGGGGAGTGGGAAGTACATAAAACGAAGGGTGACGGACTGGGAGACTGACAAGCGGATAAGATGGAAGGAGAGCAAAGAGGAGGAAAGGGGAGCAGAGGGAGAAGAATGAGAACACGTGAAGGACCCCAGAGAGCTGTACCTGTGGAGAAGAGTTGTAATGTTGGAGGACTCTCCTGGGAGAATATGCATGGTCTCTAATGAGGAAGGTGGAGTGCAATGGTGAAGAATAACAAGAAAAAAAAAAGAACGAAAGGGAAAAAAACATCCTGCTCTTAATCCCCTCGCTGAGAGGGAAAACTCTTTTAAGCAGGTACGCAGATGTATCACTTTACAAGTCCCTCACTCCTTCTGTTTTACCCTGGAAAAGGGTACACAGATAAAAGATACAGTCATTTGAAGATCGTCTGCTACCAACAACCATCATTTGCCTTTGAGATAATTCTGGGTGCTCCACTTCAGATTTAGAGGCATATGGGTAAGTCAGGGGAGGGGGATACACTACATTAACTATATGTCACCCACTCTGGAAGACATCAAGAAAGTCATTTTATGGCAAAGAAAAAAAATGACACAAATAACAATAACATTTTCTACTAGTGCTGCTTTCTGTACAATATGATGGTTTCATTTTTTGTTCTTTTTGTATTCTGTGTAGCTGCAACAACTTAAAGTTTGCCCAATAGGCTTTAGTTCAGGTTAAGTGACAAAATGACTCATCTTTAAGTGTTATTTTGGACCAATCGCCATGTGGTTAAAATAAGATTTAGGCAGATAGGATAGTAAGTATGCCACTCTCTCAGCTGAAAGATAACTTTACTTTTTTCAGAATATACATGTGACCCCTCAGCTTCCCCCCCAAAAAAACTTAATGAACAAAAAATGCCTTTCACTTCCTAATTAGACATGTTCTTGCTGTTCTTCTTATACGTTTTTTACTTTTATCTGGAAATGTTCAGTTTCTCTGCCATATGTTCTTACTTACTTCTAGTTAGTGCAACTTACTTAAAAAAATAAAAGAATGCAGGCAGCTACCACTGCACAAGAATGTCGCCACAAGCACCAAATTGAAGGTACAAACACATGAAGTTAAGAAACCTCTGGGTGTCCCGTTTGACCAAAATACACAAAACTAAAACCAAATCTTGGAGCCTGTGAAGTTTTCTATCCAAGGAAGAATCAGAACTTCATGGACTCTGCTTTTGCATTTTTCTGGAGGCTTTTAGTCTATTTGGTTCTGCAAAATCGTTAGAGTTTATCCACTCCTTATTGCTTTGTAGGGATTCATGTGAACTAACAGAAGCACACAGCTGGAGTGCTCTCACGCTTGTATTGTATTGAAGCACAACACCAACCAAAAAAAAAAAAAACTCCACTCTTATAAATAAAAAAACAACACACGTGCCAGTCGTACTCTTCTCTGCCTTGTTTCAAGCTGAGATCTGGCTGGATCAATGGAGAACTGGGTGTATAAGCACATGGTGGCAAAAGCTTTAACTTTGGATGGTTCATGTGTGGGCAAAAGGTAAACATTTTATCAGTAATAAATTCACTTAAAGACAGAAGTGCACAGATGTGAAACACTATGGTACCAAATTTACTTCCTGATCAGGATAACCCATTGATATTTTTGGCTGAATCCTATTTTTAGTATATTCTAATGACATTTTTTTATGTCATTATAAAGAGGAAATGTCACATAGTATATATTAAGTATTCCCACCTGGAAAGTGAAAAAAGACTTTGCTAGCATGGAGGGAAAATATATATAAAACCATTTGAGACATTTTTACTCATAATCGTGTTTTTTTGTAGCTTCTGCTCAAAACATGCTTCAAACAAATCTTTACGATTACATTTCAGACAGTTCATTCACATGATGCAGTGAGTAAGTATTTATTCATGTTATTTTGACAAAATGCAAATATTACAATTTCTAACCAATACACCATAGCTGACACTATCTCCACATACCAAAACAGAACAATTACAATTTGCCCAATGGCAACACATTCCTGAAAACTTCTCTCCATAGTGTGAAGAAGTGTGGTCCCTGACAGTTTGTAACTTTTACTTCATGTTTATTAAAGCTATAAAATTACACTTTGTTTAGTCTGGTTAATTTGCTCCAAACCAGTAAATGGAAGTCTAATTCATTTCTCTTTTTTTCTCTCTCTCTCTCTCTCTCTCTCTCTCTCTCTCTCTTTTGCGACATTTAAAATTTTGATCAAAATTTACATTTTCGATTGGATGGAAACAAGGCTACTGAGACTCCCATTCTAAAGATGGGTTAAACATGCAACAGACAAAAAAAAACTCTAAAAGTCAAACCACATGCAAAAAGTGAAAAGTTTGTTGTTTTGAGTTAATTCTGCGTAAAGAAATTTGCTGTTACTTGCTTTTGTATAATTAATCGGTCTACAAGGACATATAAATTGTATAAATTCTTCATGTGGTGTCCCTCAAAGTTGTTCTTCCTTTTTTCAGTAGGAAGTCAACCAACTAGCACATTCTCACCACCTATTAGACTGGAGTAATTGTAGACCACTGAGAGGAACGTTGTGCAGCAGTTGATACTAAAATATTACGAGTGTGAGCCCTTGTGTGTCGACGTTACAGCAGCTTTCACACAAAGAAGCATATCTAGGCCTCAATCGGCTGACTGTGAACTGACCCAGCAGTCAGTAAATTGCAGTCAATAAGACATTTGTCTTTAAAATTTTCTTGAATTGTAGAACCAATGTAGCAACATTTATCTGGCACACTCAGCCCAGAAGCAGCAAAGAACGACAGACCTTTGGTAGCCTAGATGTGGTTTGCCAGAGGTCGTCCATATATTGGCCAGCATCATCATCAGATGTGGCCCAAACCTGTCTGTTATGTGGCAAACAGTACATGCTCAAAAATAATTTCATTGTGCTTTTGAGCTGATCTTAATTCAAGTTCAACATTGTAATTCCACTCGTGACCATGTTAATTTAAACAACTTGTGCACAACATAAGAGTTATTCACTGAGGACATTTCAAATAAAAAAAGATGTGCTAAGTTCATTACACATTTTTCCAGGATGTTTAAAATCTTTTTTAACTTTTGTTTTTTCCAATGTAATCTAAAGGGCTCAAATTTACATACCAGAATCAAGTCTTATTTGAAAAAAAGAAATATTTGCCAAGAAAAACTTTGTAATAATCTAGTGGTGTACCAGCATTTTTACAAGTATTCGTACTTGTATAAAATTCTCCAGTACCCAACACAGATATTAATACCAATATTGATACGGAGTTAATGGTATTGATACTTCTTTGTATGTGCTACAGTTTACATTTCAAGTGAAAAGTTTGTCAGTTCCACGTTTAAGAAATTTGTTGAAAAAATCTTACTTGTTTTAAAGGGCCAATATTATGTGTTTAAATTCTATACCATAATAAAGTATCTATGTCACCTTAAGTTGTTATTAAAATGCTGTTTATATGATTAAATTGTATCATCTTATCTTCTCTTCATTTCCCACTCTAAACACCTTGAAATTGGCCTCTGTGTCTTTAAGAAACCCCCCACCCCACTTCTGTCCCGCCCATTTCAGCATGTCATCACAGCAGCTTCTCTCTTAGCAGACTTTGTTGTAATGATAAAAAATAAAGAAGCAACATTTTACAACATCTATTTTGGAAAATTGCATCTCTGGATAAATATGAACATTATTGTTGGATCAGAAAGTATGTTTTCTAAAGAACCAGAGAGATTAAAAAGACATCTCAGCTGGTCAGATTATTTCACTCATCCTCACAGACACACACTACTGATCTTTATAAGTTACAAATCTTAACACATAGACTAAACAAGGATGTGAAAAAAACAACGTGAGTTGCTTTTCAGCTTACATGCAGATGACAACAGTTTGTTTATTTAGTAGCTGAATCACTGGTGGGTGCGCTCGTTGTAGTTTACTTGGCATGTGAAAATACATTTCCTCAAAGGTTTTTTGAATCTGAAAAGGGCTACACTGAGATGTAGTGTTAGGAGCTCAGCAATTTCACTTTCACTTTGAGAGCCTGCAGGATTCAGGGGCAGGGTGCAGGAGGTGGTGGGGTGGGGAGCTGTGCTCTGTGATGAGGAAGCTCTGTTTGGAGACACCGCCCTGAGGCGTTTCTGGTACCAAAAGGCGTTTCTGGTCCCACCCGGTCGTTTTGCTCCTCAGCATGGCTGCCTAAAAAAAAAATAATTTCTCAAACATGCATGAATGAGTCAAAGTAAGACTCTGGACATGTTTTTGATGAGAAGATAACATTATAACATGGTATAAAGCTCAAAAAAGTTGATTTTACATGAAATTGCCCCTTTAAAATGTTGCAACAGTTTTCATCATGCAGTATGTTTGAGTTGATGCAGTCAGATGTGCTGTAGGCCTATAAGGAAGAAGAGACACCTTGTTTTAAATATGGTAAAAGAAACATTTTTTTTAAGTCGTTGTGTAGTACTCCGAGTCGGAATCGCCTTTATTGTCATTATAAATTGCATTAAAATGAAATTGGGTTTGCTGCTCCAAGGTGCTTGCTTTTTTAGACACAATAAAATAATATTAGGAGAGTAGACAATACAATAAAATAGACAAGTTGAAATCAAATAAAGACAAAAATGTGCACTATCGAAAAAGAAAAGAGAAATCAAAGACTTTCTGTACATACAAATGAAGAATAGGGAAATTTTACAGTATATTCTCTTCAATGCTTGTACTTGCTTATTGAGTTCTAACTCAGGAAGTACTGTGTATCTGTGTTTGGTATCAGCAAGTACCCAAACTGAAGTATTCATACTTTCATTTGGTTTGATAATATATATATACAG
>JARVGW010000086.1:4046482-4066049 GCA_031762495.1 Anablepsoides rubrolineatus | reverse complement strand
ACGCCGACGTCTCCTCTGATGGTTGATGATGAGCGCTAGTGTCGTGGTAGCAACATGCATGATTGTTTACATCCGTCTCCATGGTTGTAGTGACTTATCGCGAGAACAAGCATATTCAGGCGTGACTTTGACAGTATTTCTTACCTAATGAAAACACCGCAATTTTGAAACTGTGTTTTTTTTGACAATAACAAAATATCGGCAAAGTTTTACGCACATTTGCAATGGAAACGCAGCTACAGACAGTGATTAAGAGTTTTTAGAAGCTCTCTCAATTACCAAATAAATCTTCCTCATAAGTTTTCATTACCAAAGAGGGCATTACATTTTCTGCAATTTGTTACAGACATAACAAATCACTTTCCCTTCCTATCTGTCAGAACCCTCAAAAATAGAGATGTGATGTTCACGAATGATCCAAATCTTTCGAAGGACTCCTTACAATGAACGATAGCAACTGAGTCGCGGGCAGTAAAGAACTGTTTGTAGTTTTATGTTTTGATTCCTCGTAACATCTTTATTTTATCACCCTTAACTATGAAGACAAACGATCCGGCATTGCTTTTTTACAAAAATAAAAGGCAGAGGGGTTGAGTTCAGCAGCTCAGGGGGATAGAGGGAGGGGTTTCCACTTGACAAAGCACATGGCTCTGCCCACGTGATGTGATAACATCATCACGTAGTTCCCTACGTGATGACGTGACCCGTTCAAAACTGAATGGCTCTATAGCAAAGCAGCTCCTCAAGATCCGGATCCCTTCAAAGAGACATTTATCTTGTCTCTACCTCTGAACAACCCTAGGCCCTTTTGTTGGCCTGGTCCATATAAAGTATTGGTTTTGGTTACATGCACATAAATGCATATGGTGTGAAACAGACTGGGAAATATTTTCAAAACTGCATTTTAAGTGTGAGGAATTTTAAACCTGAGACCTTCTTCTCCATTTAATACTTGGTTTTCTTATTTGACAATTATAGCTTCCAAAACTATACTGTATATTTTCTCTCTCTAAAAGCACCACTGTGCCTAAAAGAGGGTTCTTTTTCTTACAAAACTAGCTATCCTTGAATAAAAAAAAAAAAAAAAACATTTTTTTTTGCATGCCAAAGATTAAAATAAAAGTCCTTGTGCAATTTGTTAGGGCTTGGAGTTTGAATTAGGGATCTCAGTTACTACCACCCCAAATTCTAGCTCAATATGTCTAAAATGGACTAACTTAAAGCCATTTATGTTTGCCAAGATTGCTTTGCTGTGGCAGCTGCCTTGAATTGAGTTGACTCCAGAAAATAATCAGCTGTAGATATCCATTGAAATATTATTTTCTGAGAGTGTCTTCAAAAATTGTTCACTTGTTAATGAGATATTTGGCTAACAGATAAAAGAAACACAGTTATGAACTGATACACATTTATTAATGGTAGGCAACAGAAATGTTGAGAACTACTAAATCTTGGTGACAAGACAGAAAGACATTACAAAAAATGTTAATTGGATAATTGTTATTTCTCCTTTTTTCATCTTTGCCCTGGAGATGAAAGCAAAAACTCTTCCAGCTTATGTGTCCTGGGGTTGTGAAGTCAAGTTAGATCCATGCCCCGAACCCATGCCAACACAGATTAGAAGTATTGGGTCTTGTACTATGATCACAGCGGGAGCTCACCATGTGAAGTAATTCGCTCTTTAGAGGGAGTGTATGAAAAGAATAATAAATGTGCGATCCTTATCTGGCGTTGCCTATAAACCATGCAGGCATGGTGGTGGCACGCATCGATAAACTCATAAACAAACTGTAATTACTTGCCCATTAGAGTCAGACCCTTAGAAACACAGGCTCATAATCCGTACACAGGAGGGATTGTCGCTCATTTTCATACAACCCACTGAGCGAAAAAGTGGAGCAAAAATACTTAATGATTCGTGACTGGGTGACAAACAAACCATTTCGATATAAGAGGCTTATAGGCTCTCTCAAAAGAGATGTCGCGTGAGCTCATCATTGTTCACTCGTTTGAATCGGAGTGCAGCTTCATTTACAGGTGACCAGAAATGAAAAGACCTTGGAGTAATCAGAAAAAAAAAACCCTGCTTTCAATAAGTTTAAAGACACTAACCATCAAATTTAAACTCAACCCTGAAGAGCACAGTTTCTTTCTAGAGGCTGGCAGGTGCCATGAGTTGAAATAAAATCACAGGTTTAATTTTTTTTTTTTTGTTTAGGAAACTGTAAATTTGTTCCTTTGCTACATTTTATTGTTGTGCACATATTTGCTAACAAACATCCTTCAGCTTGAAAACAAGCAATAAATCAGGGCTGTCCAATCCTGGTCCTCAAGGATCCATGATCCTAAATGTTTTACATGTTTCTCTGCTCAATAACACAACAATGTATGGGTGATTGGGCCAGCTGTGGCAGAGTAGTTAGGGAAATCGTCCTGGAACCGGTTGCTGGGTCTATTCCCCGTTCCAGTTGTCTCAGTTGTGTCCTTGGGCAAGACACTTCACCCCCAATGCCTCTGATGTTAGCTTCGTAGTAGATCTAGTAGAGTGCTGTGTGAATGGGTAAATGAGGACACTTATTGTAGTGTTAAGCGCTTTGAGTATCCTGGTTGGATGGAATGGTGTTAAACAAGTACAGACCATTTACCATTTAATAAGCTTCAGCAGAACTTGAAGAGGTAATTCAATCACTGAATCAGGCATGTTGAAACAGAGAAGCATACAAAACCAACTCCTTCTCACTCCCAACTCGTCGCATATTGACACTTTTCCGGTACCCCCCTTGCGTCATTTATTGACGAGATGGGGCAGAATCTGTTGTCATAATTTCAGAAATTGTAGAAAATGCACAAATCTAACTGTCACAAAGCCTAAAATTACCTTTATTCGCTCTAGACATCCTGTCCCTGACCCTAGTACCTAAAATTAACCATTTTTAAAACTTGTAGGAAATTCACGTCAACTACGTGTTCCAAACCCTAGAATTACCTAATAATCGCTCTAGACATCCTATCCATGACCCCACAACCTAAAATTAATCATGAACCCTGATCCCTAATGTTAACTAGCATCTAGTTTTGACGCGTCGGGACCCCAAACTCTAAGACCCCAATATTTTGCGTCTTGATGCATCAAAACTAGACACTGAGGGAACCCGGAAATGCCTGGTGCGTCAATAACTGATGCAAAGGGGTTACCCGATGCGTCAAAGGCAACCTTGGAAAAGCGTCAATAGGTGATGTGTTGGGAGTGAGAATTTGTTGGCAAAGCATGCAGGATAGCGGTCCAGGACCAGAATTAGACACCCCTACAACAAATCAATGTTTGAGTTCAGCAAAGTTAAAAAGCTGGACAAATTCTTACTGACAGGATCAATGACTAAAATTTGCACTACAAAATCAATGACTTAAAAATTTTGTAATTATTGGAATCAACCCTGTTTGTTAGCAAAATATCTCATGAAACACTGGACTGGGGTGGCTCGGTTGCTCAGTTGGTAGAGCTGTTGCCTTTCATCAAGAAGGTTGAAGGATCAAATCCTGGCTGGAGTTCTTTCTGGGTAGAGTTTGCATGTTCTCTCCATGCATGCATTGGTTTTCTCCAGGTTCCTCCTACAGACCATGACTGTTAGGATCATTGGTAATAAATAGATGGACATCTACAACCAATTAAAATTTCAGTCCCTCCAATTCAACATGGTTGCCGCAACCAATAAATATGAGAAAAATACAAATTTAATTAAATAATTAATTAATTTAAACTGCATAGTATAACATTCACTACTTAATTTATTCAAGGCCCCTGGCTCATGATATTTTTATGTTTCAATGCCGGTTTGCTTTTTAATTACTCTTTCAATCTAAAATAAAAACAAAAAAAAAACTCAATACTTTTTTCTTATGAGTACCCACAGAACGCTGTCATATAGAACCATGAGTGCAAGTTTTTAAACTTGAGGAATAGGGTTTTTATGACGTCTGTTTTTATTTCAACACACGCTGGGTTCCGCATTTTTCTCTCCTCGTCTAGACAGAAAGTCTTGTGATCGTCCTGGTCGTGCACTTTCAGAGACGAGCCCAAGTCCAGAGGGATTAAGGACAGGGCGCTCAAGTTCATTCATTATACGGGACTACTTTATCATCGGCTCGAGGCGTCGCTCTACAACCCTAACCAGGAGCTACTGTGACTTTTATATGACATTTTGGACATTAATATTGCAAGGATTCCTTCTATCCTTTCTCCACATCCTTCTGGAGTCCTTTAAAGGTGCTGATCCGGCCCCCTAACCTGGAATATATGGAGTTTTACATCTTTTTCTTGCTTTTTTTGTTGGACATGAGGGATGTGCTATGATCCTCTGAGATTCTATATATGTGTGTATTTGTATATCTTTACCCTGTTTGTGTGAAGAGTTCTGCCTCCCCCCCTAACCTTCAGTGCATGCTATAAGACAGTGATCAAGCAGATTGGACCTTATTCTTCTTCAGCTTCTTTCTACGATGACATTTTGCCAAACCAAAGTTAATCTAGTTCGCCCTGAACCCTCCCTCCCCAACATCCCATGTTTATTCAAGAGGCAGGTGGGCAACAGAGCCTGGAAAGAACTTGAGACTATTCTTTAAAAATAAAAGAAAAAAAAGCATGACTTAAAATAATAATCATAAGACTTATGATGACTGGGGAGAAAAAAGAAGGGAGCGAAGCAAAACAAAGTTCAATATAAATAACCTCGACTCTCGGTTGGTTTGTTGTAACAAAATTGCTTATCTGCAGTTAATTTTTTTGCTTTTGTCTTTAAAGTTATTTTAGTATTCCTCAAAGGAACTGAACTTTGATTATTATTACAGTCTCCTGAAATGTGTTTTTTTTACGCTGAATCTCAAGACAGCCAAAATAAATATAGTTCAGTTCACTGCACCATGTTGTGTCTGAGCCATTAATGCTCAACATGTTTTATTCTGTATTAGGTATTAATTTTTTTTTAAATCTTTGTGGTTTTTAAAATTGGTCACACAAATGAAGTATTTAAAAAAGGACAGATCTGACCTTCTAAATTTAGCTTCTGCGGGGAAATTATGATTAACTAGTAACTTACCTGTTGTGAAAAGCTCCTTGAACAATCTCAGTTTGGGAAAAAAAAAAAAGTTTCATTCTGACTGGATTAGCAAATTTATGACTAGTCGGAGCAAAATTAAGATTAAAATGGGTTGCTGCCTTCTTAAAACGTCAGTAGCAAATAGTAGCACTGTGATGCACCTCCGGCAGGAATATCATAATATTTTGCCTGGACTGCTGTAAATTTGTTTTAGATTGAAATTGTTAAAGACATAAAGATATATTAATTCACTTTCATCTTAGCCTTGCTCAAGCTAGCCTTATAGTGATGTGTGGATCAATACTGAAATGACTATACCACTGATACCCAAACTTTATGCTCTAAAATTTATCATAAAATTAAAAAAATGATACATCAGTCAGTCCATGTAATGTGTATCATTGAGAGGAACACAGTGGAAAGCAACTTAACTACTGAAATCTTTTCTGAATCATACATGGGTGGCGGGAACTACTTTTTCTTCTGCCTTGGTAATGGATAAGTGCAGCGGCACATGCTCAATCAATCTGTATTTTCATGTTAATATGTTCATGTATCATAAATTAGGATGCAAGTTTTCATTTTCATAGTAGTTTTGGAAAATTAAATATGATATAGTAATATAATTATATATATTTATTTTATATATTATTTAACATCATTTTTTTAATTATTTAAAACACCATTTTCACATATCTTGTATGATTGTGTCCTCTGTTTTTTCTGTTGTATTAGCTCGGCTACACTGTGAATGAAGACATTACATCAAAATATATCAGTTTAAAATGAATAAATAAGATTTATTGTATTCTTTATGAAGATGTGATTTAAATACACTAAGTTTTTTTTAGAACTACTAGATACAATAGGTGTATTTGCACATAGTGTCAATATCGAATCCGTATCACCAATACCATGCGTTTTAAAACCGAAAAAGAAGTGGGTGTTATCAAACAACACAAGCTTTAGCTCATCAGTTTGGTTAGAACAAATCTTTGTTTTTTAAAACTGGGATCATTCATGTAGAATACATACTTCAGAACAAAGAATACCACTTCAAAACATCTGAACCATCTCTAATAATTCTAATGTCAAACTAAAAATATTTAGTGATTCGTTCAGTTTACCACTTACAGTTTGTAAATCATTTGCTCTGATTTTTCCCCACCTTTTCAAATAATAAAAACTGAAGAAAAAACAAGAAGTGCTTCTTCCTTCTACTGCCAGCCGTAAATCCAGAGAAAAGTCTTTAGGTCACAAACAGCAAATAATAACTTTCAATGCTTGAGCAAGAAGACAGGAAGTTATTAATTATAGCACAACGTGTTCAAGCGCAAGGTATTAGCCTCTGTTGCACTAACTGCTAACTGGTGTTTGACTGGCGCTGAGCTCACTAATACGTCTGCAGGGACACGGGAAGTTTTAATTAATCCTGAGCTGACGGCCAAGCTAGGACATCCCCCGGGAGGCATCAGAGAAAGCGAGGAGTATCAGCACACTTAGCCACAGATTAGACTCAACACCCTCACTGGGATGCCGGGCTAAAAGGGCTGCAGTTCTTCTATATCCTGGTTCTGTGAAAAGACAGTGCTTTGCTTTTCAGACAAACTGAAAATGATCTGTTTTTTTTCATATTTGGAACCAATCTGTCAGTCAAATGAAAGTCACTAGAGTGTTGTATTAAAAAACAACAACAACAACAAAAAAAGAATATTCATGTCCTGACTGACTCACTCGAAGTTTCCTCTGCTGAAAAGGTTGTCTAGCAGAGGATGAATCTCATGCATGTTTGTCAATATAATTTGTTCCCCCCTTCACCCCAGAGGAGCACGGCTGTCCCATAAGGGTTCTGATTCAAATGCCAACATCTGTCTGCCAACGGAGCCAGAACGAGACAGACTAGGACACCTTCATCAGAGGCATTCTCCAGTTGACAGAAGCCACAAGGTGGAATGTGAGAGATGAAATAATGGGTGAGCTGAAAGAGGCTTGAATATGCAAATCCCTCCCTGTGCCCACCCCCATGTTAAACAATCCATCTTGATAAATATTTCATAGAGTGAAAATCTATTAGTTGGGAGGAAAAAATGAAAACTTTCTGCTTTCATCTAGATTCTTTGTTTTGGCTTTTTTTTTCTGATACACTTGCATGAAGTCAATTTTATTTTCAAACCAACCCAAGAAAAGGAGCCTTTTCTTAAAAGAATGGGCTAAGGAGTAAGTCTATTTTAGTTACGACAGACCAAACGTGTCTCAAAACCCACAAACAGTTCAAAAAACTGGTCATATTATCTTCACTCTTTAATATGCACTCATGGTTAAATAAAAAAAAAAAAAAGTCCACCCTTTTTAATTCCAGGGTTTTACATATCAGGACATGTAAATGTCCTGGTTTGTACCATGTACAAAAACATACAACATACCATTGTTAATTAAATAAAAAAGGCCAAAATGAACAATTAGGTCATGGAAAACTAAGTATACCTCATGATATAAAACTTATAAAGCCACCTATATCAGCAAAAATCTGGAATAGCTTCTGAAAATCTTTATCTTTCTCTCACATTGTTGTGGAGGAATTTTGGACCACTTTTCTTTACAACCTAGCTTTGGTTCAAAATTTGAAGTTTGTAGATTATTTTTTTATTCCCACCGCATCATATTAGTTGGGTTAAGTTCTGGACTGATTCTTTTCATTTTCAACCATTCTGTTGTAGATGTGCTGCTACGTTTGGGATCATTGTTCTGTTGCATCAGTTTGGGGACAAGCTTCAGCTGTTGGATAGGTGGCCTCTTATTCGACTCTATATCAACTTCATTGGAATTGGGGTTGTATGAACACACACTTTAATTCCTCCGAGCAACAAACTAACTCCTGTTTTTGTAGAAGTGGTAACACTTACGGAAGACTTACTGAAGTATTTGTTTAGCAGCAACTAACTTTCCTTCCTAAATCCTGTGGAAGCAGCAAAGGTGGATTTAAGGTGGATTTATGGTCAATGAGAAGCCCAATTCTTGTGTCTCGCTGATGTTGCAAAAATTGTCTTGTTTTCTACTCTTACCACCCACTGGTACACTGTCTTGTGCATTGCCTTCAGTGAGAACTGGAAATGCAAAGTGGCTGCAGTGAGCTGATCTCTGAACAGTGTCTGCTGAGAATCTACAGGCTGAAGCTGTGAGAAAGTACAGCCAACTGCAAGCAAATGATAAATAAAATTAAATAAAACTTATAAATATAGCAAATGCACTCATGAAAAGAGATTGGAGATTGGAAAACCGTTGGCTCTACTTGGTTGTGAAGACTGAGAGAGAGTGTGCCTTCCCTGGACAGCATGGACACGTCACCGCATTCTGTTGGAAACTGGTGGTCTTTTTGTGACAACTTTACAAAAATGGCGATTCTCTTTGGTTAATAACAGAGATAACAGATTGTCTTTCTTCAACTTCTCTATCAGTAACAGTAAAACAGTAAAAAACATCCGCTCTGACAATCATTCTCTCTGTGTTGATTCTGACGTGTGCTACAGTGGGAGGACTTTACCAGGGCTTCTCGCCCATGATTTCTTTTTGACTATGAAGAGTTCATGTGAAACAGACCGTCTCAAACCACGTCATCGAGATCCGAAGTCTTACGTCATGTTGAAGTATAATCAGACCCTACGTTTTTCCACACACTTCTTTTCCATTTTTTTAAGTAACCACAACAAGTTGGAATCTGTTTTTTGAAAACTTGAGGTTAGATCTGAGTAATTTTAGAATTTGGTAAAGAGCAGATTTGTTTATTATGTCTTGATATGCAAGACCCTAGAACTGAAAAAAGTTGAACTTTTTTATATACTAATTGTAGATTTTTCTTGGCATTACCCCACCCTCATTCCTTCCCAAGTCTTCTCAACTGGTACGAAAGTGGGTAAAGGGTAGCAGATCACAGTACCACACACTCTCTCTAACTCATCTCTTTCATTATACTGCCGTTTTGAATCATCAGCAGCAGTGGACTGGCAACGATGACTGACACATTCCTGCGAGCGGAGCAGCTAAAACCTGGCTCTCCAGCGTGTTCTGGCAAGCCCTGCTTTACACTGTGCCAGACAGGAGAGGGCCGGCCAAGTGTCTGGCCAAAGGGCTGTACTAATACAGCATAAATAGGAAAGGGGGGAATCCCCTGCCCACAAAACCATCTGAAAACAATACATCAGTGTTAAAGTGGAAGGTGATATACCTGGGAAGACATGTATTTGCCCTGTTATTAAAAGTAAGACAAAAAAAGGCAGCAAAACAGAAATGATTAGTATATTCATAATTACAGCACCACATCAATTTCATGTCAAATGATAAAACTGATAAAACCGATTGCCAGAAAGGCACTGCAGCTAATGTTAATTCTGTTTGAAACGAGCCGGGGTGACGGAACAGATATCACTATAAAATGCGGCTTTAGCAGTAAATTAGATGGCGGATTTCTCCACAATTTGCATTTTGCATGTAAGCACTGTCAAGCCTTGGCGCAACACCACAGTGGCGGTCTCCGGGGGCTTAACAGCACCAGCAAATGAAAGCAAAAAAAAAAACAAAAAAGGAAGAAAAGAAAGAAAGAAGAGGAAGACAATGAAAATTAAAAAGAAGTGTACAAATGTGGGGGAGGCAGGACAAGCTAATGAAAAGAAAAAAGTCATCCCAATGCAGCAGGGCGATGGCCAGGATGGAGTCCTGTGAGATGTTATATTTCACAAGACGCTGGGATTCACATCAACCAGTTAGCAGCGGTTTTACAGCTATGACTCTGTGGTGAAAACCACTTTGTTGCCTCGGATGTAAATTACGTGTTCATAAAGAATCATGGGCTCTGACACAGAAATGATCCAAAACACTGCTCCTCTGTGTGTGTGTGTGTGTGTGTGTTTTCTACTCTTCAGACAGCATGATGAATTTGAATTACAAAGCTTAAAAAAGGTAGATGGATCTCTCTTTTGTAGAAAAGTCGGAGCATTATTAGGATTTGTGTTTCCAAGTGGGGTGGAGGAGCATAATGATTGTAAAAAATAAAAAAAAAAGAAACCACTCTGTGCTACTTCCTTGACTTTTTCTTCTCTCTGACTGTGGAGCTCTATTTTCTCTGCTCTTCAAAAGCCAAAAAATAACATTTTGTTTGATCTACTTGAAGTTAAAATATAAACAGTTTGTCGTCAAGTTCTGAACAGCTCTGATTTAGCTCATTTGTCAAACAATCAGAGGCTAATTTTTTTTAATATCAGCATCATGAGGTTAAAATGTGACAGCATGAATTGGTTTGAATGATATTCTTAACAACAGTGGTGTGATTTGCTAAAAGGGAAAAGAAAACTTAAATAAAGGAACGAAAATGCGACCAAGTGAACTATAACAAGTATTTTGTAAAAACTACTGTCTTTCTCTGCCTCAAAATTAGGTCTGGTTTATTGTTTATTTGAAAAAGATATAGCACATTAATAAACTATTCAGTAAATGTGCCAGATTTAGTCAAAAGGCTACTTTTTGTTTGTTGCCCTTAGACAAGTGATACAAACTCTTTCTGAAAACAGAAAACAAAGTTATAACAATTACAATATTAAAGAATCTAATTTTTAACCACATTCAAACTTACAAAGAAACAACCAATCATAAAAGTGTCATACATACTAATACATACTAATAACTTATACTAACTAATACTAACTAGGACAGAAATAAATATAGCAGCTAGTAACAAAAATACACGTGTTGGAAACAGGACAGGACCCACTCACAACAAAACACTGACAGATGGTTACTAAACAAAGTCAATTCAGGGCTGAGAGATCAGAGTATTAACTACTGATTTCTAAGATTTAAGAAAAGTTTAAGTGACCAGTAAATAGTCTCTACACCCGTTTTTTTGATGATGAACTAAAAGTGTGAGGAATAGTAGAGACATGTAGAAATAAGACAAAAATATGTGCATTGTTTTAATTACTCAAAGAGTTATATTGTTATAGAATAATAATGAACATGTTTCTCATCATGTCTGATTATTTAAAAACGTGATGTTTTAGTTGCCTCTGTTGACATCTGAACACTTTTGAACCTAAAATTAAGTATTAAATCTGATATTTTTGCCTGAGTTTTAAACTCACAATCGATGGAAACACTAATGTTCCTTAGATGAAGGCTTTTTGCTTGCTGACTTGGAAGCCAGAGTTTTAAATTAAGATCTGTTAGCGCTCAGAATATGCTACTACCTCAACAAATTTTAGTTCCACATCTGTAATATGACTAGATGTTCAATAATCCAAGTAGAAAAATCTAACAAGGCTCTAACATGACCTCTGGATGGATTCTTCTTTGTTGAAACTTTGCAGTACCTTTGCATTGAGTTAGGGTTCTGATCAACCTGTTTGCCGGTGACACCCAAAACTGGTTGTTCACATACAAAATAAGGACCATCAGCCTAACAACTGACTGAATGTCCTTCGTTCACAGAGGGTTAAGTGATACTAAATAACATCATTGTGGGAGGGGGAAGTTGAACGCAGAGGTCTTCACCCCTGTTTAACAATGGGCAGGTTCTCTTTACAAAGATGACTTCTTTTACTCCTTTCTTGAACCAATGTTCGTCCTTATCAAGGATGCAAACATCTTCCTCCCTTAAACCAAACCCCAGTTGAGGTTTGGTTTATGTGATGCTGGGCCATGCATCAACCACCTCTGGCAAACCACACCTGTGCCCCCAAAAGGCCATCATTCTTTGTGATATCGGAGCAGAGTTTTAGTGCATTGCGTGGGCCTGAACTGGGCCAGGAAAGTTGTGCTACGTGGGGAACTCCCCAGAAACTGTATGACTTGGAGATAAACACTTACACTGATTTAGACACATTAAGTTACAAGCAGATCTGCTCCTGAGACCCTGCATCCTAATACGGATGCATTGCATTTTTGCCTCTCTGCCCATGATACATCATTTTTTTTACTTTAACTGGCCTCATTAATAGTAAGAAAAATGGCAAAGGTAAAACTCCAAATTACATTTCATGCTTGAAAACAGTGCATTCTTGCACAGTTACATCTTTAGCTTCATAACACATGCAAATTTCCCTTTTATTTTTACAATTGAAGCAAAGTACAAAGTAGCTAAAGATAAAGTACTCATTTGAGGACATTAGGTCTATAATTTTGTTACTGATTGTGCCATAAAGTTGGATAAATCGGCAAATATTTACAAGAGTTTACAAATTTAAATAGTTATTGTAAGTGGTATATTTAGTCACAAATTTTTGTTAAATCTGGACATATTTACAATATTTAGATCTCAAGCGTAAATACTTCTTGCAAGTGTTACATTTGTTCAACCTGCTATTTATACCTAGGACTCTCTGGTCAAATGCTCTGCAATTTCCTGCCATTATGTTATGTAAAATGTTTTCAAACTGAATAGATCTCTGACATTTATCATTGATGATGATGTGCTTCACTGATCTTGCTCTTGGTCAACAGCTGGCTGCTGTATTGCCAAAATAACTAGGAAAACGGTATCCCCAGAGATGTTATCATGAAGTTTCTCAAGTTCATTGCTTAGGTATTTCTCAACAAGCATTTTGAGACCCGGTGTCCTCATATCAGGACATCTTTTTTGTTTTTTTGCAAAAACCACCTTCTGTAACATGATAAAGTTTACGTATTATCCTTTTCAGATCCTACTAATCCCATTTGTTTGGATAAAATTAAAAATGCATATCAAGCAAAGGTTTGAGTTTCAGGAGATTAAACAAACTAACCAGAACCCATGGAGTTATTTTTATTCCAAAGTTCTTCAGAAACTTCTGCCATGTTTCCATGTATATACATTATAGTATGATCTGCATACATATGAATGCTACAGCAAACAGATATATATATATATATAGAGGGAATAATATTGGTCTAAGTATAGGTCTGTGTGGAACACCAACTGAATTATTTTATGACGTTTATGAACAGATTGATATTCATTCATAACTATGCTTGACTAAACATAAAAAACAGCAAATCCTCATTTAAAAAGACAAACAAGACTTACTCAGAATTAGTTTGAAGTTGTGTTTCACAATATTTACTTGCAAACACAGCAGAATATTTTACTAATTTGTCTTCAGGGGAAAAACTAGAGATGTTAGTTAATTATCTAGTTCAGTCCACACTTTGTTAGCATATTTTTGCTTACACACAAACAAATACACTCACACTTTATTTCTGTAAGTGTGACTCCCCCACCTCTGGTAAAAAGCCCAACAGAGTATTTTGTGTCAATTCTATTGCAAAGAGGTGGACTCCCAAAGACACATACACACAGGTTCATTGCTCAGCCTGCTCATGTCAGTGCATGTTTCCAGTTAAAATCCCGTTGTGGAGTCCTTCAATGCCATATATCTGAGTCCCACAGCCCACCCCTACCTCTCTGTGGTACTGGTGTCAAACGTATTGGGATCACTCTGAGGCAGATGGGAAAAACAATCTGAGGTGTTTGCTCACATTTATCTAAACGCACAACAGATGAAAAAATAAGCTGTCACATCACCTCTCAACCATCAGGACTTAGATTTTTTTTTTTTTTTAATCTCTGCATAATTTCCGTATTAAAGAGTTATAAAGGCCACGGTAAGTATCTGAGGACCAGTCACTTAAAGCAACTCTGCCCATAAACATCCTGACGCCAGTTAATTGTTGGTTTGAAGATCACCCCCCACACCCCCCCACACCCTTTCCCTCCCCACCTTCTTTGTTTTCTTTTTCTCTCACAGCCTCCCCTCATGGTCTTTCACCCCATTCTTAAACAATGAATGTAATTTTTTTTATAGAAAATGTAAGGTAGAGCGAGGCACAAGAACAGGAGAGTGAAAAAACGAGGGAGAGATTGCGAGCAGTGATGGTGTGAGAAGGGGCGTATGGCACCCATTATCTTGTTTATTAAAAGCAAGTTTCTTTCCTTTTACTCCCTCCTCCCCGCGCAGCTGACCGCAGATATTTCCAAAGGGCCCCCGCTCGGCTGCTCTGTGCCTACTTCACAGGCTGCTGGAGGGGTCACAGGAGTTGAAACCAGAGGGTGTCAATCCCCTGTTTTGCTTTGTGACCCACTGGAGGCATCACAAAGAGGGGAAAAAAGTGCGCATGTGTATCACTGGTATGCACTGGTTTGCATGCACATGTGTGTCACTGAGTGTAATTTATGTGCACGTCTGCATTTCGGGCTGCAGTCCCAACAAATACAACGATGAGAAGTGGGAGGAGTCAGATTTCACCGTTAATGGAAGCATTTGCAGCACAGAGCGCTGCTCGCAGACTGAAGCATGTTTACAAGCTGTTCGTTTTTTAGGGTATAAAATACATTTTTCATGATAAGGGTTAATGCGCTGCTAGTATTTGTAACGGTTCATAAAAAGCCCTTTGGAATAATTTGCCGTCGCTGTTTTCCCATTTGTCAAACTTTCAGGGCTTGCACGTAAAAGCGGTGACAGATTTACTGCTCAATAATCGTTGCAATCCTTAAAACAATTGCTTCCACCTTTCATACAGGGGTTAGATGAAAACTAGCTTTGCATTTTGTATCCAGACCCTGTGGTATCTGTTTTGCTCGCCGATTTGAACCTGGTGTGGCAGATGCTTTGTTGTGCAACTCTAGAGTTTGTGCTTGGAAATTGTTTAGAAAAGGACAGACGCTCTCAGTGAGCTACTTGACAAGGATTTTGATGAAACCACTGAGGCTAAAATCAATAAAATGTTTGGCCTGTGTGAAATAGTTATCAAATGACAATTTAAATGTACACAATAATTAACAGTGTCAAAATAAAAGAAATGCTGGAGCAGCCCTCTCTTTTTGGTTGACTTCAAAGGATAATAATTTTCATCATTATTTTTTAGTCTTATTCAGTCCAGTGACTCATGAAGTATTTTGTCAATGGAGAGACACTTTGTATTGCAGCTGGCAACAATATCAAACTTAGGCTACGTTCACACTACAGGCTAAATTTACCCATATCAGATTTTTATAATCGTCTGAATGTGACAAATCAAATTTTTTCACATCAAACACAGGTATTGTATGACTTCAGTCTGAACGTGGCATTTCATCAAGATAGAGGTATACAAATCGATCCAGATAGCCTATTGATTTTATCAACACCAATGTCATTCTGTTTAAAGTTTGGAACTCTTTAGCTACAGAACAGAAGGCCAGTCATCTTTTTTAAACTTTCTAGATTTGTCATATCCTAAATGACTAAGATTTTAAAACAGAGGGATACCAACAAGTGGGATCATAACAGAATGATGGGATCAATACTTGAGCTTGTTTCTACAGAACATTGCTCAAGTTCCAGAAGTGTGATTCTGCATCTTAGAAGACAGGAAGCCACAAGATCACGTGAACATTGACATCACAAGCATAGAAGATAATAATTTAGTCCTCTCAATGTAATCCACACATGCTACCATGTGTAGTATCCGTATTTACTTCTGTTAACACAACATGCTGTGAGTGACCTCACACCTTCTGTGGATGCGGGTCACTTCAGGGACTGTTCACACTGAAGTCTGATGGCAGTCACATTTAAATTAAGTATGTAAATGGTAAAATGGTGACTAGACTAAACTTAGTGCTTTATCAAGCACTCATATCAAAGCACTTTACACTTCAGTCATACACACATTCACATACTGATGGTGTTAAGCTTTAGCCAGCTGCCCTGGGACACACTGACAGAGGGGAGGACCACTAGACCCTCTGACCACCATCAATGAATGTGAACGATCACTTCTAAAAAAGGAAACCTAAGCAAAAATTCTAAGTTGATAATTTAATTTGTGTAAAAAATGCAACTGATCATGCATTTTTATGTTTAATACTAACTGCGTAAACAAATAACAGAAAAGTGTGTGTGTGGGTGGGGGGGTTGGGGGTGTAAGCTATTTTGATATTTGGATAATTATCAAATTTACATGATGGCCTGTATTCAGAAGTGCTCAATCTTGATTTTTACACATAATGCAAAATGTAATCCAACCTCCACCTAGAAATCATACATCATGAGTGTAAAAGCAAAAAGTGCTGTTGGGCAACAATCATGTATCTCTATTCTTCATCTTTTTCATGTTTTGGTAAAAATCAACTCATTTGGTCAACTTTCACATCTGTCTGTGGTTTTGTGGATCCAGTGAAAAATATCAAAAGGAGCTTGTTGCCTGACCTTGTAACTGCATTTATATCACGCAAATAGAGCTGTAGCTCCTTTTTAAACATAGAGCTGGTTCACTGCTTTTACTCTTTACTGGAGAATCAATACATCTATAAAAAAGTAATGACCTTCAGTTATCTATCTGAAAACACAAGCGAAACCCAGCCCCTTGTTTTTGTTAGCATAGCTTCATTTATTTATTTAGAAAAACAAGTTCTTTTCATTTTTTTGAAAAACAAGCTCGCTGCGTGTCAATAACTAAAAACAGGAATTTTATTCTAATGTTTTCTTCAAAAAGGCTGACAAACTCTCATCTCTCCCATTTTCTTTTGGAGTTTTTAGTTTTCTAGTTAAAATACACTGTTGAAGAATTTAGATGTAAAGCGTCATTTCAACAAAATGTTCCAGTCTGACTTGGAACATTCTGGAGAGACAAGGCAAGGTTAAAAAACTGAGCTATCGGTCAAACTAATCAAGTATGACTCAGCTTAAAATCCCCTAAAACCTAATGTTACCATTGTTTGTTCTGTTGGAAACAGGAGAGGACATGCGTTCATTGGGAGAACATGAAAACTCCACACAGAAAGTCCTGCAGAGCTGAGATTTAAACTAGCAACTCAACTGCACCGACCGTCACACCAACATCAACACAGGATTAATTGGTGCATTGTATGTATTATGATGGATATTACACTTAATGAACTAAAACTAGCTAAAAAGCCAAATGTCATTGTCTCTGAACATGATGGTTTTTTGGGGGGGTTAGCTCTACCGGGGCTTCAGGCCACACAAGTTGCTGTAAATTTTCATCTAACATGATTTGTTCATTTTGAGGTGAATTCAGCACCATGGATCAGTGGTTAGCACTGTTGCCTCACAGCAGAAAGGTCCTGGGTTTGATCTGGGGGCTTTTTGTGTGGAGTTTGCATGTTCTCCTCATGGGTTTTCTCCGGGTACTCTTTCCCCCACACCTCAAAAACATGTACAATATGTAGGTTGCCTTCAGGCCTCCCTTGCAAAAGAGATATGTGACCTCAATGGGATTTGTCTGGTTAAATAATGGTAAAATAAAAAAATATATCCTCCCAACTTTTTTTCATGTAACGTGTAACACCTCACACGTTGTACGTGGTCATGCTTTATGTGTTTTCCACACTGGATCAAGATGCCCACATGTAACCCAGCAGACACTGGGTAGGGCTGCTTTATATGAAGTCTTTTTTTTTTCTTCTTTCTTTTACTACTGATTAAACTGGCTGTAAACATCTGAAGCACTTCTGTATCTCTTCCATCTTCTGTCACAGCAAGTTGGATTCAGTCTGTCGGCATTAACGGTGGAAATCTACACTGAAATGAGATTCATGTGTTTCTTTTCAGAAGACAGTTCCTAATAAGAATTGTGTATGAATAAGTTAATCCTAGTGAGGAAAAAAAATAAGACACTTGTGACATCATTTGTACACAATGTGTAGCTGAGATGTTGAAGCTGGATAGTCGAGTTCTCAGGCTGATTCTCCTGTGTTGTGGCTTTTTTTTTTTTGCTGGAGGACTGTTAACACAATGCAGACTTTTAAAAAGATTTATGAGTGATTTAGCAAAAAAAGATTTTCTTTTTTTTTTTGCTAGTCATATATTCATTGCCATTGCATCGGCTCCAGATCGTTTCTGTCATAAACATCACAAATTAACATTCTGGTATGTGTGGTTTACAGTTTGGGCTAAGACTTGGTAATGTTTGCATACACAGACTCAAATGTCATGAAGAGATCATTAGGGCAGAATAATATTTCAGTTTTTTATGGCAAGTTTCACCGTTGTGTAACTTTGTTTTTGACATCACCTTAATATTTTATGACAATTATAAAATTCTATGATAATTAGTACCATAATTTTGGATGCCTGTGAGTTTTTTAAGAGATTTTTACAGAAACTAATTTTACTTCAAAGTCCTGGATAACTATTGCTTATTACTTTAAATATCTTTAACACTGCATATTTACTGTTGTATTTGGAGCTTCTGTCCACGTAGGTGCTGACTTTTGATGAAAGTTTGTTATATCTTATTCCAGATTTGGAGCTTGTGATATGAGCTATGAGAAATCAGCCTTTTTAACAATAATATATAAGCCCACAAACTGAAACATCAGTAGGGGGTGGTGAGCATGGTTGTGTTGTTGCTGTAGTGGATGGTTGGTGAAGACTTTGGGATTTTGTTCAGTCTTGATTCTTTTTATTCCACTTCTTGTGCAGCTCATGCATCAGTGTGTTGGAATTCTTCTCTCAGGTTGGGTTGTTGGGGGGTTGCACTGGTGCCCTTTAAACTTTATTTTAAGAGTTTATAGTTTCTAATATTATGAATATGAATGGTACTGTAATGATTAGTGGTGAACCAACTGCAGTTTTCTGGCCAATCACCAATCTTTAAAAAAGCTTAACCTGCCGATAATTTTGTTTGATACCATTTTTTAATATGACTGACACTGTCAGATGTTCTAAGGTAACAATACAACTTCAATCTTTTTTTATTAAAAAACAGTACAAACTTGTTCTACCTGGATAATAGTAGGTTTTCAAACCTTTGAGGAGGTAGATAAGATTGGTTTCTTATGTACAGTAGGTATTGGCTGATCACCCAAAATTAAGGCAATCGGGGCCAAAAAAATTGGCTGGCTGATTTATCGTTGCACCCCTCTGGAGAACAGTGGAGAATTGTGATATCAGTCTGATACCAAGTAAATACGGGGCTATTATTATCCCCAGCACTGATCATTTTTACTTCAAATGTCGATCATTGAATCATTTTGAGATTTTGTCTTTAGTTCGTTGACAAAACACAGGACTAAGATTTCAGGGAAATAAAAATGAGAGAATACAATTAACAGGGTCTATCATAAAACCACTGGCTGGCACAGAGTAGGTCAGACACATCTACATTTATATTTCAAGTTGATCGGTGCAGCCGTTTCCGTGCTGCAGTTGACCAAAAATCTTGAAAAAGCAAATAAATAAACAGTACACTTCGCAGCACACTTAAAGCAAATTTAAGTCTTTTATTTTTGCAGTTGGTTGTTGTATTTTTTTAATCAAACAATATGCAGGAAAAGGAAGGACTAAAAAACGCCTAAGAGCTAAAATCTCTATATGCTGTGAGATCTGAGTACAATAATAAATTCTCACGAACCCACACAGTTTGCTTGGGTCATTGTGCAGCATCGTTATCTTCCACTTCTACAAGAGGAAAACTGCCGTTATTCAATTTGCACCGAGCAAATC
>JARVGW010000086.1:4002447-4018259 GCA_031762495.1 Anablepsoides rubrolineatus | reverse complement strand
TTTCAAAAGTGTTTCATTTTGCAGAAGCTCCTGAGTGTTCTGCTAATTGGTGGTGTGGTTGTGCTAATTGTGCAAAGTGTTTTGAGCAACTGTGAAAGAACTGAAATCAAGACAGTTTTCAGTTGCTAACCAAGTTGATCTGCTGAGGCTGAAGTCCTCAATGCAACTTCCTCTCTACAATCACTCAACACAGTTAGCTATTAAAAAAGTGCAACAAATATTCTCTCACTTTTCAAAACCTATTTTCACTGCAAGTTTATTCCTTACAAATTTCAGACCTTTCTTCAACTAATGCAGACAATAAAAAAAACCTTGAGGTTAAGAAAGAATTCTGATGTTTTTGTTTAAGTTTGCTCTTTTGCTGCTCTTTTGTGGTGTTCAGACTTCAGACGCATCAGTTCAGGTTGTAGTAAGGTTTCTGTACTTGTGGTTGCAAAACAACACTTAGCAGCTCTTCAGCTCACATTATCTTTGTCTTTCAGGTCAAAGCAGCTCGTTACATTAAAAAAAAAAAAATCTAAAACGCAGCTGCAGAGCAACTTCCGGGTTTAACTTTACCCTTCTGTGCTCGTCTTCATTCACACTCTTTTTTTTTTCAGGTTTGTTCAAGCATCTCTTAAGATCTCTGATGGCATATTTTTACCAGCCAGGACTGAGAGTTCAAGATTATAGAAAAAGTGACGCTTACTGTATGACATCATCATTTTAACCTGTAAAAATGTTTCCTGTCTAAAGATCAAATGTTACATTTTCGCACCGGAGAAACCCACTCACGGGGAAATCTCCCCCCCCACCCCGAGGCGTGAAAAGGCCTCGCTTTTGACTCCCTTCTTTTTTTTTCTTCTTTTTTTTTCTCAAGGCCTCAGCACTCATAAACAAAGTGATTTATTCAAACTTTCCATATCAGAATTCGGCTATCTAATTACTTCAGGGGGGGACAGCATATTCCACTCACCTATGAGTTATGGAGAAGCTTTTTTTATGAGTGAAGTTGATGGAGGATCAGGCGACGAGCTCATCATAAATCCTCAATAATGCAAACGTTTGAGGAATATCTCAAAATAAAAATGCAAATGTGATTAAGAATGGGTTAGCCTGTGCTGATATGGCAGCTTGTATCATCTAAAGAGATGTGCAGCACCTACAGGGAGCGAAGTGCCACGTACTAAAGAGGCACTCAAATAAATAAATAACAGAGGAGCAGAGATGGTATATGGTAATATTTTCTTTACGGCGTGCACAGATGCACACGGGTGCCAGCCGTGCTCACACTCAGACGCGCACACTTTAAAGAAAAGAAAAAAAACAGAAAGCAAGAAAAGAAAGAGTGGCCAACATTTTAATCTCACACCTACGTGGCCCTAACGAGGAGGCATAAACTTTTAGGAGGGAGGATGAAGTGGAGGCTTGCAGATGCAAATGGGGCGAGCGGGAAAATGGCGGAGGTACAATGCAGGAGCTTGTTAGTGACTGAGAGGCGAACAGTGGGGACGATTGCGACAACTCGTCACTCGCCTTTTATCTCTCGTCACCGACAGATGAAAAATCACCGCGAAGCCGCCACATCCGTCTGCATTAACATAACAAAAGCCTGCGAGGAGGGAATGAGGGGAAGAGAAAGAGGCCATGGCAACTGTCCTTCCTCAAATATACCCAAAGTCCAACCGATGTTCAGAACTGACGAGATCTGCTTAGCTATTATTTTAGATCCTTTTCTTTAAACTAAACTTTCTCTCTTTGTTTCATTTCCTTTTTTCTTTTTGCCGTCCTCACACACACAGCACATTCACACAGGATACAGTTGGTGAGAACAGATGTCTACCTTAAGAAGATCCTCCTCAATCTTAGCATCATCTCACCACTCAGAGGGTCTTGTCGACACAACATACAGGGGTGGGATTTACACACAGGTTCCTGAGAAAGGCACCCAAAAAAATAAAAAGTGAGGGTTGCACTGCATCTCTCTTTTATTTCTACCTTTTCATTCTTCTCCATCACCCTTCACCCCTCCATACAGAGCTTATTGGGTGCACGGGGAAAGAGGAATGAGAGGACGAGGGTGCGGGGAGGGGGGGACATTATGCATATGAAAATGTCCTGAAAGAGGTGTGATTTATGTATGCATTAGATGCAGATTCCATTACGGGCCAGTGGCTCAAGTGAGATCTTTCCAGGAACACTGGGGCGACCTGATCAGACTCCGTCTCATTACTGGCCATACGGGCAGCAGAGGGAAACTACAGATGAGAGGGGGTGAGGGAGGGGTAGAGGAAGGGTGCAACCGAGGGAGAAGGAAGAAATAGAGGAGGCATATTTACAACCTGGACACACACACCTCACCCACAGGGATAGAGTAAATTGCAATCTGCCCTCCAAGACCGTGGCAGATCACAGACAGGCGTTCACCTGAAAGACGAGTGGGAAGAGAAGAAGCCTGAATGTGTCTGTGGATAACTCTGGTCAACTGTGAACAAAGTTAGGCTGTGTTCGTGTGTCCGTCCACCAGCTGGCTGCGTTCTTCTTTACCTCAAATGACCTACTGTATGTGTTGCAATGCATATGTATTCATAAAGAAAATATACATAAATAAATATATATATATGCAAGTGCACGCAAGCAGTAAGCCGGGCTGGTGGACGAGTCTTGTTTGGCTTGATAATCACGTGCCTGCTGGAGATAAGGAAAAAGTGTTTTGTGAAAAGAAAACACGGGCTGCAGTCCTCCATCCCGGCTGACCCCGGCGCTGTATCCCTTGTGATTGGGGTCAGCCTGGAGATTCCTCTCTGGCCAGCTAATGTGATTGCATCGGAGCAATCCCCTTAAACGCCATCAGCTCTGATCTGCATAGTAATTGGCTCGGCTCTCCTTGGACGTGACCTTGGGGAGGGGCGCTGTCACTCCCTACGTTCTCTCCTGTACCAGCAATCACACACACAAACGTGTGTGTAAACTCTAACACACACACACACAAAGACATAGGAAGACTCCCCCAAAAAAGGCTGGCTTGATGGTGGCTAAACTGACAGGGAACTTCAGATGACAGGTGTTAATAAACTACCAGGAAACGGGTTATGCCACCTAATCAACGTGTATTGAACGACAGCTTTGCATGTCACCACAGATGTCTGCTACTTTACTGGGACATCTTGAGGAAACTGTTTTCAAGTGAGTTTGCAGGGGAACTGACTGCAGTCAGCAGCTTTCTGAGCTGAGAAGTGTAGCCAAAGTGCTCAAAAATGCCCTTAAAGCTGCTTTAAGTATGAATGAGTATCTTCCCGTGATAGCAGTAATTTATAAAGAAAAGGTAAGGGTGAAGTCATGTTGCTGCAACTCTATTCCTCAAACAGCCCCATAACCTTCTCTCTTTTTTTGTCCTTCTTGCATCAGCACTATTTGTTGAAGATCTTAACAAAAGACAAAGAAGCAAATGTATATTTTATGACTCTATGCCTCTGGTTTATCTTCCTTTGTGGGGCTTGTGTATACAATCGAAACCAGCTCTCGCAGAGAAAAAAACGCTTTTTCTCCTCCTGTCCCCCGATGTCAACGACAAGGTAAGTTGTGGCTTTGGTATCCGTTTTTTGATATGCATTTCAAACAAGGAAGAAAAAAAATACCAAAACAAAACAAAAAAACTTCACAACCACAGAGGCTAATTTGCAATGGAGATTTTGGTTTATTTTATTTATTTTTTTTATTATTTTTTATTATCGTTCTCTGCTTCGGAAAGCAAAACAGTCAAGAGTGTCAAGCAAGTGACAAGTTTGTTTTCCTGTAATGATTTCCGCAAACTTGAGGTCTGTTCTGTTTTGTTCCTTAGACAGTTTGACCTAGTTGGAGAGCGAGCACGTCCCTCTCTCCTTCCCTCGCTCATGCATTCTTAAAGTCATGGGCCCGTATTAGGCACTCCCAAGTCATCACGTGTCATTTGGAAGTTAATACAAACTCTCCGTGTGCGTCTCTGAACATAAATGTAGGACTTTTTTTGGTATTAAAAAAAGGAAACAGGCTTTTTGTCAAAAATGAAGACAAAGATAATCAAGACTCTGGAGGCAGTTTACAACATTAAATTGACAATTCATGAGATAGAAGTTTATAATTAAAGCAATAGTTGAGATCTTTTAAAAGAGTGGTTTAGTAGAAATGTTATGAACACATATCTCTTTAGTTGTATAGTTAAAATAACTCTTTGAAAATTAAATAAGATTTCATGTTGGATATTGAGTTAACTGCTACTCAGAGCATAGTGTGTTCTCTCTGCCTGAAAACAACTCCAATCTAAAAATCTATTATGGTTTGCTCAAGGCCTGTTCTAATGGTAATTATTTATATACAAGTCAAGTACAGCAGCAGCAGCTGATAGCTGTAGCATTTCCAGTGTAGCCACTCCTCTAATAGGAGTATTATAATATTTCTGCTGGAACAGTTGTATTCGTTGAAGCTGGCAGAGGTGTAACTGTTTGGTACTTTGCGTGAAATTGTTTTTTTTTTTAGATTGGGGTTGTTTTAAGACACCAGCAGTCCACTTTCGACTTGGCCGTGCTCAGTTTATCTCTAGCATACTCAGAAATTTGAATTTCTAAGCTCCAAGTCAGAAAAATCAACAGAATAAATCTTGAAGAATTCTAAGAATGTTAGAGGGTTTTGACCAATGAAGTATATTGACAAGAGGCGTTGCATGATTCAGAAGATTGAACACTGTGGTACGAGCGTGATGCCATATTGGTTACCACACTCAGCTTCACCAGCTAACAGTACTGTTGATTGAGTTGTCGTTACACTGCAGACATATGTGACTCAAAGTCAGATTTTTTTTTGCCAATGCGACCCATAATGGATTTTATTTCCTGACAGTCTGAACCCAACAAACTTACTTACTTACCGACCCAGGCCTTTTCAGTATGTGATACTGATCGGATACATATCTGATGTTTTTCAAAGCGACCTCAGTCTGAACACTCGTTTCACATTACATCCGACATTTTTACACAAGTCCAGTTGCTTCACCTTTATTCTTTTAACTCTGTAATAAAACAGTCTTTTTCTGTGCATGGGGGTCACATCAGTGCCATGTAGAGTTCACACTGGAGGCTAATGGAACATTCATGCCAAAACGTTGGATTTTTTCAAATAATCTGAATTGAGCATGACCTGCATAGTCATGGTTCCTGACCAACCCAGACCTCAAAATTGAGTGTAACTGTATTCTGTATCAAAGCAGTGATTACAGCTAGAATAAATGTTTTATTGTCATTTTTTTATTGTTTTGTATGTCATAAAAATGTTTGCACACAATTTTACAGTCCATTAGGAAACATTGTTATTAGCTTGTATTGATAACAGTAGTTAGCCTGGTCACAGAGCACAATTACCAAATTCTGCAATTTTTTTTGTTGAAACTAAGACTATGTAGTTGATTATTCCCAGATTTAAGTTCCAGTTTTCAAGGTAAATGGAAGCGTGTTCCTTCAACCTGAGGTCGTTCAAGGAGTTATCTACGACAGGTAAGTGTCTGTCAGAAAGTCTTCTACAAAACTTTATTTCAAAAGATAAGAACTATCCCTTTACCACCAACTCCCCTCCCCAAGCCACCCCTCCGCCTGGCCTCTGCAGCATTATAATGTTCATTTGAAACATTACTATTAAAACAGACCCAATATCTGCAAGAAAAAGTTTCTGAGGCATCCTCAAATGGTTGGTGGAGTGGTGGTGGGGCGGGACCGGGACCCAGAGGATTTGAGTGGCGCACACCCAGCAATACTCAAGGAAAAAAAAAAGGCAAAAAAAAAAAAAGTGCTTTGTTAGAAGAGCGAGAGGCATCCCTTGGGCTGTCTCTTTGAATAAGCCAGGAGTAAAGCATCCAGCAGCAGCACCAACCCCACGCACCCTCCACTTTCCCTCTCACTCACTCTGCACCCCCCCACCCCAACCCCACCGCCCTCCTCGCACCATCTCCCACCCCCCTGCCTACTCCCTTCAGAGCGACGGAGGTATAATTGTGCCACAGGGTTTTAGGTGGTGTGACATATCTGTCACCTGGAGACGCGGCGCATCATGCTCTCCAGAGAGGCCTCGCCTTCCTGTTGGGTGGGGAGTGGAGAGGGGGGGGGGATCGAGAGGAACCGGCTGGCTGAGGCTGTTTGTTGACTTTTGTCACCGCATTGATGCTTTTATAAACTTTCCACCACCCTCAAAGTTTGTCTTTGTTACCCCGCTCCGGTACATGAGGTGCCGTCGAGGCCACACGTGCGCTCACCGGCTACAAATCTTTCTGAGGGTGTCATTAAATCTAAAAGTTAAGCCGCAAAGCAAACATTGGGTCTGCGCGCTTCACGTCTCAGCACATGCTTTTACAGTAAGGCCCACGTTGTTGTCCCTCCTATGAGGATAGTTTGACTTTAAATGAAAAGGCCCCCCTTTTTTCTTACATAAATTATCAAATGCACGCCGTCCTGAGCTGTCGTTCTCTCTCTCTAACAGGCCTTCACTTTTTTCCTTTTGCCTTCTCACTTCACAGCCAAATCAAGAATTCTGTTGGCAGTGAAATATATTGAATTTGACAACTCCAAGAAAGACTTTCAGGAGGATAGCGTTTTATTTTGGGTGACCTAATTGTACGCTCCCCATGGCTGCTCCTTGTGCGGTATCTCACTCACTCCTGAAACAGCTTCATTTCTACATTCAAATTATTCATCATCGCCTGGATTTATTTCCTCCTTTCTTCACTTTTCATACCTTTGGTGTTCTCTGCGGGGATTTGAGATGAGGAGTGGAGAAGAAAAAAAAAAGTGCTTCTTTGTTTTTTTTTTTTTGTCTGTTTTTTGTCTTATTTTTTTTTTCAAGAGCTATTGTTGAAACACCTTAAGTCTCTGGTGTACAGCAGAAAGTGAAGTGATAGACAGGGCTGCCCTATTTACAGCCAGATTAAAAAGAATCACACAGGAAGACGGTGTTAAATGATGATTGTCTATGACATTTAACAATTGATTAAAGAAAGATAAGTTTTAATAGGTGCCGGTGATGTGGGTAGAGGGGGAAGAAGAAAGGGAGGGGGGTTCTTCTGCAAAAAATGTTGTTGTTTTTAACCCGTACCTCTGCTGCTTGTAACGATGAAAAATAAAATTAATCACAAACCATCTGAATCAAAAACATTGAAACAACTAAAAAATGTTAGAAAAGTTGACAGCCATGTATATATGATAAATCTTACATTCATTAATAAATAAGCACATTATATATTTAAAACCATTGGACATAACTTATTTTTATTTTATTTAAAGTTTTAATTACAACTTTGTTTCTGAAATTCCACACCTCAAGTTTGTAGTTTCTTAAAAAAAAGTTTTATTTAGTTGTAATGAATCTTGATTTTTTTATTGAATAAGACTAAGAATAACTTTGATAACAATGACCTCTCATTTTTTACAGTAAAATGTTGTCGACTATACAGATGCTGGTATTTTCCTGTTAAATCCACTTTAATGTATTTTTTTAATTGACAGTCAGTGAGGAAATGATCATAACATTTAGATAAATTAAACAGATATTGAGATGATATTTAAAAAAAGGATTGCACTTTTTAATGTTTCACTTTTTTAATCTTTTGCAGTGATGTTCTGAAAACCACAGTCAGCTGTCATATATCATTAATGCATGAACAAATAAACACATATTAGAATTATATTTTTAAAATTTCACTTCTTTATCATCACAGCTGTAATACAATGAGAATGTATTTTACTGTAAATCTGACTTTTTACAGTGTAATGAAACTTTCAAGTTTGAGTTTAATTTTGACTTTATAAAAGGGAACAAAAATATTTTTTATATTAAAAAACATTAACTTCTTGCATTCAGCTCATGTTCTTGTTATTATATTATTTGAAAAAGAAGCAGCTCATTTGGTAAAAGAGGATTTATGAGACTTAAAGAACCACAAGGGTGATGTGGTTAAACAGTTTGAAAAGTTAAGTTGGTGTATTTCATTTTTCAATCAACACTGATTTTCTTCCCAAAAAAATCTTCCCCCAAAAAAGTTCCCAACGTCACTAAAGTGAACACTTTCAGGAATCATAACCCAGTTGGTTTTGTGCAAGTTGATCATGTCTACGTAGAGCTTTAAAACAGGCACGAACACCTGACACGACTATAGATAGAAACACGTTTAAAGGAAAAGGAAAGTCGGAGACACGCGCTGAGAAAGCAGACAGACAGACGGAGAGTCGCTGGTGGAGAAGTTACTCACTGAAACTCCTCTGTTTTCACAAGTAAAAGGACAAAAGTGACACATAGCGTGGGATACTCATGTTCTCTTAAGAAGGCATGACAAAGAGGCAGTTTGCTGCGGAGCTGACGGCAGATGTTTGGGTCAGTGGTTATCGGGGTTTGACTCAGAATGTCAAGAGAGAGGAAACTATTTTTAGAGTTTTTCTCTACGTATGACGATAATCAAACCCAAATTCCAGCAAACCTGAAAAAAGAAAACAAGATTTCAAATACTTTTTTTTTTTATAATTCAGGGTTTGAAATTTAAAAGAAAACACCTAAAAACTGGGAGCCTAAGGCTACATTTTACTACAAGTTTAAAAATGAATCACATTAATCTTTGCAAAAATGACAATGTGCCTCTAATTACTTCAAGTAATTCTAGCTGCATTCATAATGGATTCATGTTGGAAATATATCCTCCCAAAGTCTGAAAAAAACAAATTAAACAAAAGCAGCGGATGTGGAAATTTTGCAGAAACGAGCCAAGTTTCCTTCGGAAAGAAAAAAAAAAAAAGTCGACACCAACAAACACAACTTTATCTGAGAGTTTAATGAGTTGAATTGCATTGTGCTGTAAATAGTCTCTCTCCGCAGGGCACCGCGGTGGCCTGCGGACGGTTCCTGGGATGTCTGTGAAGTGTGGCGGTGCCCTGTGGGGACTGGAACACGCACACACACACACACACATGCAGGCACAGGCCCCACCAGCCTCCCCCCGCACCCCGCCCCTCGCAACAGCTGCCATGCTGCGGGAGGCAGCCGTACCCCTCGCTGATCAAATCTTGTCCGTCGCATTTCCCCTAATTAACGGGCATCTGCTTCCCCCATTTTCCCTACATGGCTACACCCTCTCCCTCTGTAGTTCCAATCATCTGATCGCGGCGACCTCTGACCCCGCCCGAGCTCGTCTGCCTGCGCCTGGCTCGCACCCTCCTCTCCGCTCTACCTGCCTGCTGCACGCCAGCTGGGGAGACGCGAGGGCACGCAAACAAACAAACCAAGTAGGCAGCGTTCATATGGAAGGCAGACGCTTCTGTCTTCTGCGCTGCGTCTTTACTCCTGGCAAGCATCTGATAGGATTTTACTCATTTTCAAAGTGAACATAGTGGGAAAAAAAGAAGAAGAAAAGGGGAAAACTCAGTTTATTTCTAAGAAACTCAGAGTTAAGACTGACAAATGCAGAACTCAGCTCGTGTTAAATCCTCCCTTTTTTTTTTTCAAAGTAAATTTAAATAAATTCACTCCTGCTCTGAGGGAAAAAAAACCTCCATTAAGTTAAAGGAACTTGTCTCGGTGCTGTAATGACTTTTATTTCACTGAGAGAAATCACATAATTAAAAGAGTGGCAAAAGCCCGGATTAACGCGAGTCAGAGAGGCAGCCATGGCTGTGAGGAAGGGTTTATTTGGAGGGTTCATGATGGGGATGGAGGCTGATGATGATGATGATAATGTGTGTGTGTGTGTGCGTGCGCATTCCGTCACTCACAACACAGAAGCACCTGAGCAGGCACCAGCTGGCAATGTGAGAGGTGCGCTCTAATTTAAAATGCATCTCATTAGAAACAACCCATGGCCTGTCACTATACTCTTCTTCTATATGGAGACATAATTTAGTAATTTAGCCTCCAAAAAAGGGGAAAAAAAAAAAACTCAAGGAACCACAGCTGAAATATTTCCCTCGATAAATAAGTCACACTGGGAAGACTTTCAGTTATTAGCTGCAGGATTTTTTTTTTCCGCTTAAACCAGTGAGAGGTTCTGCAGATTTTTCCGCCGAAGTTTGACCCTGAATTATGTGCATTTCTATTGAGGCGAGATTGAAGGCTTTTGTTTGTTTGTTGCTATTGTTTAAAACCCATTTCCCATTTGCACGGAGAGAGATATACTTAAGAGAAGTGTTTATTCATTTGTAGAGATGGCTCCACTGCCAAGGAGAGGAGACTTGATGGAAGCTCAGATTCATTAAAACTTAATTAATATGCATCATTATGTAAATGAGGGTGCAGTTAATGAGTTTTTAAAAGAAGCATTCCTTAATTAGTTCACTTTTAATGGCATCATCATTTATCTTTTTCTTCTTTGAAGCAGAATGATGCACTCGATGCAGGCAGTTCTAAAATACTAATCTACGTTTTATCGTCTTATTTTTCTGATTTCCACACGATAGCGACAATGTCTCAAATCTTGTCGTTAATGAGGGACGTTTATGCATTTTATTGTCAGATATTACAATTAAAAACAGAGTCCAAATAAACACAGGTTGTGGATCAGATAATCTGGGGAAAAAAAAGTTAAGAACTAAATAAAAAATGTTGACCAAGAGATGATAAATCCAAACTATTTGGCTACTCACGACTGAAGTGTTTTTTTTTTCCTCCCTTATCCCAATTGGGGAAAAAAAAAAGCTCTCAACAGTTCCATTTCCCAGAGAACAACACTGGCAGGGTGTCAGAAGACTTGACAAAACCTGGAGACTTCTGACAGCGTCACACCTCTGGATAATTGGTTCCCAGCACTTCCTGTAAAAAAAGCGAGCAAACTTCCTCCTTTTACAAAGGTCCCAATAAAAACTTTCTTCACAGCGTTGCACCTTGAGCAACACCAACATTTCTTATTCATTGTTATGCATGCCACACTGCTGTTTAAGCTATAACGTTAAAAAAAGTGCACAGGAAGTGTTTTTCTTCTCTTTCTCGTTTCTAAGGCAGATTTCAATCAAGTTCAGAGATCATTGTGAAAAGTAATAATAATAATACCCCGTGTGCCTTTTTCCTCCATATATGACACGTTCTCAGTATGAAAACTCAGGAGAAATTATTGAAAAAAGAAAAAAACAACAACTATTGAGTCTAGAATTCAGCAGGGTGAACTTTGTGACCTCAGCGTGGTTCATCCCAACCTTTTTTTTTTTTTTTAACATCCTCTCCTCTGATTTGGATTCTTCCGCCTGAGAAGGAATCAGTTGCATCATTCCTCTCAGGGCAGCAGCACTGGGCGCTACAAGCCTTTTGCATTACCGGTAAATTTATCATGCATGAGTGTGGAATTGATAAGTAGATATGAATAAGAAAATGCTATATATTGGCCTAAAAGTCCCGCACCTCCTCAAAAAACAGGATAAAATGACACTGAAGGATTAAAAAAAAACTCAATTCATGGAAAGTGATTGCATTAGTGATATGTTTTTAACTGTCTCATCACAAGAAGTTAGCTAAAGCTATTTCAATCGTAGCAAAAAAAAAGTAATAATTACAATATTAATTATTATTCTTATTATTGCTATTAATTTGGCTGTTGTTGTTTTTGCCCGTGCGCCTTTGTTTTGCTATTATTATCCCTCCGCTCCCTCTTGCAGATGAAATGCTGCAGTTTCTCTCATTATTTAGATGTGCATTCCTGTGGAATCAATTCTCATAGACACATATAAATTATTGTTTAACGAGAAGCTGTATCCTATAAATTATTCAAAGCACCTGGGATTACAATACGAGATCAAATGATAGGAAAAGAAAGAGCACTCTGCTGGAGGCAGCCCGCACACAAGCCATCACGTCCCCAGTTTGATGTTGCACACAATCTGCTTATGCAGGAATAATTGGGGAGTAACAGACACCATGTGTACCGATAGACATGGCGGCCCCGGCTTTTGTGCGCCATATTTGGAGAGAGGTAATTGGGCCGCCGGACATGGTCAGCAATGTCACCCCGACTCGTGTACACGTTTGTCCTCGGCGGTGGCAGAGTTACCGGGAAAGCTCCAGCGCACATTGAGGGGAGAGAGAAATAATTAGCTTGTTTATTCTCTCCTGCAGGAATCCTTACAAAACTTACAAAGCATGAAAAAAAAAAAAAAAGGGAATGAAAGTTGAGGAGGAGCTACTTGTTTACAACTATCTCTCTGACATACGGAGGAGCAAACTGTAATAATTTTTTCATAGCCACTTTCCCCTGTCTGGATGAATTCGGAGCCGCAGGTTTTCTGTAGGTGAGAATACAGAAACAGTGGAATTTATTGGCGTGTTATGGCGCCCTGATGTGTTGTAAAAAGGACACTCCAGTAGATAAGGAGAAAGCAATTGTGTGGCATGTGACTGATGGGGAAATTGAGTCCTCGGTCGTAAAATAAATAACGTGGATGTCACCAAAGTGGGGAGCAGATAGAAGGAGGAAGACGACAAAGATCTGCTCTCACAGGAACCTCGCAGGGTGCTGCGGCGCCGGGAGGCAGAGGGCATTGTGGGGACTGTTAGAAACAGGAGGGATGCAGGTGCACTGGGGGATAAGTGTGGTTTTGCTGAGTGTGTGTGGCCGCACTGGGATGAGAGGGGGGCACATAATTGCCCCCGCAGATGGGCGAAGAGACAAGAGGTGGGTGGGTGGAAGAGGCGGAGGCAAAATGGGTGCCATGGGTGCATGAGCATATGTGGATCGGTTTGCAGAAACCTCAAGAAGTGGAATGGAAACAAAAAATAAGTAAGTTTGCAGGAGAAGGAGAAAGAAAAAGTTAAAACTGGTATAAGAAGTGTGTATAGAATGTCCAAAACAAGCACAGAGGATAAAAAGATGTGTGTATTCTTTCTGCCGAGTGCACAAAGTTTAACAGTTTCCCGCAATACCAACAATGGGGGTACTCCTTCCCTTATTTATGAATCGGAAACTCACCTTTCAGAATTCACAAGGAGGAGAAAAGAAGAAGACAGAAAGCAGAAAACTCAAGAGGGGGGTAAGATGAAGTAAGGACGGGCCATGGGGAAGGAGAGAGCCGGAGACACAAAGATAGAAAGAAAGAGAGAGGGAGCAAGAGAGAGTGGGAGGGGAAACAAGAAAAGGGATAAGACGACGACCGAAAGATCAGAAGAGATGGATGTGCATTTGCACTTGAGAGATAAAGAAAGAGGGGGAGAGGGAGCCGGAGACCGTAGGGGACTGTCCCCATTCCTGCACCCCACGCTGAGCGCTCTCCTCCTCGACCGTGCCACTTCCGATCAGCCGCACAGAGGAGCATCAGCCCCGTGACAGAGCCGCTGAGGCTGGCTGTGCCAGCTAAAGGAAAGGCTCCCCGCTGAATACACCAACAAGAGAAGTTTGGACTCTCTGTAGGCGTGTTCCTCCCTCTCTTATTCATTTCAATTACAAGGGGCCTTGTATTCCTGCAGGGCAAGGCCGTGTCGTGTGATCCACTGTAATGCAGCGAGGGGCGACGTGGAGAAGACACGCTGAAGCGCCATTATCTGCATATTATATGGCGCTGGAGACATGAGTGGAGCCATGAGCAGGAAGTCGCAGATTAAACAAGACAGAAAGCTTAAGTGATGATGTGAACACATAAACAACAAATAACAAAAACAAATATAGAAATAAAATTGCTAAAATGCATCACGTTAACTGAAATTAATGCACCTTATTCTGAATTTAGGTACTGCCCAGTATGAGTACTAAAATACTGAAGTGAGATTTGAACATTGTGATTTGATAACAAAACCAGATAAATTCCTTACAAAACTTGCCTCGGCTCAAAAAACAATTCTATGCCATCCGGGGAGAATTTTGTTTACCTATAATAGTTGTTATGGATCACATTATATATTGATAATTCTCCATTTTCGACATGCTTCAGAGCAGAAAAATATTCAAAGATTCCCCTGTCTGAGGTATTTTACTTTCCATTATCTTCTCGTTCAATTGTTTTGCTCTACTTTTTTTTTTCTAATACAGACCGACAATGTGTTCTGTTTGTATTTATGCGTATGAACAGCATACGCTGAATGCCGATGATTAGATGGCTTAAGTTCCCCTTCAGAGTTCATATCCTCCATAAAACTGTCCAATTATCTGTTTGTGAGCAGGATGTGTGTGAAAGCATGCCCAACAGTGCCACCTAGCACTTAAAAGCAGAGAAGGGAGTAGTGGGTTTTCTTTTTTGTTTTTTTTTAGTTTTTTTTAATCTGAGGTTCAGTTTTTCAGGAAACGTCAAAAACTGTTCAAAAGTCAGTGTTTTTTTTGTGTGTATTTCCTCTCAAAGTTTTGTCAAATTTTCACATCCCACAGCTGTTGTGGAAAATATTTTCCATGCAATTTACTTATTGCAAGTGATTTTTTTTTTTTTTTTTACAGATCACAGTGATACTAATAGTTTCCTTTCTGTACAAAACAGGAAACCGCAGCACTCTATTGTGAAAATTCTATTGAAATTCCAACACGGCATATAATATTCATACCTTGTCAGTGGCGCAACATAATACCTCACTGTGAGCGAGTGAGTAATTTTTCGCTGTGTGAGTCGGAGTCTGAGCAGGTGGAGTTATTCTCTGCCTGATAACTGCCAAAATAACAGCAGATAATTAGGCCCTTTAGAGCGCTGGGTGTCTCTTAACAAAGGCACCTGCGTTTCCTGTGGTGTTTGCCGTGCACCCTGAGTGATTGTCATTTTTAATCTAGCGCTCCCGCTGAGACTTCTTCGGGAGGAGCCGAGTCTGTAGGGCGCTGAAGGTACCGGTACGGGGGGGAAAGCGCGTGGGCGTTTGTGCACGTCGCACGCTAGTGTGAGAGTGTATCCGGTTGGCCAAACATGTGTACGAGTAAAAAAAGAAAAAGAAAAAGAAGACAAACTCCTGGTGCATGTTTGAGTGTAATTGTGTCTATGAGGGTGAAGATGTTGCTGCAATTTAAAAGGTGGCAATAGCCCCAACGGTTAAAAAGCTTGACATAAAAGTTGCCACCTGAAGAGGTTTGTGTCAGCTTTTCCTGCAATCAAGTATTTTTTTTAATGCAGTAACACTCAGCCAGTGTTTGCAAATGTAAAAGTGTGATTTTCAATTCATTTAAATGAAATCATTTGCTCTGAACATCCTCCCTCATCCGACTGCTCTGACAAGAAACAGAGGCCCTCCTCCTCCTCCTCCTCCTCCTTGTTCTTTCGACTCCTTCTCTCCTCCCAGTAAAGAAACAAACGGGAGCCAAATAAACCCGACACAGCTCCTCTCCAGTGCAGCCATCCACATCATGGACTGTGCCAGGTTGGGGGAAATCATTGGAATTGTTTACCCCCCCTCACCCCACCCTTCGCCTGCCACCCTCCCTTCTCCCGTACACACTACCCCCTGCACACACGCCTACTATCTTCATCTCCCTCCTCCTCCTCCTCCTCTACAAAATGAGCTGCCCGTGTCTGATCGCCTGAGCCAATTTGCAGACCCATGTGGCACCCTTCCCTTCAGACGTGGGCATTGTGCCTCTCGCTCCCTGGCAAAGAGGCGAGGAATTATTTTTATCCCCCAAACACGCGGCTATGCACCGGTGATTTCAAATGCCTGCCTCGCACATTGTCGGGGATGATTTTGGCCACGTGCCAAACCCATTATATTGATCTCTCTTTCTCTGTATTTCAATAGCCACAGACAATGCAGATTTACTGCCGAACATATTAGGGAAATTAAAAAAAAATCAGTTTCAGACACTTTCCACACTGAGACAATGGGATGCACGTTACTGTCTTTTTGAGCAACGATTGCACTACATGCCCGTTCCGAAATTTTGTTCAACC
>JARVGW010000086.1:3958764-3972968 GCA_031762495.1 Anablepsoides rubrolineatus | reverse complement strand
TCTCAGACTGGTTTCTTGAACATGACAATGAGTTCACTGTACTTAAATGGCCTCCACAGTCACCAGATCTCAATCCAGTAGAGCATCTTTGGGATGTGGTGGAACGGGAGATTCACATCATGGATGTGCAGCTGACAAATCTGTGGCAACTGTGTGATGCCATCATGTCAATATGCACCAGACTGTCAGTAATCTTTCCACTACCTTGTTGAATTTATGCCATGAAGGATTGAGGCAGTTCTGAAGGCAAAAGTGGGTCCAATCCGGTAATAGCAAGGTGTACCTAATAAAGGGGCCAGTTAGTGTATAAACAATTGAATACCAGAATGTCATTGTTTATGAAACAAATCTTCAATTTCAGTCTAGTTGAGGTCTGGACTTTGACTGAATTAATGAAAGGCATTGATTATTTTTTTTTTCAGGTGACCTGATCTTGTTACACTTCTATGCTCCAGAAAAAGAAAATTGCCCAAACTTCCTTTTATACAGGCAGTCACTCATACATGATTGGTTAATCGAGTGCATTTGATCAGCACCATCTGGCTGAAACTTTCTCTCCAGGAGCCAATGGAAGCACTGATGGTGGCCTCAGTTTTAAAAACCACACAGCTTTTCCATTTCGGCTATGGTTATTGTGCTGAAGTGTGTTTAATGTTTTGAGGTTTAATTTTTAATTATTTAAAACCTGGTAAGAATCAAATAATAAGAATAAGAATAAAACTTTCAAAAGCACATTCATTTTTTTCCATGACTGTATTTGATGTTAACTTAATCACTGACTCTAAATCTTGAGCAGTTTATCAAAAAAAAAAAAAAAAGGACAGATCTTCCTCTTGTTCCCTTTCTTCGCACTTCCTGTTTCCCTGATTGACTGACTGCCTGACCTCTATTGTCACAGCCCCACAGCTGACAGGGATCTCCACACATGCATCACTTTGTATGTTCGTGGCTGAATGGCTGCAACGCTCGCTGCATGAGGCAGCCCCCGCCATATCCCCCCCACCTCCCTGCCCGACTCTGTGTATCACAGATAACCTTTACGTGGAGGTGAGGTTCACGCCTCCCGGCCCTCGCCCCTTCCCGCTATCGCTTCAAAGGATCTGGATCTGGTTAAATTCAGACACTAGAGAGACAGTCGGTGCTTGGCATGCATGATTGATGTGGAGTTTGTAACATTAGGTATCATAAGGTGTAATATAGAAGATAGTGGTGTGATTGCATTTGAGCGCCTTGAAGGAAATAGGAAGCTGTTTGACAGCTAGTGGTGTTTTATGGTTTTCGGCTGGTGTTCCTTTGCTCGGGATTTCTGTCCATAGCTATAAAATGAGGACCTGCTATCAATCTGAGTTATGTAATGAGGTAACTCTGCATCTCAGACTGCCTGACTCTTCATCTGACTGTTCTTTTTTTTCTCTGCTCCTACAAAAATCCCTCACACACAGAGAATGTCTCTCAGACTTTGATGTTTCAATTAACATTTGATTGAGTTCCAAAAGTCTTACAACCAAACCAAGAACAAATGGCACAAATTTCTGTTACAACAAGACTACACACATTTCTGTGTCTACTACATGACATGCTATTAATTTTGAGTATATCAAGGTGGTTGTCAGTAAAAGTCAGTTCCTCAATCAATTTCTTTTTCCTTTCTTTTTTTTTCATATGGACTATTTTTAAATGAAAAAAATAAGTTGCTAATTTTGTCAGTGCTCTTTCCAGACACTGCAGGTTTAATTGCTAATTGTTAACTGGGAATGAATGAATTTGCATATTAATTAGTTAGCCCATTTGCATTTTTAATTTGCTGCCTTCAAAGGGGGTGAGATAAAAGGTCGCACAATTCTGAATAATTTAAATAATTTATGCTCCATTGGTGAAAAGAAGCTGAACAGAAGTGTTCTGCGGATATTAACCCCTGAGAGCTTTTACCGAATAAAGCACTCCAAAAATTGTTTTAACAAATCTAATTAAACGGAAAAAGGTCTGAACACACAACCACCCAGAGCACCAGGCGCGAAAGTGTGTCCTCGGGAACAGAAAATGCTCAAGAGAGAGTGATGGCGGGTGTATGGATGTGGAGGACGAAACTTCCAGCCCTCTATCCGGGTATGAAGGCCTCTCATAGTCTTTTCATCATTCAGATTGATCAAATACCCCTACAGGAATGCTGATGGAGTCGGTGCTTGGTGATAGTAATTCTCTGTGAAGTTGAGCTGCTCTTTGCAACGTGACATCCTCCATAAGTAATCAAAGAGATGCATCTTCTGTGGTGGATCCTTGAAAAGTTAGCCGAGTCTAATTTCGGATACATGGCTGCGTTGTCATTTTAATGAACGGGCAGTAACTGTGCATGTTCGTTCATCAGATCATCACAAGGCAGAAACAACAAGGGCACAAGATGTAACTTTCTGTGTTTAAAGGGATATTTCGGCCATTTTAGAAGTGGTATTCTTATTTAACCAGGCAAAGCTAAGCAGATAATAGACCTCTACTGCAAGGAAGGCCTTGGTCGCAACCTAACATACATGCTTTTGGTCTGTGGGAGAAAACTTGTGACCTATCCAGGATGTCTCCCACCTTTTGCACATTGACTGCTGGATATGGGCATCATGACCACTGTGACCCTGAAAGGAAGCAGGGGGTAAAGATAATGGATGGATAGATGGGAGGAAACCAGCATACTCAGAGAAAACCCCTGCAAACACGAGGAGAGCATGCAAACTCGCCACACAAAGACCCCTGGTCTGAACCAGGGCTCAAACCCAGGACCTTTTTTCTTTGAGGTAAAAATCAAAGACCACCTCAGTTTGGAGAGATGGAGTTTAATTGTGACATGAGTTACAAGCTAACAGCTAGGCTGATCAAGATCACAGTCAGTTGCAGATATCTTAAAACATCAGTCTCAATTTTACTTTTTCTGTGATTATTTACAGATGCTAAAAGCATCAACAGCTAGCTGCTGGGAGAGAGGAAGATTTTTTTCCACTGTTGCTAATGTGCTTGCTCAGGATGTGACAAAGTGAACATTCAACCCAACCTCCTGGTGGCATCCTTAGACTGATTGATTTTTGTACATTGCCCTGAGATGATGTTCGATGTGACTTAGTGTTATATAAATAAACAGAAATGAATTGAATTGTAGGTTACGCAGTGATGCCTGGAGCACTTTCCAGCAGGTGTTTCCCAATATTTTTTTGCCAAAAATAATCATATATTGTGAACATGACAGTAATGTTGAAGTATTTTGAATATGGTTTAAGGAAATTACTATTTTATTTGGGAACAAGTCCACTCAGTCATAGCAAACTCACTAACGAACCTGATTGCCATTATCCTAAAATAATTCCAATCTTTAAAATTTCATAACAGCTCATACAAACGTCCATGGTCTTTAGCTACTTCAAATGAAACTGGCACCTGTCTCCAACTGTCACTGTGTGAGAGACAGGTACACCCTGGACATGTTGCAAATCTATTGCAGGGACAACTAGAGAAAAATAATCACTCACATCTAGGGACTATTTTGAGTTATTAATGAAGATGACAAGAATGTTTTTGATTTGTAGGAAGAAATATGAGAAAACCCACAGGTGCATGGAGAGAACATGTAAACTCTACTTAGAAAGACCCCGGCTGGGAGGGGATCCTGCGATCCAACCATGCTGCTATGCTCATGCAAACCTTATTATTTTTGTTTTTACATCACGGTCAAATTACACGGTTATTTTGGCAGAATCTTTTGAAATTTCCTGCAGCTTGCTGCTTGCTATTTTTTGCTTACAAATAATGTTGACATCTTTGTAAAGGTCTATCAAAAGGTCTTTGAACCACTTTTGAAATGTATTGTTTACCCTGCTGGAACTAACTAGACAGTCCTTTAATTTTATTTCTCTGAAGTAAGGGTCATTCAAAGAGCTGTTTGCAACAGATAAGTGATTATTTTGGTCATAACATTTACACAGAACTCCACTTCAAAATGACCAAAATATCCTTTTTACTTTAACTTTAGCCTTCTGTTATAACTAGTAAAGATTTAGTTTAGTCAAAAAATAAATCTTTTTCATTTTTGGTGCAAGGACTTGATATTTTCACTCCCTCTTCTTCAACCAGGTCCCGACTGCATTGTAAGACTGTCTCTTCTCCTTTGTCCCAGTGATCTTAATTACAGGCCCTAGGCCCTTCGCAGAGAAGCCCATTTAAATCAGAACACAACCAGCTTCCATTATGGGCTTGGCATTTGGTCTTTGTGCCCATGCTTTTAAATTACATGCTGCCAATCCTAGTGGGCACGGGCAAGATGAGGAGCGGAGGATGGGTGAGAGATGAGGTGAAAGGGGGATGAGAGAAAGAAGAGAGGGGGCTGAGCACAAGAGCGGAGGGGGCTACAGGCTGTACATGTCGACAGAAAGATCCCCTCCCTCCCTCCGTCTGCCCTCTTTATCACCAGATAACTTATGTAAAGGAGCAGATGAAACCCATTCCCATTCACGTCGGCCTGATTGTCAGAATAAGCTTGCATTCCTTTGAAAAGTGATTGACCGCCTGAAAGCGTACAAATTAGGGGCCTGTTCGTCTTTTCTTCTCCAGTCGTGGGGTTTATTTGCGGCAGATTCACCCAGGCCCAAAATTAAGTGAACTCAGGCAGGGATGAATGGGAGAGCTCTGATTGAATAATTGATTTCCTTTGTGTGGCCTGTGTTTAAGAGGGATAACTAGACATTTTTTGGAGTGTAATCATTGTAATTACTGCGATGACTGGTCATGTCAAATATGACACAGGAAAGGACTGTTATTAACCTTTATTCTCCACATAGAACAAAAAAAAAACTAGCCTAATATCCTCTTGCCTCTCCTGTCTACATAAGGGTTTCACCTCTGCTGAAGGCATGGCTGCTGTAGATTGAATGCATGGATGAACTTATTCTCGGTCTTCCGCTCCTGTCCCATGAAAGGTAGATGTGTAATTGACTGTGCAGTCGGAGTCACTGGTACGTCAATGACTCACACGGTTAGCGAGCCTTGGGGTAACTCTTAAACTACAATGCATTTTGACTGCAGAAAACAGTGTAAAAAAGCTGTGTTCATTACATCCGTCAGAATCTCATATGCCTCGACCTCTCAAGCAGTGCGGCCTGAAATGGACTGTAATGTACTTCAGAGCCTCGGTGGAACATACATTTATCACACAGAGATCCGACACAGGCTGTTGAAGTTGCCGGACATGTGGTGTGCATAAATCACTCAACTACCATCTGACCGAAACAATGAATTCTACAGTCATAGCTTTAAAAGGAATAATCTGTGTCATTTTTGAAGTGTTCTATCAAATAGTTATCCATAGTTAATACATTATCAGCCATGACATTAATCATAGTGCACAGAGTATTAGTTAGGTCTTGGCTAATTTCTTGGCAAACGAGGGCCTGCAAGAGTTTGGTTTGCATTAAGTCGGACCCCTTCAGAGTTGGACTACGCTGGGGCTGCCTGTCATTGCTGATTTTGTTATTAACTTACATGAACAGGATTTCTCTGTGCAGCCAGGTGGTGGAGGAAGTCCATTTCGTTGGACTCAGGAGTCTGCCACTGCTATTTGCAGATGACATGATCCTGTTGGCGTCATTGTGCCGTGATCCTCCGCTCTCACTGGAGGGGTTTACAGCTGAGTGTGAAGCAGCTGGGATGAGGATCAGCACCTCTGAATCCTAGTCCATGGTTCTCAGTTGGAAAAGGGTGAACTGCGCTCTCCGGATTAAGGGTGAGGTTCTGCCTCAAATTGAGAAGTTCAAGTATCTTGGGGTTTGGTTCTTGATTGAGGGAAGAATGGAGCAGAAGATTGGCAGACATATTGGTGCAGCTTCTGCAGTATTGTGTACTCTGTGCTGGTCCTTTGTTGTGAAAAGAGAGCTGAGCTGTAATGCAAAGCTCTTCGTTTACTGGGTAGTCCATACCGGTCTATGTTTCTACACTCACCTATGGCCACAAACTAGAAGTGACCAAATTAACAAAATTGCTGATACAAGCAGTCAAAATGAGTTTTCTCTGCAGGGTATCTGAAATGTCCCTTAGAGGTAGGGTGAGAAGTTCAGTTATCCGAGAGGGACTCAGAGTAAAGCCACTGCTCCTCCACATTGACAGCAGCCAGTTGAGGTGGTTTGGGCATCTGGTAAGAATGATCCCTGGATGCCTCCCAAATGCTTTGGGCATGTCCAACTGCGAGGAAGACTCAGGACACACTGGAGAGACTATGTCTCTTGATTGGCCTGGCAATGCCTTGGAATCCTCTCAGATTAGCTGGAGGAGGTGGCTGAGAATAAGTTTCTGCCCCAAGACCAGAGTCCAGAATGAGTAGAAAATAATTGAAAGATGGATGGAGCAAGACCCAGTCTTATGAAGTTGTTCTTAGGTCTTTCTCAAAGAATGGCATACTGGTGTAAATTAGCTAACAAAAAAAAAAAATTACAGTAGTTGCAGAGATTGCAGCTTATAAGTGGCAATCAGGCAGGGCACTAACAATCAACCGTTAGACTAATAGTCCTCTTTTGTGTGTGAACCAACAGTTTTGATTGTCATTGTTAAACTTGTTTGTTCACCATGTGAAAGGATACATTAGGATACATTAGCTAACATAGAACCAAAACATTTTTTGCTTGACACCATTTTTTCACTTTGTTGCTGTTTTCTCAAACAAATGTCAATGTTATGTGAATGAATGATTTCTGAGCACCAAAGACTTATGCCAGTGGCACTAAGGCTGTGAATGTATCAATCCGTCATCACTTGAGTAAAGCTTTGGATTGGATCAGACAGAAGTATTCTGTAATATATAGGTTCTATTCTTAGCACAGAAATATTTGCATAGCAAAATAATAGGCTGATTTTGGGCAGACATTGATGGGTTGAGAAAAAATGCAACAAATTAAACAAAATTATGCAACAAATTAAAGAAATTGTTAACAGCTATGAATTGAATATTATCTTTTGTAGCATTTGTTCAAACTGGTATGTCATTTTTGAGAGTTCTTTTATAAGCCTGAAAAACAATAAGAACTGGCACCCTTAGCCAATAGCCTAGCCTGAATAAAGACAGCTTTCTTCTCCAAATAAGTTTGACAGAGCATCACTTCTAAGACTATCTCTATTAAAAAGGCAGAACTTACCTGACATGAAGCAACATTAAAGCCTGTATATAATTCATGTTTGTGGTGATCAACATACATCACCACAAACATGTTAACCCCAGTTCTTCCACTGTGTATGTTTTAAAGCAAACTCTTTTGTGTTGTGGCAGCTGAGTCATACGGAGTCTGCTTTTATAAAAAAGTACAGTCTGATAATCGACTAGTTACTGAAAAACTCCAAGTATAGTTTTGGTTTTGATTCATTTGCAATCATTTCACTTTTACATTGCACTTTAATATATGTTTAATTTATTGCACTTTTTTTTTTTGCAGAATCAGTTTGATATTGCAAATCAGTCTCTGACTTTGTAAAGTTGGCATATATCATGTGCCCTAACATTTGTTTGTCTTCAGTTGTACTTCTGGTACGTCCTTAAGACAAACTGGAATTTTGTAGTTATTGCAGACCACCATGTAAAGCAGGCAGTAATGTAATTACTTGTGTTTGATCATAATGTGGGTGTTTGCAAGTCTCTTCCAAGCAGGTTGTTTAGTAAGTGTGTATTTAAAACTTGTCTCTCAACACCACAGTTCAAAGATCATATCCCACATAACAGGTCAAAGACTTTAAATGAAGCCCACTCTTCCCATATTCCTTTAAGCCATGTACATCTCCACCTGTCCATCTTTGAACAAGAGCTGCACATTTCAAATCTGTCACCAGAAACTTCAGCCCTTTTTGCCCCTCAGCTGAACTTCTTCAGTCAGTCCTGCCCGCCTCGCCAGCTGTACAGAATTTTTGAAACTTCATTTGAGGCTTTTAATTAGGTGCCTCAAGTACTTGTAATAGGGGAAATGTGATCAGTGAACACCAAACAGATGGCACCTGAGAACTGTATTGCATTTTCACCATGACATAAATGAGCCATGTCTTATCAGTTAAAATGTAGAGGATTAAAGCTTGAAAATGACTATTTTTTCTTAGCCCTGTTGGTCACTGATTCTGGTACAGAAAAAAAACTGTAAATTGTGTCCTGCTGAGTCCAGATCATGTTTCAAACCAAACATTTAAAATGTTTGCTTTTTTGTTAACGCTTTAACCCAAACCCATTTCTACTTTTATGAAAATTTTGTGGGTTGTAAATTGTAAAAAGGGGCGATAACACCAGTGTCAGAATGCACCAATAATCTTATTTGAGACATTGTTCTGTTTTAAGCTGTGTATAGACAGTAAATAAATTATATTTACATTTTCACAAATCAGGCAGCACCATGGTTCAGTAAGTAGAGCTGATACCTCTCAGCAAGAAGTTTGCCAGATCAAATCCCGGCCTGGGGACCTTTCTGGGTAGAGTTTGCATGACTTTGTGTGCATGTGTGGGTTCTCTCTGAGCACTCTGGCTTCCTCCCACAGGCCAAAAAACATGACTGTTAGGTAAATCAATAACTCAAAATTTTCCCTTGATTGGTGGAGTTTGGAATATTGGCGGAGGTTCTTGGGTGGGCGGAGTTATGCAAAGCCTTAATTAGTTGTGTTCACATGTCTTGTAGGGCAATGTAATAGTACAAATGATTTGTCTACTTCCATCCATTATCTATACCTGCTTCTTCCTTTCAGGGTCACTGATGCTCATATTCAACAGTCACTGTGCGAGGGGCGGAGTACACTCTGGACAGGTTGCAAGTCCATCACAGAGACACATAGAGACAAACAACCATTCACTCTCACCTAGGTTATGATTTCGTCTTTGCATGATAGAGGTTTAACCTGCATTTTTGGATGGCAAAATATTTTTACGGTGATTTGTAGAACTGTTCCTGAGCCAACGCAATAATGTTCATAATAGAATCTGTTTGTGTCCAAAAATCACTGGCATCAAATATGGACTTTCAGCTTTGAACTCAGAGCTTTCTCCAGATTCTGAAAATTCTTTAGATGGCTGAAAATTTATAGTTTTCCTAATTTTCTGTTGAGGAGCATTTTTCCAAAATAGTTTCAAAATAAATTATTCAGAGACTGGTGAATCTCTGCCTATTTTTTTACATCTAAGAGATTCAGCTTCTCTAAAATTCCTTTTTATATGCAGTCCTCTAATTGACCTGATGTAAATTAAAATAATTACAAAATGCTCCTGTTTCTTATTTTTACCATTTACTTTTATAGCCTTTTGTTGCCTGTTTGAAGCTGCCAATAAATTCTAATTTATTTTAGATATTTCTCTTTCAAATATTTAAAAACCCAGTTTGTTTACTGTGTTCCATTGTGAAGAAGATATGGGTTCATAAAATTTGTTTAATTTTGTTTAAAATTTTACACAACCTTTGGCAACTTTGTCAGAATTGAGATTGTACCCTCTTTTTGTTTTATGTCACTGGAGTTAGCAACTATAAAACAATAAGCTTAAGCATGTGCATCCTCTTTCAAATAATATATTCTTCATCTGGCTGCAGGCACAGGACCCTGACTGATTTCTGTAATATGATAGATTTGATACAAATACACAGGACCGATACATCCAGAATGTTTAGTGAATAGTTTGGTGAATACATAAAAAGCAGATTATACTGCCTCAGGAGTTTTGAAAATTCAAAACAATCGCTGGAATTTATGCAAGAACATCTGCATTTAATATAAATGTTTTACCAATAAATTCATCAACAATGAGTGGGAAAAAAGTCATTTTTCCAGCAGGACAAGAGTTTAGATGAAGACACAAATTTAGTCTGGAGTTGCTTGTGACTGTGTCGTCCTGCTATTTGTGTTTCCTAATGACTTTCTAATTTCTCATCAGTGGGTAGCTGGCCTCCACAGCAGGCAGACAGAGAGCAGTGGCAGAGTGCCATCCAGGAACAGCTGCTCCTCCATGTTGTGTTTACGGTGTCTGTAGGCCTGACTTACATCCTTTAGGTTGCCTTTAAATTGAAAATGTTTCAGTGAGTTCAGCGCTTTGGTCTGAGCTGAACCATTTCTGGCTGTCGCGCTTTAGTGCTCGACTTCAGGTCCAGATAGTTTTATTTGTCACACTCCTATGCGACAAGATTTGCTTTTATTGTTTTGGCATTTTAATAAAAGTTATGTGTTTACATGAACTGCTGTGAAACTGGATGCATTTATCTGCTATCACTGAACTGAACATAAACGTACTTAACAGACTCCAGTGAATGTATTACTCACAAGTTTTTGATTTTGGACCAACAAGTTTTTATCTTCTGCTACTGTTCAGCACTTTGTCTGAAAGCGCTTTATAAATAAAGTTATTATTATTATTATTATTATTATTATTTCATCTTTATTCTGGTTAAAGGATTAATTTATTTGTTTGTTTTTTTCTTTCTTTTATATGGAAACTGCCAAAGTCTTGTTATGGAATTAGTCCTAATTGTGTCAATTTAAACCAAAAATATTAACATTACATTATAAAAAGCAAAAGTGGTTTGGATAGCTGGTGGTTAAATCATGGAAGATTGAGGATATTAGTTATTTTGTCCCCGAAAAATGGTTGTGGAATATTTAATATTAAACATTTTTGTCAGAAGCAAAAAGAAATTGTGGAAATATATAAAAAGGAAGTAAAAACAAAAGAATAAATAAATTAAAAACTTTAAAAAAAGTCAAGGTTGGCACTGCAACTGCCTTAAATTCTAATGTCAAACTTTAAAGCCCAAGAGTAATTCCGGTGAAATTTTTGTAATAATCAAACTGGTAAAAAAAAAGTGCCAATATAACAGAATAAACAGTTAGAGAGGCCAAACAAAATGTTAAAGCTGCTGCCAGTGCCTCATTCTGTGCGTAACTATGTCCCTGACAGTAGTCTGAACAAGACAGGCAGACTAAATCAATACATGCCTACTGTGTTTTATTTCAGACATATGACAAGTTTAAAAGACCACTCACTTCCAGTTTAAAGAGAAAAATTGTGAGCTCAGATACAACGGAAGTAAAAAGAAGTTTGGATGTGCAAACTCTGCACAGGTATTTGAGGGAACATCAAAGGTCCTGTAGATGTGAGACACTGAAAGAAGGGGGAAATGCCAACATTTTGATGAATGAGTTGTATAAAAAGTGTAAAAATCGTATGAAGAGTTTGCAAAATTTTAGAAAGTTAAGAAAAGGTCAAAAGTTAATGTAAGATGTTACGCTTATTTTAACTCGTATTGTATTTTTGTAAAAAAATAATAAAAATAAAATAAAACATTATACTGAACTTGTTAAAGACAGAATTGCCAGTTTCGTCACTTAATGTCCAATTTGTTGTGACCTGCTTAAACTTTGAACAGTGTTTCTACTGTGAAGAATGAGCTCGAGCCAATTTCTTCTTACAAACCTCGTTTATGTCGTTCTGTCATGATTCTGAAATGTTTAGAACCCAGGATAGCTGGTTGACACAATGAGTTCATGAAAAATAAAAACTCTGCTTCATTCTATAAACAAATAAACATGGCTGACGTGGCAGCAGTTACTTACAAAGACAAAAAACTCGAAGTGATCACAGAGGACAACAAGAGAGAGAACAGGACATCTGGACAAGATGTGAAATCCTCAGCTTTACTGAGGGAGAAGTAGAGACTACTGGAATAAACAGACTGGGACTGAAGAACGTAGTGAAAACACCCAAATAAAACAAACCATAATGACCAGAAGAAAATAACCCTAATCAAAAAGAATAACCTAAAATGAGCTAAAATACTGATTCTGAGCGGCGGGCAAAGAATGCGGAAGATGCGGCAGAGCATTTTCCGTGCATGCGGTGCGGCAAAAGCAGCTGACGCCGGAGTTGAAAAACCTTCGCTGCTTGATGCGTCTTAACAACCAATGAGAGACTAATTTTTCCATGTGACGGTTTCCTGAATGTTGCCAACAACACAGACAGACAGGAGCTCTTTAGTTGATATCAACCGTCTGTAGTTGATGTTCTGGCTGGAGATATAAACACTCATCAGCTGATCGCAATGTTAAACTGGGCTCTGGGAAAAAAAAGTCTGTCAGCTCACAGCTCCTGAATTGGCAAAACTAACCAAACAAATCTCCTCTAAATCAACTGGTGAATTAATTATCTGCTGTGTGCAACGTTCGCTTGCTCTTTAGTAAAAAAAGCAAAGCCATTTTCTTTATTTTAACTTTGGTCAGCAGCTCGTTACGGACCGCGGAGGTGGTGACTGGGCTGGGAACAAAAAAGTAGTCCGTCAGCTCGCAGCTCCTGGAGTGGCAAAACTAACTGAACAAACTGCCTCTAAATCATCTGGTGAATTAATTATCTGCTGTGTGCAACATTTGCTTGCTCTAAAGTTAATAAAGCAAAACCATTTTCTTTATTTTATCTTTATTTCATCCGCTGTTGAGACAGACCCAGACGCTCCTCCCTCTTCAGCCGTGTCCCGGTGTGAACATGGTGCGTCCAACCTGATGCGGTGTGAACGCACCATGAGGCTAACATTATTTAGGAAAAATGGGTCTTACAAGGTAACAATTGCTCAAACACACATGGGTAAAACATGATCCACACTTTCACCTTCATATGCAGGCAAAAATCACCGTAATAGCAAACTGACTGTTAATGAACATATCAGCATTTTTATGATGGTCAATAAAACAGTAAGAGATCATTACAATCAGTAAAGAACCAATCAGCTGTACACATTTGCCAACTGTGTTATAATAAATGAGAGCAAAAAGACACTGACAGCGAGACAAATGGCAGTGAGTGACACTTCTCTTCAAGCATGCTGGTCAGAACCGTCAGAGCAGCGCAGAGCAGCCGTACACATCTCGCATGCCTCCTGTGATCTCAGGCAGGAAGGAGACAACACTTTCAGATCAACACCCTGTCATCTCACAATGTGCCATCTCTCCCTTTGAAGGTACAGTAGTATTGTTGCAGTTGTTCTGATGTGAAACTCTTGCTTTTATCATCCTGTTTTCGGCAAGGAGGAGAAGAGTGGGAGATGAAGGAGGCAATTTCTTTTTAACTCAAGCCCACCAAAGTGGAGGGAAACAGCGTGTTGACAGGTGTGTGAAAGCAGTCCTGCTGGGTCAACTGGGAAACTTCAGAAACCAGTTTAGACACAGCTTCAGAAAGGATCCCAGAAAGGTGGAAACAATAGGCTCTCTGGTGGTGGAGCAGCTATTAATGCTCATGTACAAATCAGAAGTTGGTGCTAATGGCCAATGATGTCCGTTTCCACCACAATTCATTGTTTCCAGCTTCAGCAGTGCTGAAAGGCTTATGTGCTCGTGCCTCTACAAAGTGTCTTAGGACAGAAGCCAGAGAGATTAGCTCCTTGTCCTAAATTACCAGCCAGCTGTAAACTACAAGTCCCATTCCACTGCAGGAGGATCAGTCCTCCCATTAGCCTTGGCAAAGTGCCGACTACCAGTGTGAGGTTGGTCGTCATCAGGAGGCCCAGTTGGGACTGTCACTCATTGCGACGCATGTCATAAACTCATTGTGTTGCCATCAGTCTGACGATGTAACCACCTCCACAGCAGATGGAGCCCCAGCAGGACAATGGGGAGGGGGAAGCCCTGAGCCTCGGCCCCATACAAAGTACACACGGTATGAGCAAGAAAGGCAACAACTGTAGGGATGCCCCTTTACCCCAGACCGGACCTCCTGTGGATACACCTCTAGATCAAGTCCTAATGTTCTCCATGATTAATTGGAAACAAATGTAAGCAAGTCAATACTGTTAAATAAAAGGCTTGCTTGTAATTTGGAAAAACACAAGCGTCAATTTTTGTCCTAATAAACTAAAATCAAGGTTCCAAATGTAAGTCATACTTTGTTGTTACAGAGTAACTGTGAAGAGTTGTTCTACTGCAACACTTGTTTAGTCTTTAAACTGCTAACAGAGGTCTATAGAGTCTGAGATTGAACTGAGAATAACATAGTCTGACCTTGGGGTAATTTTGCTGATGCTGGGAAAATCTGTCCTAAATACAAATAATCTGTCTTTGTAGAACACTTTACTCCAAAACATTTGAAAATAGCCCTATAATTCTTTTACATTTTATTGTATGTTTGTGTGTGTGTGTGTGTGTGTGGGGGGGGGGGGGGGGGTTGTCCCAAATTTACTGGTGTGCTAATA
>JARVGW010000086.1:3931560-3946656 GCA_031762495.1 Anablepsoides rubrolineatus | reverse complement strand
TATGACTTTTTTCTCGTAATATTACGACTTTAAACTCGTAATATTATGACTTTAAACTCGTAATATTATGACTTTAATCTCGTAATATTACGACTTTAAACTCGTAATGTTACGACTTTAAACTCGTAATTAAAAAAAAAAAATCTTGTTGTGTGGCCCTAATACTCCGTCGTAATTAAGGATAAAAATTTGCATTATTTGGATTTGTTCTTTTAATAACTCCACATGACAAGAAATAAACAATCAACTTATAGTGAGTGACCCAAAAGTATCTTTGAGAATTCTGCTGTTTTTTTAAGAGTTTGAGACAGTATGCCAGAGGTTCAGTGCAAGGATTCAGTAACCGAAAAAACTCTAACACTACTGTACTTATTAAGAAGTATTACCTGCAACATATAAAACAATCGGCTCACCTGCAATGAAGATTGTTATAAAATTATCCAACATGAACTCCTCATCTTCTTCAGTCATATTTTCCTCTGTAACAAGTAAAAAGCATATATAATCTTTATGTTTATATACTGCATGTTTATTACACATAAAGACCACTCCTCAGTTCACTTTAATTACACTGCACAACAAGTTTTTTGCTTCTTGAACACTGTTAGCTGTTTCTTATACATTTTGGGTGCTGATCACGAATATCACATCAAAATTTACGTATCATGTACCGTTTAAGAGAAATCTTCAGTTTTATCATAAATTTTGCTTACATTGCTACAATGGAGAAATGATACCAGTGCAACTGGAATCCGTCAATGCTTGCTGACTACTGTTGGACACTGCAACGTAATGCACCAGAAGTTGAATACAAACAAAAATCAGGAACAAATGTTGAACTTAAAGGGGCAATATCATGTAAAATCAACTTTGAGTTTTATACCATGTTATAATGTTAGCTTCTCATCAAAAACATGTCCAGAGTCTTACTTTCACTCATTCATGCATATTTGAGAAATCCTGCAACGTTTTTAGGCAGCCATGCTGAGGAGCAAAATGACAGGTAGGGACCAGAAACGCCTTTCGTTGCCAGAAACGCCTCTGGGTTGTGTCCTTTTGGGACCAGCTCCTCCTCTGGGCTGTGTCTCCAAGCCGAGCTTCCTCATCACAGAGCAGACCTCCCCACCCCCCACATCCTGCCCATGACTCCTGCAGGCTCTCTGCAGCAACAACTCAAACAACTGGTGAAACTGAAACGGTCTGCTGAGCTCCTAACACTACTTTTCACTCAGTTGCTGTGTCTCAGGTCCTCATGAGGACCCAGCCTAGCTGGGCCACATAGGCTACGTCCTCACTGGGCCAGGTAGGCTGCTCAAAACTGCTGCAAAATAAGACGGTCTACCCTTAGCCTGACGTCAGCTTCATGTGAGTTTGCGTGACCACGCGCTCCCATTACCATAGTGATCAGTTTCATGTTGGACTTAAAATGCGTTGAGACGTTTATTTACGTTTTTTACTGGAAGAATAACGTCACAATTAAAATGTTACATGTAAATGAATAAATAAAAAACATTAATATTTCAGGTTTAGTTTCAGTATCTACAGTGGAGTATTAGGGCCACACAACAAGATTTTTATTATTATTACAACAATAAAGTTATAATATTATGAGAATAATGTCGTAATATTAAGGGATAAAAAGTCATAATCGTCCATGATGTGTCAATTTTCCATTCTCTTTATTTTCCTCACACCTGCTGTGTACAGCCATGTCTCTGTGTTTATAAAGTAGTGATGACTGTTAGATTGCTTTCATCCAAATTAGCTACGCGACTAAATCTGTCAATGCCTTCATTAATTACAAATTGGGACAGTCGTTCGCGCGGGGCAGTGACGTATGCGGCCGACAAATGTGCACTCATGAGGACCCAGCCCCTGAATTGAGACACAGCCAGTGAAGCCCTTTTCAGATTCAAAATACCTTTGAGGAAGTAAACTGCATCAAAGCGCACCCACTCCCCCTCCACCCCTGCGCTGAAATGGGTGGGACAAAAGCGGAAGGAGGTTCTTAAAGAGACAGAGGCCAATTTCAAGGCATTTAGAAGAGGAAGTGATGAGAAGACAAGTTTATTTTCTATTTAAACATAAAAACAGCATTTTATTAACAACTAAAGGTGACTTACTTTATATGGTATAGTATTTAAATATTTGCCTGAAAAACACGTTATATTGTCCCTATAATGGCTCATGGGGAACATAAACGTGATTAAATAGGTAAACATATAAATGTCTATTTCTTAGAGTTCCTACGTGATGCAGTAAAACAAAAACTATATTTGTGCATACCTTATAGGTACCTGTCACAATCACCTAAAACCTTTCAGGAAGCAAGACTTTTCAAAAAATTAGTTGTGCAGTGTTATTTGAAATTAAAGTAAACAATATTAAGTGAAATTAGTTTCACTTCATTTATTCTCATGCACTTAAGCGACAACAACCTGTGGCAGCAGATTTGATGATCTGTGTCAGGATGTCCTTTGGGACATCTTCACCATTCTGCATGGCAGTCTTCCTCTCTAGAATCCACTGAGCTCCAGTTTTGCGCAGCAGGCGACACGCTTCCCTCACTTCCTTAATGAATTGTCTGTTTTTTGGATTGAACTGGAATAAGCAGACCAAATAAATCACAACTGCTGTTTAAAAAAATGTAATTGTTGTTGGACATAACATATTAATAATAAAAACATTTACCCCAAAAGTTACATCCCTAATCATGCGCATCAGCCCTTTAAGACAAGCATCAATGGCTTTGGGGATAGGGGAACCTTTTGACAGGAGGTCTAAATCCACACCAAAAGCAGTCTGAAAATTGTCAATTAATCAAAATATTAACAGATTATTTTACATTTGAAACATGAACAGAACATTTGTGATAAACTTGTACTTTGATCACTGAACAGATGATACCTTAGCAATCACATCAAGTGTAACACAGTTGATAAGGCGCAGCATGTAGACCTCTGTTTGATTATCAGCAAACTCTTCAAGCTTATCCATCAGTTTCTCTGCTCTTTCATTGAAGGTGCCCATTAGACCTCTTAAATACCTGAAAGGAATTATAGTTTCAGACCAAGAAACAGCAAAACCAGAAGATGTCAGGAAAGTCAAACACCAACTGAAAAATTCTCTAAAGAAATCTTAGACATGCATTATTTTACAAAGTCAGCAGAATTAAGTGAAAACAAAAAACATCAATAAAATCACAACAAGAAACTGAACAACTCACGAGCTGCTGAAGGCAGGGTCCATGATGCGACGCTGTTTGTACCACATCTCATGGTTTTGTGCTGTTACCAGACCATTGCCCATAAATCTACAACAGTGAAAATTTCAAGATCAATTTACAAATTAAATTTCATTAATGATCTAGCATAATGCAAGTAAAAAAATTTTAATAAAACTGAAATTACCAAATAAAATGCAATACAATGTGATGCTGTCAAAAATAAATAAATAAATAAATAAATGTTCATGAACAAGTCATTAGGTTGTATGAAGTAACACAGTCTACCTTTGACCAAACAGGTGACCTAATCTCTTGTACGTGAATTTATCCTTGGGATACTTTGAGGACATCAGGATTTCCTGAAAGCAGAACCATTAAAGAGAAGGTTCTGACATTTTGAAGTGGCTTTCTGTGGAAGAATTGTGAACAATTAATATCTAACTAAGCTTTGCTGTAGTTAGCTCAAATGGATTCCAGTAATAAACAAAAATGGTGTCCTTGGGTCAAAATGACCCAGTTTTAAAATTGACGCTCGTAGTCTTTATGACCCAAAAACAATAGGAGGGTTATGGTACCAACCAACGTAACACTACTGACAGTCTACCTTTTTTAGCAACGCAATGTTGTGAGAAAAAAAATGCACATTTTCTGTAGTCTCACTGAATTCTGAGTTTGTAACAAAGTGACCAGAGAAGTTCGAGGGCAATGTTCGATAATCACAGGTTTTCTGTGTGTGTGTGTTTGTGTGTGCAGGGCATGCTCATTATTTCATTGCCCATCTTGGCTCACTTCGGCAATACCCCTATAATTATTATTTAATCTCGCTAGTAGACTGATATGAAGAAAAGTAGAATTGGACTAGGGTTGTTCTATTATGGAAAACTAAATAAGCACATTACTGTGGTCCTACGAAGCTCATCCAGTGACAGTAGATTTTAAAAAAAGTACAAGTGGCCCCAGATAATTAACTTGTGGCCGGAGTATCATTTTGAGCAGCCACGTCTCGTTTAGAGAGATACAGACATTATTAGAGTCAGATATGAATACCGTTTTTGTTTTAACTTTACCTCTTTTTCACTTTTTTGGTATAATCCAAAGAGCATACCTCAATGGTTAACCTAACTGGTTCACTATTCATAGTAGCTACTAGTATTTACAAGATAACATTGAACACCCTATAGGCGTGTATCAGGAACTTTTTTTTACTGTGTTCCTGTACAACTCAGACTCTCTCCGCAGCAAATCACAGGGTACGAGAGGAGCCCATTTTAGGTGTTTAGCTAAACTGGCAGACAGAAAGCTTCGGTACGCTTCGAAATTCATTCTGCTGCTGCCATCATCAGTTAGATACATCATCAATAACTAGTAATGAGCCTGTTCCAGAAGCAGCCATGCACGACCAAACCATGACATTACCTGCACCATGCTTCACAGAGGAGCTTGTGCGCTTCGGATCATAAGCAGTTTCTTTATTTCTCCACACTGAATTCTTGGCCTTTCCATCACTTTGGTCCATCAGTCCATGAGATTGTCTTCCAGAACTTTTGCAGCTCATTTGCAAATTTCAATCTGGCCTTCTGATTCTTATTACTGATGATTGGTATGCATCTTTGTGTATGGCCTTTGTATTTTTAAGTGGTTTAACACATGTACATGTAAATACCAGTCAATACAAGCTGATTCTGAACTCTTATCTCATGCTCCTCTTTTGATCTTAAACTCAAATGTCTTCAGTACAAAAAGAACAGAATTTTATTTGCTGTGTTCCAATGCTTTTGCAGGGGACTTTACATTAAACTTATAGCAGTCGATGTTCACCTTTATTGCTTCTGGACAGGTGATAACCAGGGAAACAGAATGCAGACCATTAAGCCTGTAAACAGGCCCGTAAGTCTCAGCCCTGTAAATGACATAATAATAATAAATTGAAGTAGAAATAAACTAAACATTTACCAAATAAAGACCTCCAATATTTTTACAAAAGTGCATCGACCTGCATATATACCATATGTAGCTACAAAAATACAACGATGGCGCTTACCACTTAAGAAATTGTTCATGTACAACTCCGTCAGCATTTATGACTCTCAGAAGTGTCGGTGAATGTCCCATGAAGAAACTGCGAGGAGATGGAAGCGGCAGATAATAATGCCTTAACAATTAAAGTTTGCGCGTGCGACAAGAGGCTTACCTGTTTCTCGGTGGTCCGGGTATGTGGTCATATTTCATATGAATGTACTTGATATATAAACAGTAAGAGAAAAAGGCTACGAAAAGGATAAATGTCGACAAAATGAGCGCGTTAGCGACGAAACTTAGAAAAGTCATTGTAAACCTCCGCGGTCTAATTCTGCACCAGCTACTAGTTCACAGGATCGATGTAAACAGTGGCTTACAAAGGCGACACCCACTAGTTTATCAATAACATAGAAAAAAAAGCTGAAAATGTCTGTGCTGTCTTAGTGTCGCCCTCCGAAAAATTTTTTCGTCAAAATTTTGCAAATCTTCTGGCTCCATAGCTCAGTGGTTAGAGCACTGGTCTTGTAAACCAGGGGTCGCGAGTTCAATCCTCGCTGGGGCCTGGAATCGAATATTCAGCTGTTTACATGTTATGATAAACATAACATTTTACACGTTTCATAATTAGTTTTATAACGTCACATATGACACTGATTGTTGAAAGCAAAAACAGCAGGAGACGGTTAAGTCTACAGCATTAAATCTAGACTAGTGTTCAGACAAATGTATTATTCTTAGCAGCTTTTTTGAAGGGAAAATGTGTGGTACGCTACAAAGCGTATTCCGACGTTTTCATGGAGTCTTTTTTTTTTTTTTTAATCTTGTAAACTCGTAGCATTTATGTCAGGATGGCCGAGCGGTCTAAGGCGCTGCGTTCAGGTCGCAGTCTCCCCTGGAGGCGTGGGTTCGAATCCCACTTCTGACATAGTCAATATTTTTTCCCTTTCTGCATCAATGCATGAATATTTGAAGATGTATGTTGTTTAAACTCATAATCTGATGTGGGTAGAGTACCCAAAAACTGTACTCAAGTAAGAGTAGCACTATATTTCAACATATTTTTAATAAAGTAAATATAAAAAGTAGTCATCCAAGAAATGACTCAACTAAGGGTAAAAAAGTATTTGTTAAAAAGGCTACTCAAGTAGCCTACTGAGTAACTGATCAAGACATCAATCATTTAATATTTAAAAATGATACAGACAGGGACCAAAATATAACACTAGGTGGAAATTTTGGTTAGATCAAAATGAAAACAAATTAAACAAATAACATAATTACAAAATAACAAATTCAGGCAAGAGACATTTGTTTTTTCAAATCAGTTTCTTTCAATACAAAATTTATGAAACTAACAAAAACTGATGGTGTGTCTGTGTCTGGTGACTTTTTGGTGAAAACAAACTTGTTCTTTATTCAGTGAAGTTACTCACAGTGGGTAGAGTTTCCAGAAATTTTACTCAAATAAAGTTTCTCAAGTAAATGTAACTAGTTACTACCCAACTCTGCTCATAATATTGCATCGCTTAGTGTGCTGTGGACACTCCATAAACTGTTACCTTAAAGCAAAATTTAGGAAAAAAAAGTTTGGAAATTTTTTCATTTCATAAACATTTAAATTAAATCAAGGAAGATCTAAAATGATGTCTTAGCCATTGGAATATGGGTCATATGGCATATTTTGAAAGAGTAATAAAATCGGTAGTGTCCTATATTTTGTAACTGGTAGATTGTTTCTACGTGTTTCCACTAGTTTTGTTTTGTTCACTATTATGTTTTTTTTTAAGTCTGATCACAACTGAAAGGGTTAACCTACCTGAAAGCAACGTTATAGATGTCTAGGACAGCTATAAGTAGCCTACCCTAAATTTCCACAGGCAAATGGCAATCAGGATGACTTTACAAGGAAGTTGGTATCAGCCTAAGCAAATAGAACAGGTTTTGTAGAGACAGCTGAATGGCAAGAACAAAGTTCGAGTCATCAACACGTATGCAGTGTCTTTCATCAGATACTGGAATCTAGAGGACTAAAGGTGCAGGGTGATGAAAAGATGTCCTTGCTTGATCTCTACAAACAGAGGAATTAGGTTTGGTTGAGGAGGGAGCAGGTCAATGTAGCAAACAAGCTTAAGTTAATGACTACACCGAGAAGAATTCAGGTTTTTGCAACTTTTAAACTTTGGACCAAGTTATTTTCCTCAAATCAGGATCAACTTATCAGAGCATGCATGTGCATGCATTGATTTCCACGCATCAGACCCCTCCTGATTTACCCTTCAGCTGTTGCTTTATGCAATTACACTAATCTTCAAGAAGACTGCGGAAAATAAGCAAAACATGGGGGAGTAGTTTGAGTCATCACAGGATTTCACAAAGTTTTTTAGAAGAAATGCACAAAGGTTGACGGGCAAGTGAAGCAGATAGACATTGTGAAACAAAAACACTTTTTATTCTGCTCCTGATAATGTTTTGGCTGATCATTAAGCACAGCTCGGAATGATGACTGCTCTCTCTCTCTCTCTCTCGCTCTCTCTCTCTCTCTCTCTCGCTCTGGTTTCCAGCTCTGTCATCCTCCACAGCAACCTTTATTTATGTTGTAATTAAAGGTCTAAGCTTCATTGAAGAACTAAGATCATGTTATGTTAAAAATCTTGTTTTGTTGCCACTTTGGTCAAACTTTGAAAATGCCAATTTGCACCGTCTCACGATACTGTCTGTTAGTTCGTGAAATAACAGTTGTAACAGCTATTGTAACATTAAATTCATAGCAGTGTTTCTGTTGGCTAGTCAATTAATTGTGGCACGTCTGTCATGTTTCAAGATTATTTCAAGAAATTTATTAAATTTACCATGCAGCCAATTAATTGTTTGTCTTAGAATTTTAGACTAGTATTTTGTGTGTGGAAAATAAAATACTTTTGTGGACCATCTTGGGTGGGTTTGAACTATTAAAGTTCAATAAAAGCAAACTTCCATATATTGACTTTCTGAAGAAGGCTGAAATGCTGTTATTTACAATATTTTTTTAAAACATGCCATGTAAATATTATTTTATAATATTTCTTCAAATATTATTTGATTTTGTTTTTAAGTACTCCCAGGCAAGAGTTCATTGAAGTTTCAGGTTTGTGTACTTAGACCTGATGACCAGCAGGTGCTGCTCTAAGTCAACATCCAATCTTATTGCACTGCACTGAGCATTACCTCTTTTTTTTTGTTCCAAAAAGTCATAAGATTACTACACACACACAGCTCATGACCTGGACATGCCACAGAACATCATTTACAAAAAAAGTAGAGGCAAGATCCAGAGGTTCACAAACCATGACTCCACAACTGCGCCTTGGAATCCTGTCCATGAACACCCCAAACAGAACCAGAGGGAAGGGACAGCCCTGATGGAGATCATCCTTAACCAAGAACAAGCTCAACTTTGCACCAAGATACGTATGTGGACCCAGCTCATGCCTTGGTTTTATAAGGATCTGGGTAGTACTGAAAAGCAACCCTGGCACCCCATACTGCCACAGCATCCCCTTCAAATAACACGGTCATAAGCCTTTTATCAGGTGCACAAAACATGTGGAGTCAGAAGTCAAACTTTCTTCCCTTCCACTGAATCCAACTCACCCACAGGTGGTGATCACTTGACAACTTTGCTTAGCTCTTTATTCAAATGTCTGTGATGTAGGGCTGCAGGTCTGATACACGATAACATAACATTTAGGTGGTACCAAGTACTCTTCATTATGAACCATGGAGGCTTCAGAATATTCCCACAACAGCCTAATCTCTCCCTGGGTAACTCCATAGTGTGAAAGAGTCCACAAACATATGTTTGTTTCTGAGGAACAGCAATAATTGTTCCTGTCAATTTGACCCAGGGCATGTTTAATCATGCTATAGTGTGAGAAACAAAAAAAATAATCCCCCAAAACATTTTTAGATCTGATTGTTAACTCTGTTACTAACAATTTCAATAAATATTTGTGAATTGATGTTTTTTTTATGTCAGACAAAGGATCAATTCACTCGTTTTCCTAAAAGAAAACATGTTACATTTTTTTTATTTTATTACAAAACATACACACAAAAAAAAAACAATGATTATTCGTTAAATTGTTTTTTTTTAGACTTTCTTTTTTATTTTACATTTTGAAAATTTTTTTTTGAGGAATGATGTTTATAATTGAACTTGAGACACCTGTTCTTGGTCAAATTGACCCACTAATTAAAAAACAAGACAAATAAGTCATGAAGATTTATTTTGAAAAATAAATTTTATTGTCTAAAGCAGCAACCTCTGAATGCCACAAACCTTCATCCACTGTGACATTAGGGCCTAAAGCAGTGGAAGTTGCTCAACCCACTTGTGCCACATTTTCCCAATATCTGCCAGCATGTGTGTGTGTGTGTGTGTAAGTGTTTGAGGTGAAATATGTCTCACCGTTGCAAAGAAACAAATAATATTGGACACTTTTGACCCCTTTTACCCTTCAATTTGACTGCAGGGTCAAATTGACCCGAACAGTATCTATGTAATATGTAGACGCAGGGGGGGGCTGCAAAAATGTAAAATGAACCATTTTCATTTTATATGTAAATTATACCTATTAGGACAAATAGAGAAAGTTTCATGCAGAAAAAATACTTTAAACTATTTTTAATATATATTTTTTTAACTTTAAAACGGGTCAATTTGACCCCCAACATAACAGGAGGGTTAAGAGCCCAAGCTGTGTGTAAAGGTGTGTCTAACAGTATATCTATTTGGTAATGCTCAACCTCACACACAAGCTCTGTGCTCTGTCCTTACAGCTAGTTTCTGCAGCCAGGAATTGGTACACCCAGGGACCCCTTCTCACATGGCACCCAGCTTGCATAGCACCTGATCTCAAAAGTTCTCTTTTCAGGTCATGGTCCCACATGGAGGTGGCATCCTGTCTGTCTTTCAGGCTTGGCACAGATGAATCCCAGAAACCAAGGATCAACCACCAGGCTCTCATTGGTGAGCTCCCCCTGAAGGCCTGGCTCCAGATGGGTTTCCCATCGTTTATTTTCCAGACAAGGCATCCTGATGATGCATTAGTTGCTTGTGTATAGAGTTTCACTCAGCAAAGATTTTGAGGTTCTTATCTTTCAGTCAGTACCTCTATGACGACATGCAGCGTTTGACCAACCGAACTGGTAAAAAAGATTGACATTAAATTTAGTTGAGTTAGGGTTCAGCAATAAATCTAGAGGTGAGATGAATTGCTCTTTGAGGGGATCTGGATGGTTCATATTGTTTGTTGTAAGGAGCAGTTCAACTGATACAAATTGTTTGCGAATGTCATTAAATAAATCTACTTGGTTTAGATATTTAGGGACCATAATGGCTAAGAAACTAGAGAAGTTATAGGCAGGGTATCTTCTTTGATCTATTGAGTTTAATACAAGCACATGCTGCATTAGTCCTGATAAAAAGCAAATGTATTTAACAGAAAACATTAGCCTATAACAAACTAACTAGTGGAGTTGTTCCAGTTTTTTTATATTACTAGGACTTCTCCTGATCCAAGACCCCTGAGCTGGACCACCCACCCAACTCTAACCGTAACTTTAAGGTTAGTCCAAAGACCCCTGGTTTAAAGTCCTATGTTTTTCTTCTAACATGACCAAAGTCACCAAGAGGGTATATGTTTTGAAAAAATACTAAACTTAGAAACATTCTGCTCCTCCACACAGATCGTGTTGAAAAAAAAAAACAAGTAAAAAAATGTATTGTTGATGTCTACAGTTGCAGTATTATACAATATAATTTTAAACTCTCTATGAAATAGCTGACAAAGTTTAATTTGTCTCATTAAAATGTCTCCTGATAGAAACACAGATATTTGAAAGCTGTCATACTCCCAAAAGTTTGACTTTGATAATCAGCTCCAACTGGATGGTAGTTTAAATCGATGTGCTCTAAATGATTGTACACAAAATGGATAAATGTTCCTAAATGTCAGACGAGACCTGAACATTTTTTAATCATCATCTAAAAAATGGCAATACTGTGGCCTTACTGTCAATTGTGTAATTTCCATACAAATCATGGCAGATTTAAAATTTCTAAATTGATTGATTGAAGATGTAGGGACTCCTTTGTTTTCTGTTTTGGATGGAGTCTGCCTTTTTAGATAAGCCTAGCTGATCATCTCAGAACAAGGCTTTCCTCTGTGTCAAAGTGGCTGAGGAATGGGATAATTCAAGCTCCGGATAATCCGTAAGAACCTAATATTGTCTGGCATTCATCTAAAGGCAGAGTTGCTAAAGCATCCAGTTTGCTTTTGGGGGTGTATCTGTGATGGCTGCTTTCCATGACTTCACTGAAACCTTGTCCGTCACTGTGAACTGATATTTATTTGTGCGGCGCTGTTGGGGGTTGGGATTTCGAGGCAGCCTGTAACGAGAGCACTTAAAGGACCGTGCTGTTTGCAGGTCAACCAGCTGCAGTACACCCAGAGGAAATCTCATGTTCCTGCCAGTCTACAAAAGTAAACAAATCTGTAACCACCAAATACTGGCACCGGACCTGATCTGCCACGGCTGCAACTGGAGAAACGAGTCTCGCAACGCAACTTACCGCTAAAAGAAAAGGTGCGCAACAAATCTCAAGCTGAGAACTTTGAACGTTCGCCCAGTCTTGTAGTGAGAAATCATTCCCGTTAAACTTCTGTGAAACCACAACACACTCACAAAGTGACATGACGCACATGCCTTCCATAAGCTGTGGAGAAAATCTCGCCCAGTTTTTTTTTGAACGTGTCTGCCCAGAAATCTCCCGCTTCATTCAGTGTGTCAGATAACATCTTTTAGCCGTGGGGTTCTTCATTCTCCATTCTCTTTTATGTTCCCCCTCCTTTCCCTCTCTGTTACTCTCCTGTTTTCCCCATTCTAGCTTTCTCCTCTGTCTACACATCTGTGGTTATTTATCTGTTATTTTGTGGCAGCAATGTGGTCAACATGTGTCTGGCTTCCCTTTCACTCACTTCTCATCTGCAGTCGACTTAAGAACCACACATCGTCCCACAAATCATTTAACGGTGAATATGGAATAGGGACAGACAGATGGGCTCATTATTAGCATTCCCCTGTACTTTTACATGACATTTGTATATCCTTATTTGTGTCCCACTTCTTGGGGTAGTGTGTCGTTGTCAATGCATTCACCCCTTTTCCTGTAGGTCAAAGAGTACAAGAGGAGAATAGATGTCATGACCGACTGCAATTAAGATTATGAGATCACTATATGGATTGCCTAAGAGTATGGATTTACATTGCTCTGACCTTTGAACCTTTAATCTCAGTGTTATTTAATCTGCTGGAAAGACTAAAGGCTCAGAAAAACACGGTGGCCAACATAAATCAACCTCGAAACCACAGTAATGGTGAAGACACAAGGGGGCTTTATAGGTTTAATATTTAACAGCTCCGTTTTGTCTGTAATATCATTTAGGATCCTTTTGATATCTGGTCTTTCTTTTTCACCACTTAAAGTTTGATTTCAGATCTTTTAAAGTGAAATTTTGTGGAAGAATTATAAAGAATAATATTTTACTATTAGTAGACTAGTCTGTGAACAAGAAATAGGGTTTAATTTTTATCAGACCAATAAGCTAGGACCAAGACCAAAGTTGGATTTCTGAAAACTCAAAACAAGTCCAATCAACTTGGGATAATCCATTAATCCATCAATTTTTACCCAGTTTCCTTTCTGAGATTGTAGGTGTCTATTTCCAATAGTCACTGTTTGGGGGCAGGTACACCCTGGACAGGTCACGAGTCCATCACAGGAACACATATGGTCTTTTTCCATTGACTTGACTCAACTCTACTCAGGTCCACTCAAAGATTCTTCGTGGTCTTTCCATTGGGTTTCCCCACTTGCTTCCAGCTTGGGTCTTAGGACCTGCTCAATGAGATTCCATGTGAGCCAATATGAGTTGAACATTTGACATCAGCAGATTGCAGGTCACTGATTGGACAGAAAGCAACGTCAACCATAAGAGCATCTCCTTCACAAGAATCAGACATACCATTTTTAAAACCTCGCAATTATAATTACTTTTTAAAAAATATGATATATCCAATAAAATCGCAACACAGAGACCAACATGATAGTAATCTGAGGAGGTGCAGACAATCCTGTGATTGTTGGCCAACAACAGCATTCAGAGGGAGCTAGACCAAATGGAGTCAATTTGTGCTCCAACTGGCAGAGGGAAAGTGGCCTTGATTTGATCATGGCATTTTTGGAAACAGTGGGAGAGGACAGTGAGTGTTTTGTGACATTTTGTTGTGTTTGCCTAGGATTGAAAATAACATTGCGGAAGTTTTGGGCGGCTGTGCTATGATGATCTGCCCACATCGAGACAGCATTCAGGTTATATTAAAAACCACTGAGACCATGTAGGCCTGAGTAGAGTCAAAGCGATTTGTGGTGAGACTAGGCAATGGGAAAATGGTTTTAAAGATAAACAACCACTCACTGTCACTCACACTTAAGGACTATTTAAAGTTACCAATAGGTCTAACATGCATGTTTTTGGTCCATGAGTGGAATAGGAAGTTACCTTGAAATAATTCCCAATTTATCCCTCTATTTTTTTAAAAAAAGTCAATCCTTCAGTCTAATCAGGTGTGTTGGAATGGAGAAACCTCTAAAACATGCAGGAGAGTGATCCTCGAGGACCAGGATTGGACAATTTTATAGTTATTTGCTATTGTAAGTGGCAGCAGCAGATAGCTGTAGCTCTTCTGGTGCAGCCTGAGGCACTTCCAGCAGGAATATTTTAAATTTTGTTCCAAAAAAAGGTCCATAAATAGTTTTAGCATCAATCACTGACATTTTGGTAGCATTTCTAGTGACTGCAGCAATCCATTTTCTTGATGGTCACTCTGAATAGCCAATAGATTGACAAAGTGAGGTAATTCAAAAACCTAAATACAAGATCTTATATCTTTTCCACAAAACCTTAAAAAAATAAAAACAATTCCTGTCAAATAAAATTTTGTTTTCAGACACTATTTCCCTTGCCTGATAACTTCACTGAAAAACATGTTTGTCAAACACAATGTGCCACAAATGTGCTCGCAACATGTTTCCGATGCATGCAAACTGTTGCTTAATTGTTTACACAGAAAAAGCCTGTGTAGTTTTAGACTTGCACGAGTCTGCTTTTACACTGTCGAATCACTGCACTCACTGCTAACATGTAAAGGAAGCAGTGCTGCTATTGCTAGTTGGACATGGAAAGTTTTGTTTAGAAGAGCGACATTGCAGGCACCCATTCTCATTACTTCTCATCAGAGCGGGCACTAACTCACAAAACCACATTGGTAGAATACAAAGCAGTTTCCATCAACTTTGGATAGGACTCGCAGCACTAACCAGGGACATTCCTTTGACTGTCTGACTTTGTATTTCATCATTAAAACACTTTTTAAGCTAAATAAATAATGCCTAAGATGGGAAAATATACTTATTTGCCAGATTTTTGAAAGTTAGGTGAAACATTTTTGTATCTCAAGTGTGGAAAAAGACGCAACACATTTTTTCCCCTTTTTTCACTTCAGTAGAAAAAAGAAGAAGAAAATAAAAAGACGCAACACATTAACAAAACAGCTGATGAATGCAAACTCTTTATATATATATATTCTTTTCAGTAAATGGCAGACCAACAAAAAATGAAATACAGACACTTGTTGCCACTAAATGAAGCAACATAAGGCAAGCTATTCCATTTGTTAAAAAGGTGCCTTCATTTTTCATTTAATTAGTGCACCACGTTGAGGACAGTCATTTCAAAGCTTCAGCAAAC
>JARVGW010000086.1:3824871-3839539 GCA_031762495.1 Anablepsoides rubrolineatus | reverse complement strand
TGTTTATTCCGACATACCATTTTGAACAACGCAGATTTTTCTTACAATTTGGTGACCCCGAAGATTTTTCTTACAGTGTGTTTAAAGGTTTAAGGCTGAAGTATCTGATCTTTAGTTCTATTTTTATTAAAAGTTTATGATATAAAATGAAAGTGTTTAAAAGAAATGTTTCAAGATGGAGGAGAATATGACAGTTAAAGAGTAAATGAGCTCCAAATCTATGTCTGTGAATGCTTTTAACAATGTCCAATGTATTTTCTGACCTCTATTGTAGGAAGTACAAACAATAGTTATACACATCATTTCAAACAGTACTTATAAACACCAGATTGTTCCAATAAAAGACTCATCAATGCTTATAAACAGATTTGCAAGAGGAATTTTGAAACACTGGCACCATTTGACATCCTGAAAATACAATGTACTCCAGTTTTCATGTGCCCCATTTTAAGCCTGCAGGTCTATTGTTTTCTCTATACAGATCCTGACCAATCATTCCTGATCACCCTGCATACATGGTCCACTTGCTTCTAGATATTTGCTGGAGGGGGCATTGGTACTAGTATGTGATGGACTGAGAAGGACATGCTTGGAGCTCTGACTCATCCATTCATGACTCCTTTAGCATAATAAAGTTTCAAATATATCATCCTAAGAGTCCTGGTTGGTCACCAGAGGCTCCCATTAAGAGGGATACTGTCATGATCCCAGCAGTATTGTTGGGTTTTCTCGTACAAATGCTGTGTCATATTCCAACCGAAGCTAAGAAATTGGCTTTTGTTGACATAGCTGTGTGACAAAAATTGCATAATTTTATTCTCATTGTAGCTTCATCCACCCATTCTCAACACAAGGCTTAAACCAAACGTTTTTCATATGAACATAAGTGTCAAAAGTTCATGGTTGTGTTTATTTATGCTGAAAAAGCAATAGTGTTTCAATTGCTATGCTTACAGAAGTCATCTGCTGTCTGTGCAAGCAACATGGATAGTTTTGAGGAGCAGTTAGCTAAGGCAGTTACAAAGTATGTCCATGTCCAGATACACTTATAAAGGTAGATAAATGGCCAAAAACATGGGGATCGAGATAGCACAGACATTGTGCATGGAGGAGTCTGTCTGCTGAAAAGTGTAGTGTCCTCTTCGTGACAGATTTGTCAAATGGCAGCTGCAGGGACAATGTGAAGATCCCGGCGGCAATGTTACCAACTCCTCCCCTATTGGCTGTCCTAAAAGCTGCTAAAAGTCACTAAAAACGTCATCCCCTAATTTGCATATTTGGATATTTGCCAATAATTGCGACCTAAGCTGTAGGATAGATGTAGCATATCGAGAAAGAAAAAAAACGTAAAACACTAAATGTGTTTAGAACTAAATTACTCAAAGAAATAATTTCATGACTTTATTATGCAAAAGCGACTTTATTGAGCTTTATTTGATGTTATAATGTCGTTTCCTCATCAAAAACATACCCAGAGGGTTGCCTTGACTCATTCATGCATGTTTGAGAAATCCTTGAATGTGTAGCTGCCTAAACACTTGCTGGTACAAAGTGCCACCTAACCTTCTTCCTGGATATTCCCATATTGCAAAGAGAATTGAATTTCTTTGTCTAAGTCTCCAGACAGCATGTAACATCGTCAATATTAGTTGATATGACAGTACAATTACAACTTGCCTGACAGCAACACATTCCTGAAATCTTTCTGTTTACTACAGCCATGCGTACAGTCAACGTCTGATGTAATTACGCTTTGTGTAGTCTGGTTGATTTGCACCAAACCAGTAGATAGAAAACGCACCTAATTTTCTTTTTTTTTTTTCCTTTTTGTGACATTTTAAAAGTTTGTATGAAACAATACTTAGTCCTTTTCCTTTCCCCTCTAATGCCCTTTGTATCTGTCTTCTAAAGGCTTTGCTGCTTGACATCAACAATCTAACACAGCTGTATTTATTACCTGCAATATTCTTCATATTGCTAACCACTCATTGCAAGATTGTAATTGCTCCAGTTGGGTAACAGTCAACTCTCAGTCTAGTATTTTTCTCATGTGTTATGAAATATCTTTTGACTCTTCTTAGTGTTGTTTTAAATCTTATCTTCTGTGCTTTAAGACTGCAGTGACTGGCACTGCTGCCAGCCTCACTCGTCTCCATCAGTCAACCTAAACTCTTTATTCAAGCAAATTGGGAGCATCAATCAACTCACACACAGTGAGCTTAAATTCTTTGTTCACTCTAACTTAGTGGAAGGAGAAAAATACAAAGTCAGCTGAGGTCAATGTTTACCATCCTATACATACAAAATGTGGGAGTGATTAACATTTATATACTGTTAAAATGATGGGCTTGTGGAGCTAATCATTAAAAAGGCAGCATGAGAATGCTGTCTGCAGATAAGCTGAGAGAGACAAACAGGGGTGCACAAACAACAATGGAAAAGAAGCTGGTGCCATAAGATTGTGACTGTGTATCAGTCATTTGTCCTTCTTTCCACTGCCATGATTGTTGCTTTCCCTCAGTTTTACCTGATGTCCTTGTAGCTTTATGAAATAGTTCAGATTACTGTCTACAGAAGTTTTATCTAGTCTCAACTACAACATGAATGCCGTACAACTTAGTTCTTGTACAACTAATTTGCTGTTTAATCAGCTGTGGTGGAGTGGTTAGGGGAGTCGTCCTGGAACAGGAAGGTCGCCGGTTCGATCCCCTGCCATTTCAGTCATTGTGTCCTTGGGCAAGACACTTCACCCGATTTGCCTACTGATGATGGTCAGGGGGTCCGGTGGCGCCGGTGCATGGCAGGCCCGTCTCTGTCAGTGGCTGTAGCTTACTGCCATCAGTGTGTGAATGTGTGTGTGCATGGGTGAATGTCTGAAGTGTAAAGCACCTTGGGGTCCAAGTGGATTTTATAAAGTGCTATATAAGTTCAAGCCATTTACCATGATTCTTCAGTATTAATTTTAAAATAAAGCCATATAGAACCTGGTTTCAGCAAGTGGATCTTCTACACAACCAATAACAAGGTAGACTTTGAAGCCAAAGTCATCGGTTGGTATGCCTCTGCCTGCCCTAGACACATCTGCCTTTGAAAATAAATGGCAATTTTGTTTTACCAATCATCATAAATGACCTTGACCTTTGACCCTTTGATGGCCAAATCTAATCAGACTGAGGATTACCCTAATGGAGTAACTATGCCTATTTGTAATATATAGCTTTATTCAGGAGATATTGTGCACATGACCACCCATGACGGACGGACACCACACTTACACAGACAGCCAGAGAACAATATGCCTCCAGCCCCAGTGAGCGAATGTGTTGCTAGGTTACCTGGTTTATGACATCACAATCCTCAGGTTTTTGAAACAGCTTGTTTGTTGACACACAAAAAAACATTTATATATTGTCAAAGAACAAGTGGGTGTTTTTTTTGTTGTTGTTTGCACTGTTTCTTGAAGGAGTACAGACCCAAATTGAAGCATAAAAACATGTTAAAAAGTGAATTTTGCATAATAATCATTAACAATGATTATTATGCTGTGATACGTAATCTCATTGAGATTACGTATCACTTTTGCAAGGGAGGCCTGGGCATGAAGGCAACCTAACATGCCTATTTTTAGATTGTGGGAGTAAACCCACCCAAGTATGTAACATGCAAACGCCACACACAGACCCCAGGTCCAAACCAAGGATCAAACCCAGGACCTTCTTTCTGTGAGTTCTAACTACTGCACTGTTGTGCTGCCAATACATGCAGTCATTCTGACATATCTCTTTCTGCTAAAGGAATTTCTAAACAACTTTCTAAACAAGAAATATTGTAATAAAAATTTAAAACAACAACAAAGAAATCCACAGCATCTGTGTTGTCTGTGAAAGAAAGGAGTCGTTCTTTATTGACTCAAATGACCCAGTCCTCCTGCTGGATTGAAGTCTTTTTGGCTGAGTGAACAGTGTTTCAAGGTTATGCAGAGAGATGCAGTCGGACGTAATGGCAGCTTATAATGAGTGTTTTCCTGTGGGATAGACAGTGACTTTGTGGATGGCAGGTGATTTCAGACCTGAGGGGGAAAAGGATTACAAACTCTAAGTCCAAACTAATTCAAATGAATAAATCTCACCTCTGCAATGCCAGTCTTCCCTTTAGATGATGTTTTGTTGTCCTGTTTTCAGTCTGTATGGTGGTCTACATCCTCTTTGTTTCATTCCACTCAAACTCATGTTTCATTCAATAAATAGTTTTTTTGCTGCCTGTTTGTGTCATTCCTTCACTTGTATTTTTTTTTGTCAGTTTTTCTTTTTCCACGTTTGCTCTAAAAGATTTCAGAAAACCTAACTTGCATCTTTTCACAGTCAGAAAGGTGGGCACCACATTGCCACATGAATGGCTGAGAATATGTGCCTGTGGATTTGGAAAAAAAAAACACACCTTACATATGAGATGTAAATAAAATCAGCCACAAAGTTATGTAAGGATCCGTTGCATTCAAAAACTCACATTATTTGGGATCCTTCACACAAAAACACTCCCCAGTATACATCGATAGAGATGAAACAGCCCCTCTTTTTCTGCAGGTGAAAAAAAAGGCGGCAGTAAATGGTGTGAAATAAGATTATTGGTTTAAGCACCGTGACAGAAACAAGTGATAAATCACAGCACAGCAGGGAGTGGACACTTCATCAGCCCATGCATTTTCTGAATACGCCTGCCGAGACACTGCCATCACTTTGCCCCTCATTGCAATTAATGTCATGGCAGGAAAGCAAACTGTTCAATAAGTATAGAGGGGGAACGAGAAAAGAATAGAGAGACAGGAGTGGAAATGAGTGGCTAGCAAGCTGAAGAGGAACACGTAATTAAGGGTTGGAGCGAGCGCTTCGGCTTTAATGTGATTGTGATGATACGAGATGGGTTAGCAAAACAAAAGAAGTCATTTCCATTATTCTGGCTGTCTTCACTTTACACGCACAAGAACAACCTTAGGTAATAAATTTGAATGTAAAGACTTAAATGTGAGCATGTTTTAATGCAGAAGTGACATAATCTGATTAATCTAAAACCTCTATAGTGCCACACAGTAAACACAAGAACCAGTGGATATAGCTGAGTTTTCTTCAGTTTAATCTAAAAACCCAGTTGGTGTGCACTTCTACATGTATGTGTGTTGTCAGTCTGCTCTTTTTATGCCCCATCGTCATCAGTTGTGAATTTGTCTCTCCGCTGTGTGAAAAAATAGACGTGTAGCGTGAAAGCATGTGAAAACTGTGAATTAGATTGGTTTCAGGCTCATTACATGAAGATAGAGAGTCAGAACGATCAGAAACACAAGCAGAAAACAAGTCCACACAGCATGCTTGGTTATTTACCTGATTGATTCTTGCAAGAAAATGCTTGGGAATATAGCTACAATCCTATAGGTTAATGCATGTTCATTTTATCTAAACAGAAAAAAACTGATTGTTCAGCTCAATGCAAAAATACCACAAAATCTAATTCTTATAAGAAAGTCTTTTTTCATATGCTGGTGGTAAGGCACATCACTGTTCACCTGTCAGCACACAATTCACAAGGAAGAAATTGCTCTGAACCTTTTGGACCTTTGAAGTTGATTTCACTGGTGTACATCAAACTGATTACATCTGATACCAGCCAGTCACACAGCAAAATCCAACAGAGCTAGTTCAGTCAGATAACTCACATGTAGATGTTTGTCAAATACAAGTAAGATTTTGTGTATTAGCTCTCATTGCTCAGTGATAATCTTGCCCAACATGCCATGGAGAGATGATAGTGTCTGTACCCAAAGGTGGCTGCTGAGCAGGTAAGCTCAAAAGAAACAGGCACCGCATAGGCAAACATGCAGAAAGCCAGTATCCCACTTGGCTACAATTGTTGGTGACAAGTTGATGAGAAACATTTGCTGGTTTTCTTACATGAGTCAGGGATGTGCAATCTTGTCGCTTGGGTTTTGAACATGAACCAATTTTCTTTCCAAATAGTCATAGAATTATCACAGGCATCTTGGACCTATCTCAAATCCCTCTAAATGTTGGCAGTGATTTTCAAATCTGTCTGTGTAGATGGCATGTTGGTCAGAACATTCAGAATTCAATGAGAGCCTACTTTCTCATGATTTCTCCTGAAATTTGAGTCTTGGCTCTAACAGTCACAGTCTACTGACCTACTATCCTTAGCAGCCTCAGCATACACAAATATGTGTTGCATTACAATGTTTAGTAAGGAAAATAGTGACAAATGGCTGTCCTATACGAAAACAATGAGGTGCAAAAATGCTTTAAACAGTATTAAGAAATTAGTGCTAGGAAATCTTTAAGTTTAAGTTATTGTCAGTGGCTGAGAGTTGCTCTTGCTCCATTTTTAATATCAATCTAATGTCTCAGTAATAGGTCAAAAAAATAATATGTGCTCATTTCATTGTAAGGCGCAGATAGTTTATTTTTATTTATTTTTTTTAATACAGATTCAATGCATTACTGAAGCTATTTTTCACAGACACATTGCTATCTCTTTCTATTTCTGACAACTCCTCCATGTTTTGCTCTCATTCTTTCCAAGGTTGACCAGACCAAACAAGGTTTGCTGGGTCAGCTTTGAAAAAAGAAACACTTGAGTCTCTATGAAATAACTCACATCCAGGTAAACAGAAAAAGTGAATGCGTGTGTGTAGAGGATCTTTTTATGTTACTATTACCTACCTTGTCAGGACAACTAGTCCTTAATGGGGCTAATGCAAATGTGATGGAACATAATATTTTAGTTAGGGGTGATCTTGTTGCGAGACAGAGAGCAGTTTGTGATTAAAATTGCCTTGTTGATCTGCAGGACTTGAGCACCGAATCTCATATTCTTTACTTCATCTTAAGCACCCCCCTTCAAAAAAAAAAGAAAGATGCTCAAAGGCTAAATGATGAAATGTTGTTATGCTCAATACACACCTGGAGCTACTTCTTTACTGATCGTGCCAAAAAGCTCAGTGGTATTTAAAAACCTGCACCTTTTATCGACACACAATGTATTTGTTCAGCCCCCTCAGCACCACCATCAAACCCAGTAGCGACAATGCATACTTAAAATCCTTGGAGAAAGATCTTGGAATTAAAAAAAAAACAAGCAGGAAAAACACACTCATGCACACAAGCACACACTTGGATCCAGAAATACCCTGGCGTCCTCTCTTTCTGTTTGCTTTAAACAGAAGTTTTCCTGCGGTCCCTCATGCTGCTTCTCATTGTAGAAACCCAAGGTCTTGCTGATCAATGGAACCTTAATTTGAGAGCACGGATTATAATAGAGGCATTAGCACTCATTGATTGGAGCTCAGAGGGCCAGTTGAAATATGAATGGTGCATCAATAGAAACTTCACTTGTGGTTACAAAGACCTTAAGACCCCTTCTAAGCAGGAGTGAGCTTAAATGTCAAGAACACCTGGATGTTTGATATAAGTTGACTGGGGTCTGTAATACAGACCCCAATCTAAAGTATCTAAGTATAACATTTGGTAGGGACCTATGAAAACTTTGGTATTTCTATTTAAAGTTCATCTTTTTTTTAGTAAGTCTATGTAAAGTTGTCATATTTTTCTGACTATTTTGTAAGCTTATCTCATTTTTAGTGGCAATCAATTTCTTTGACAAGCTTAGATACTAGACCAATTAGATGGTGTCCTTTTATTAAAGAAAGAAAAACCTGCAATCCTCAAAGGTCACTGAAATAAGTGAAATAGTTCTCTTCGATCATCATCCATTAAGACTGGTAACACTGAAACACTGATGCACCTTGACCTTGGAGTTTACCTCTAATCTCTTCAGAAGATATTCTTGGCTCTTTGGTTATCATTCATTATGATCTGTTTCTTTCATTTGTCATCAATTTTCCTCTTGCAGCCACATCCAAGCAGATTGGCTCTGTCGTGAATGCCACTGTACTTAGATACATCAAGTTGTTTGGAAATAGTTTTATAGTCTTTACCTTCTTATGCTGCTGAATAATTTTCTTTTTAAGCTTCTGAGACCACTCTGTCTTCAGGTTTCTGTGGTCCATGTTCAGATTGGTACACACCATGATATTAAATCGTACATTGGCTATGTCCAAAACGAGAGGCCGAATTTGCCTCCCGCATACGTCACAGCGCCACGACGGAGGCTGTCCAAAACTGAAGACTCCTCTGATGCGACCGACAAATGCTTCCTTCCTTTGGCTTGAATTGAAGGACTGGTCCGATGGATCCTTCCCGGCCCATCATATCCCATAATGCATTGCAGCCTGACCGGAGAATTTTTTATGCTAGTAATGGTGGACGAAGCGAGAGAAAAGAATCCGTTATAAATAAAAAATATGAAGGTATAAAAATTAAAATTTTCAAGCAGTTGTGTTGTTAATACTTTTGTCATTTGTATAGACATGTTTTTAAATATTATTTTTGTCAGAAAAAAATCACGAAATAAACATGCACCTACAGCGGGTCAATTAGTTCTTCAAATATTACCTTTAAGCTCATTTTATTGTTTTGTGATATTAATATTGCTAATATATTGATATTTTTCTAATTTTGATCTGACTTTGCTTCTGTTTAGGGTCGTCACGGTTGGTAGGGTACAGGACGTACGCCGGGGTAATGACGGGAGGCTAGACTGTCCAAATTCACAGCCACTTTTTTCCGGTCTTCCTGGCCCACCTCGACCGGGTAGGCTGGGTCCTTCAGAGGACCTGGCCTGCTGTTTTGGACACAGCCCTTGACTTTTCACTCTTTAAATTGGCAGACTGGCTAATTACAGATTAAAGACACCCGTGATGCTAACTACACAACACACACACTATAAGTTTCTTTTTCTTTCAGTCTCTTTTAGGAGTAATGTCCTTTTTGTTCAAGACCAGTTTCTTTAGTTTTTTTTAGTGCTTTCTTTTTTAATAGCAAACCGATTTGTCCACATTTGTATAGTGTTACAATATATAACTTTGCCACTGTGTCATTCTTCCTTTAAAATGGTTAGGCACTGAACTTTTGTGTTTTTAAAGCACTATTTTGTTTCTGAATGACTGTCCCAAAATGCAAAATGGGTCCTGTTTTGTTGACGTTATTAGTAACCAAGTATGTGTGTACTAATTTCAAGAAACTTTAGATATTTGTTTGATCAACTATTTTAGTTTTACTCTAAATAGCTGTTGCCTTTCTTGTTTAGAGTTTGCATGTTCTCTTTGGGCATGTGTGGGCTTTCTACCACAGACCAAAAACATGAATGTTAGGCTAATTGGCTACAGTAAATTGTTCCTATGAGTGAGAGTGTGAATGGTGTTGTTTGTCTCAATGTAACCCTGTAATTGACTTGCGACCTGTCCAGGGTGTACCCCGCCCCACACAGTGACAGCTGGATATGGACCCTCGTTAATCTGCAAAGAACAAGTGGGTAAAGATAATGGATGAGTGGATAAAATCATGTAATTACTCACCTAAAGGTATAATCCAGTCTTTTAAATAGTGATATTCAGACCATCCATTTAATATATGGTTTAAAAAGTGTTTTTTATTTAGACTAAAATCATTAATTCAAAGTTTTGCATAAAGTTTTCTGAGATCCTGCATGTCCAGAACATAATGTACATTTGTTTCCTGATTCAACATGTAATGTCCTAAGTCTAAACCGAGATAACATACAGTCGGGTCAGAAACCGGATTACTGAAACAATCAGGTAATCAGCATTAATTGTTCAACCCAGCAAGAAGAACGATTTTTGGGGGGAGGAGGTGGCGACTGCAATAAAAACAAGAGTAAATACAGCAAATCGTCTTTATCGGTGAATAGCACATTGCTCATCTCCACCCTCCACAGTCATCCAAACCTTAATTAACTCTTTGGAATTGGCTGTCGTTTGTTTTCTTTCTCTCTTATTTTCGGCCTCAGTATTCCTCTTCATTATACAGCGAATGGGAGATTATTGTATTTCTGTTTGGCAAAAAAAAAATGGCTGCACTGCAGGGCTCGGACAAGCGTGCCTGGGGCAGCAGTATTTCCACGCTCCTTGTGCTTTCATTGACTCTGCTGAGGCTGACAGAACCTGTCTAACAGTCAGCCACAAAAAAGGCGAGATCCTTCACTGCTTTTAGAGTGAAAATCTGTCAAACCAAACGTAATCCTTAAATTCCAGTGGATAAATCACCATAAGACAGCCAGGATGCTTCATCTGTCTGTCCCTCTCCCACAGGAGCCCTGATGAGCTGCAGCGTTGTTTCAGTTTTCACTACGCCCTTCTCCTCACTTATGCCTTCCGTTTTCATTCTCCTCTTGCAAAGCATGAAGTGAAAGTGGGTCTGGGAAACTGCTGTGCTTGCTTTTTCATCTCTCTGTGGAACATCCAGTCAGTTTGAGCCATGTAGCTGCTAAAGCACACAAACCTGGGGCCCCCTGTGTAGAGCTTCACCCACTAACATACAGCAACAGCAGCCTTTGACTGAGCTTTTTTTTTTTTTTTTGGGTGCTAAACTCAGCTTTCTTGCACCATCAGACATAACTGCTGAAGACAGAGCGACAAGTAGAGGTGGGGTGTAAGCTTGTAAAATGTGATGCGAATTCACTCCAGGCTTATTGGAGTGAGGAGTCAGGTGGAGACACGGGCTCATACGGGCAGGGAGGTGAATCGTATTGTCATGTTATGCAGCAGCTCAAGGGGTAAAGGTTAATTTGGTACTCAGAGGGGAAAGAGAAGGAGGAAAAACTCAGTGAGGCTAATATAGAGAGAAACAGAAGTGGACTGTGCTGAAAAAACTAGACCTCACGCAAGCAGTCGTGTTCACTCACATATTTTATTTTAAGTGCGGCTAATGTGTAAGAGGTAGAAAAATAGATGTAAAATATAGTTTGTAATGAATTTATACATTGGAATGATAAAAAAAGACAAAAATGTCTGAATTATCTACACTGTACCCTGTCTGATAATGTATGGCTTTTTTGCATTGCAAATTAGAGCACATATTTCATCATTGCATGGAAATTTGCACAATACAGAACACATTTTGTTAAATGACATCACATAAGGTTTGCTCAAGTTTTTGTAGTGTCTACCTTCATGGTCACCAATAACTTGACTTCATTGCACATTCACAAAGCTAAAATTTTTGTAACAATCCAACAGACATTCCTGTATTAAAGTATTTACCCACAGGACTCTGTTTTCACAAGCAACAAGGAAAATCAGCAGGTCTAAAGAGACCAAAAGCACATCTATTGATTGTTATCAGAAATAGGATGGCTTTGGTACTAAATGGTGACTAACTCCGATTCATTTTAATCTCCCCACCAGACATCTTGTCTCCATCCCAGGATGAAGATTCCAAACTTGTTGATATTAACATAGATTTAAGGCTGCTGGTTTATACTTCAAGTCGCATGTCTTGGTTCCCCTGAGTGACAAAAAATTGCGTAACTTCCGTCTGATCTCTTGCTGCTATCCCCTGGTGACAGCCGTCATGTACATTGCCCCCTTGTTCTGACTGGGGGCAATGCGTGAGCATGATTGGTTAGAACTTCGTGGACATGTTTGTTCATGAGGAGCAACGCAGCGCTGTGGAGCAGCTCTTCCTTCTGCATTTTATTTTGCTGAATGGGTCTTTTCTCTGAAGGCGATTACTAATTTAGCAAGATGGAGAGCTTTGATGAGCAGCTGATTTGATCCTATCAGCCCTAATAAAAAAAAAATATATATATATCCAGCCATCACTACTGTTATTAATATACTTTTCTATGAGCTGTGGGAGTGCTGTGGGAGGAATTATGATAATTTATGCCTTGCTGCATCTCAGTCAGGAAAAAGATGTCCGAAACGACGCACTCACCGACCCACTGTCCCACGTCATTTTGAAGTCTAACCAAAGCTTTACACTCTGGAAAGAAACTAGTTTATGACCTGTTTTTGCCTCATGGGCCATAAAAATTCTTAAACCTAACATCAAAAGGGTTAACATACAAACAAACAACAAAAATAATTCTCATTGTATCAAAATCTGGCTCTTTAATCTGCAAAAACTGCAATTAACAATGTTTTATTTCAGACTGCCATTTTAGTTCAACCAAGTTATTTATTTATTTTGTTTATCATCATGTCACAATGTTCTTTTTTTTAAAAAAAAGCTATGCTGTGTCATCAGCTTTCATGTTTTCTCTTTGTCTTCTTAACCAAATATGTTTTTTTAATTCATGGTCACCAGTTATTTCTTTTGATTTAGCATTTCCACATATTTAGCAAATTAAGATTCAATAACGTTTTATCTAACTGTGCATGTGACAGTTTTCCTTGATAAATAGTTTACTGTGATTATCTCCAGGTATAAAGTTAAAAGTTAAACCTAAATTTGTAACATTCACTAAAGGTTTTATTCTCTATGAGGGAAACAGGATTACGAGGTATTGCAAGGACAGTTAAATGTATTGAGCGCAAAGGTATTGCGAGGTAACTAAAAAAAATAAAAAATATATATGTATATAATAAAAAATCCCCCCATCACGGGCTCCATAATTTTGGGAATATCTTAAGCCAGACCAAAAATATTATTTTTCTCTCTTTTGATTTGTTGTTAATGTGGACGTTCTCACCACCTAGTGACATGTTCTGGATATTTCAGTGTTTTCAGTAAAGAAATGTGGAAAAAAAAGGGGAAAAAAAGAAAAGTTGGTCATATAAACAACAGCTGTTGGGGTCCTCCAAACACCAAAACCCAAAAAGAAAGCTTCCTAGGCTTTCTTAAATTCCTACTTAATTAGAAACGTATGACATGATTCTTTATATGAATTATCTCCCATCCACCAGACAGCTGTCTGCTCAGATGAGTAGGTGTAAGAAGAGAAACCGATCAAAGATTTACTATCTTTTGAGGAGCTGCTCAGTTTCAATCCAATTCAAGATGGCTGCTCCAGCTTATTGACCTTATCCAACACGAAATGGCTACAATTCAGTTCAGATTTTGAGCTAAAATTTGATCTTTTAATAGTGTGGCAAATGATTTTAATATTTTCAAGGTTCTTTACAAACAGATTGAACAGTTCTTGTTGTGAAACAAGTGCTTCTGATAATTTGCAGCAACATGCTCGTCTCTGACCATGTCAGCTATTCCCAAACAAATGTTCCTCCTTGTCAGTGGAAGTGACATCCCAGTTTGGCTGTCTGAGCAGCAGACAAGCTAAAGTCACACACAGTTTGTTCTTGTCATGGCAGACAAAAGGTTGCTTTGATTCCGCCGTTGTTTTTCCGTTCGACACTATTTGCCTCCAACCGCCCTTGTCCCTCCTTTTTTTTTTTTCCTCCTCAGTCTATCTTGAGGGATACCTCATTCTTCCCAAGCTTATTTCCCACGAGCCCTACGCAAATTGTAATGATTGTAATCAACTGACACAACTGCCATGGTGACAGGTATGCTCCAAGTGCAAATTTAACATCCCGATTGAGCATATCGGCACATAGTGGCGCAAGCGTGTGTATCTGCAAATAGGTTTCATTTATTTAAAGGCCATCATGAAAGAACAAGACTGTCAGAATTACACATTTTCCCCCTGTCTATCACTGTTTTTTATGAGGGCTAATGCATCAGAAAATACTGACAGATACAGTAAAGTTATATGTCAATTCGTCAGCATCCTCTCCTATGGGGTATGGAGTTTATCACCAAATGAAGGCTTCACAACTGCTGTCTGCCTCTACATCTCTGTATCTTCTTCCAAACCCCTCTGTGGAATGAAGGATGCCCTTGCTTGTGTCAGAGCAATCTGTTTTGACAGGCTCAGAGAGATGTTTGATATTACCGAGCCTTTTCCCCACAGTGAGAGAGGAAATTGGATGGCATTTTTTTTTGGTCCGTGTCATACATGCCTGCCAAACAGACAGAGTCACTCTAAGCAGAACAGAAATTATGCCTGATTTGCAGCGTGTGACACTCCGTGAGGACGTGACGGTGAATGCGGTAAAAAATGACACCTGAAAAACCCCAATTTCACAGCGCATGAAACTGTCCGTCACACATCTAATTGCCATTTGGAATATGTACAGTCTAAAATTTGCCATCAAGTAAGTAGAAGAAAAAACACAAATAACAAACAACACTGAAGTCACTGAATCATTAAGACTGTCCTGATGAAACCCTTGATGGTATCTATAGTTAGTTTAATTTGTCCAGACACTGCTGACTGTGGACTGAAGTCATTCCTTGTCTCTTCACTTTATCTCTTGTTCGGTCTGTCCTCATACACCTAGCACATTTTCTTTGCTCGCGACTCCTTGATGCTTTCCCCTATTTTAAATTCACACTCTTCACTTTTAATATCCCTGCTTCTTTATCTTACTTCCACATATTCCACCCAATGTTTTCAAACCTCAGCTTCATATTTTATCTCTTTCTGTCTTCAACTGCAGGTTCATTTTTTACGTCTTCTTGTTTCTTCTCCTATTTTTTATTTATTTTTTGCTAATTTATGCTCTATTTACACTACTCAGGATACATTTTAAAATACACTGCAAAAAATGTCAGTCTAACCAAGTTTTAAAATCTTATATCCAGCCAAAACAAAAAAATCTTTTACATCTTGTTTTGAGACTGATTTACTAAACAAGAACTGAATGTGTAAGAATATTAATCTTGTTTTCAGAATGTGTCAG
>JARVGW010000086.1:3808257-3824771 GCA_031762495.1 Anablepsoides rubrolineatus | reverse complement strand
CTATACGTCCGTATACCTGCAAAATGACGTAAAATCCTTAAAACTTACGGCCAATCCGTAAAAGTTGACATGTATGCTATCTGTTTGGTATCTTATGGTTTTTTTTTTTTAAATGTAAAAATTTCATTAATCTAAGTTAAATAATTTAGCATTTAAGTACTTAGGTAGTTTAATCAAACATTGTTGCATCGTTTCATATTAGGGTAATCATTTACAGAGCACACATACTGTATACTTAACATTTTGTAATGGTTTATTTTATCATTTGCAATATTTGGTCTTTTTGTTTTCTTGAGTTGTCAGTTCCTTTAAAGAGGCAGCTGCAGTTGTCCTGCCCCTCAGTGTAAACAGCTCCTCAGTGTAAACTGTCCCTCAGTGTAAACTGTCCCTCAGTGTAAACAGTCTCTTAGTGTAAACAGCCCCTCAGTGTAAACTGTCCCTCAGTGTAAACAGTATCTTAGTGTAAACAGCCCCTCAGTGTAAACAGTATCTTAGTGTAAACAGCCCCTCAGTGTAAACAGTATCTTAGTGTAAACAGCCCCTCAGTGTAAACTGTCCCTCAGTGTAAACAGTCTCTTAGTGTAAACAGCCCCTCAGTGTAAACAGCCCAGCTGCAACAAGAAGTCACAGGTTCATGAGGTCACATCATGTCAGCAGAGGGACAAGTTTAACTTTACTATTCAATTTGTGATGTTTCCTTGTAAATATTTATTTTCTCATATTACAATGAAGTGTTAATTTCATAAGTTTTATCAGTTAATTTTTCAGTTCATAAGTTGGTACCCAAATTAAATTTTGTTATGTTAACATCTTTTATTGGCCCAAACTGCAATTTTTTTTTTAAATAATTAACATTTTTTGACCAATCTGCTGTGTTTCTCTCTGTGAACCCTCACACGTACATATGAAGATGTAATTTTTGTTTACATTTTGCTGATGTTTGTTCTCTGACTTGTACCCTGACTTGGTGTAGAAAAAAAAATTGGATGTATCTCTGTTTTCATGCAGTAACACCTGTTTCTTGTGATTGCAGCTGTTCTGGCTGCATGAGGCTATAACTCTTTGGGTAAACCTGAACCAATTAGCATGCATTGGACCATTTCAAACACTGTTCACCGATATCTCTCTGCAGTTCCATTTTGATGCGTGGGGAGTAGGGCGCAGCCGCAGACCTCTCATGTTTTATAGCATTGCCCCTCAATAATGATTGGTACTCCTCGGACACAAACTGTGTGTCTGATCTTAGCTGTTTTACTTCACCAAAAGATGCTGTGTCTGCCAAAAACTGCTTAGTTGCCTCAACTACACATAGATAGATCTCGCAACCACTTGACCGGTTGTTGACTGTTTGGCTTTGGATCAAGTATGCTGGGCCCTTTAAGTTAGGGGAATTCTGGATTTTTCTCGGGGTTCAAATCATTTGGCTTAGCTCACCTCAAAGAGTGGACTTTTTTCTCTTCCCCAAGGGAAAGACTTCAGAAAGAAGATGCAATTCACATCACTAGAATAAGACTTGTTGAAGACTTCTGGTGGCAACGATGGTACAACAAACACAACTTTAGAGCATGACTGTGAAAATAACCAAATCAAATAACTTATAGGAATTCAAAGAAGACCAAATTACAGGCAAATACTTAACAAAGGATTTTAAAAAAATGGTGACAGTATCACATGTGCAATAGAAAAACACTTTATAATAATTTGGGTCAACTGATGACATGATGGATCAAAAATACTTCCCCTCACTTTGATAGCCTGGAAATTCTTCCACATACTGTATATTTGGTGATAATTTCCTAAAATGTGGTATCACTGTCTGCTTCATCTGTATGAACAAAAACAAAAATGAAAACAAAAAAATACTTTTTTTTTTTGGTTGGACATTGCCATTCAAATTTTAAAACTCTTTGAAAAGTATTACATAAGGAAGTTCCAGCCCACATTATGTATATGTCATGTTCCCATAATGAAGGTACAGGGTTCAGTAATTGAAACAATGTTATAGAATTTCAAATTGTAATTACAGATTCTTCTTAATTTAAGCAATAAATTACTGCCAAAAACTGTTATAGATTTGATGTTTTTAATTAAAACATCTGTTGTCGGTCTGTTGATATATTTTACATACAAGTAGAGCACATTTTTTAATAATCTCTCATGCAATAATCTGTTGTACGACGTTTAAAAAGAAGAACAGGTTGAAATTATTGGCTGCACCCGGAGCTGTTGATGAGCACACGAAGTGGCAGCGCTGTAGTGGCGCTGACGTCTTCTATCAGCCGGTCCAGATGGCAAATCAGAGAGCTCGTAATAAAACATTAGCTTTAACAACGCCACCGCAAGCAGATAAGAGCTACTGTGCTTCACCAGTTGGTCCATTAACGGCCGTGAATCAACCGGAGCAGTCTCTGTCTTCAAACAGAGTGTCATTTTAATGTGATCCTAGGGGCCTTGCATATCAAGCGTCAGGGGTCGAGCAGCAGAGCTCCTGTTTCTGTACGAAATAATGAGGTCACCCGGTGTATAATGAGGCAAGTAATGTTGCGGAGTGCAGCAAGACACGAGGGATTTCAGGCTCTACTCAACATCGATTTGTCAAAACAGGTTTAGGATTTTAATTCCTTTCCTTGTGTTTTCGCCGTCCCACTTTCTTCCTTCTCCTCTTACTGCCTTTAACGTGGTGTAATTTTGTCGTGTCATCAGTACCAGCAGGGTGTGACAACCTGCTGCTTTTAATCATTCTCAATCAGGAGGAACTGTCTGTCTCTCTCTCTCTGTCTTGCTTTTTTAAATTTATTTTGCCGAGAGACAGACAAAATGAAGAAGAATGAAACGTGTGCGTAACCTTTCCAAGGACAGCAGTTAGGACGGACTGTCCGGCTCGAAAGCACTTTAGGAAAAGAAAACCACTGGTGCGGTTAATACGGAAAAGAAGAAGAGGGAAAATATACGAGGGGGCCTGAAAGTCGACTATGATGACTTCTATATATAGCTGCTGGAGCGCGTGATGAAGGCCTCCAATGCTAAGACAGCGTGCTCTTCCAGCTAAAGGGATTTCACTGAGCGTGTGTGTGTGTGTCAGAGTGTGAGCGCGTGCATAGATCTGCATGTGTGCATGTGTTTATTAAGGCCAGAGATTACACTGAGCACTGCTGCCGACATGAAGAGAGGATGAGAAGAGGAGGAGCGATGTTTAGCTGCAGGAGCTGTGCCGTCCTTAATTACACAGCAAACAACCAAAGGCCTTCTCCTATTTGGGATAAATGCTTATGCATTTCTCTGACGGGCTATTATATTAAATACAACTTTTTCACTCAGTGATTATTTTACATTTAAGAGTTACAACAATCCATTTTTACATTTTTGAGCTCCACCTGTCAGACAAGCGAGCGAGCGACCTGGGGGGAGATGCTGGTTTCCTGTGGGTTCTGTGCTCCAGCCTCACCGCCGCTCTAACCCTTTTGTCCTTGTAGACACTTGGTTGTTTGGTCTGGCAGTCACCAGTGCCTTTATCCAGCTTTTGGTTGTAGGATGGGATCCTGGACAGAAGGACAAGGGGAGGCAGCCTGAATCCGATGGTCAATTTCTGACTGGTTCAGGGTTTTTCCCTCTTTTTTTGCTTATGTTGGTGGGGCTCTCAACACCTATTTTTTTGTTCATTCTTAGTGTTGTTCTTTTAAAACAATTGTGTCTGGACCTTTTATATGTTGTGCGTTCTGGGTACCCTAGACATTGGGACCGTAACAGATGTCTACCTCCTACAGTGAATAAGTAGGAGACTGCCCACATAACAAAATTTGTCTGGCACAGTTCTGGGCCACACAATGTACTAAACACTCTAACCACAAATAGTGACGATCCTTTGGTGGTCCAGATGTGGTTTGCCAGAAGTGGTCCATGCATGGAACAGCACTGCATAAACCAAACCACAACCTGGCCAGGTATGGCATGCCATCTAAAAACATCATCATTGCTAAATCTGGCCCACATCTGGTTGACAAGCCACTTTTCATGCTAGCAGTGCCAGCTCGACACCAGATCTGATCCATACCTGTCTGCTATGGGGGGTAGGTACATTCTGGATTAGTTGCCAGTACATCAACAGGCCACATAAAGACAAACATGCACACTCACACCTGGGGACAATGTAGAATCTTTAATTAGCCTAACATGCATGTTGACAGATTGCAACAGGGACCCTGGAACTGGACAAGTCACATGTTCATCATGGCGCCACATAGAAATGTACATTCTTACACCTGTGGCTGATTTAGAGGCTGTGCTCATGGACATGATGTTTTGTAAATACACAACAGTTTTTCTTAGCCCTGCACCCATACTGAAATGGCATTTTAGTAGCTGAGAAATTTTTTCAACTCTGGGGGAAAAAAACGGCAAAAAATTATATATGAATGCTTGTCTGGACTAATTCAATAAGTGATTATTGTTATTTATTTTATTTTTTTCTAACATTTTGTTTTAATTATTTTTATTCAAAAGCCAATCTCATTGCAACAAGAGAGACCTGCTTGTAACACCAGCAGAAGAAATCAGTTTCACAATAATCACAAATGTTGACATTTAAATGGGAGCATAGTTAAAACAAAACCTAAAACCAAGAACAGGCTTGAAATCATAATTTCTCCATCTTTTTCAAAATGGGCTTAAAATGTCCAAGTGGGATCAAACAGGACAATTCCAGTTCTTTCTGCAGTGTATTCCAGGAAGATGGAGCAGAATCACAGAAGGCCTTTTTACCCAAGTTCTGGGCGAACTAAGGGGACACTGAAAGAACTAAAATCCTAGAGGGTAGCTTATGACTGAGGTTATTGTCACATCTTGGCATGTAGATAGGGAGGCAGCAAACCTCCTTAAAAGCCATGCTAGCATTTTTTGTATAGCCAAAATACAACATTTTAAAGTATTGTGCTGATGTTTTATACAGTATGAGATTGAAAAATGAAAGGAAAAAAAGGGTTGTGCTTAAACCAGATGTAGTCCTATAAAATTTAACTGCCCATAAGCAATTCTAAATGCTTCATTGTCTACAGACAACTGTAAGTTTGTCCCAATGATTCTTTTATGAAGGGTGAGCCAATAACCATAATGAGAAAAGTTACTGTGAAGGCGGTGTTTGAATCTGCTGATCTAGCAAGAATGGTTTAGAACACTTGCAGCCTTCCTCTAACTTTTTTTAAGATACAAAAGCAGAATAAAGCAGCTAGTTTTATACCCCTGCTAAAATTGTCAAAATGGTAAAACAAGCCATTTTCATCTCCAGTCCAACCAATAGACTTGTACACCAGTGACACCTCATTTGGAAGGGGTCAGATACCTCACTTTCTGGGTAATACATCGTCAGTCCTGGTCTCGCTTTATTAGAAAAAACATTTCCATTAGCTCCCACGGCGATGGTGAGCAGCAACGAAGGTAAATAAAAGAGCCTGATTGTGAAATAATGAGCGCGCTTGTCGCTGCTTGCCAGCCAGCTGCTGCTGTCAGCAGATTCTGAATCACTGTGAGGAGAGGACTGGAGGAATGATGAGACTTATTAAAATTGCAGTAAAGATTATCAACACAGCCTTTTACCAAACACTTATCTTGATGGAAGGAGATTGGCAGATACCAGTCGCATGTGTTTGACTCATTAATTTATTTTGCTCAAAAATACAATATTATAAGAACATTAACAAAGTCATACTGTATGAGCTCTTACACAGACGAGAAGAAACCTGCTACAGTCTTAATCTATTTAGAGTAGAAAATTATCAAAATTTGCATTATTATGGTTTAAACGCAGACACAAAATTATCCTCATAAATCGTCAAATTTATATGGTATGTTTTTTTTGTTGTTGTCTGATAACTATTGAAATATTTATACATCCAGACAGGTTTTCTACCAATTTTCTACATCACATGGATCAAATTCAAGGCCCGCAGGCTCAATCTGGCCCTTGTTAACATTTTATCTGGCCCCAAAGACTATACTTTTATGATTTCTCTTTTTGAATGAATGAATGATACTTTATTGCTACCATGATGGGAAATTACATGTCACTGTATTTAGGACAGTCTTCTTGTGATAGCTGGCCAACTTTCTATTTTCAGTACTCAATTTCTCTGCTCAAATAGTTTTAAAAATCACTGATTTATTTTAGAAATAGCAACAGATAGTTGATATTAAGGATTTTTGTTGTATTGTTTTCCTATTTTAAAGTCAAATAATTGGAAATTTTAGTTAGGGTTTTCTTTTTTTATCTGACTTTCTGAATTGTGATCAAATGTATCTAAAAAATTAATAAAAAAGTTGTTGATAGAGAGTAAGGCATGAGGAATGAATGCTAATAATGTCTTTCTAAATTTAATCTGTTTTTTATACGTTAGTTTGTATTTGTTCTAAATACTACCAAAACATAATTTATTTGGATCATTTGTATTTATTTAAGATTAACTTGTTAAATAACATCAATACGTATTGACAGAAATTGGATATTTATGGTCAGATCTACTCAAGTAAAAGTTACTCGGTCAAAAATCTACTCAGGTTAAAGTACTGAAGTATTTACTTTTGGAAATACTTAGGTATTCCAGTACATGGAATTAAAAATACTCAAGTATTCAAAAGTACAAATTAAAATGTCTAATATCAGTACATTGCTGTATTGTTTTCAGAGTGATTTTACAGAACCTTGTAACTCTCAGAAACCACCTGATGTATCGACACGTAGAATCACTCTGCTACAAATTCCCCACCTGTAAAGATAACCACCTGCATAAAAATGCAATACAGTGAGCAGTGAGTTCTTAAATGCACAAATGTAGTTTATCTACGTTGAACACAGAAGGCATTTAAACTGATACAAACTATTTTTCAGTCCTAAAATCTCAAACATCGAGCTGAGATATGGTCATGGGTGTGCTGGTTTCTCCGCTTGAGTTTCTTCAACCGTCTCCATTCTGTTTGAAATGAAGGTGGAGCTGAGCTCGTGACCGCTAATGAAGATGATGTAACTCCAAATCTATCCCAGGTGTGAGCTACAACTCTGATTGGTTTCCCTTGTGAGGAATATAGTGTGGCCAATTGGATTTCAAGAAAGAAAAAATGGCAACAGTTGATTACAAAACTATGCTGAACCAAAAGTAACACATAACTACAAGCTTCCTAGAAATGTAGTGTAGAGTAAAATGTACAATATTTGTCTTTAAAATGTAATGGAGTGAAGTCTCGCTTTGTTAGAAAAAATAAAGTACCCCAAAAAATAATTACACATTATAATTATAAAAATGTGTCAAATGGTCACTGGAAAAGTCAGCTTCTGGCTGTGCTTTTCCACTCTGTATTTGAAAGAGTCTGCTTGAAATTTGTGCATTAAATAGATCTTATGCCCAGGGATTTCTCTCTCTCTGTGTTGGGAGTGAGGTTCTACTTCAAGTGAAGGACTCCAAGTATCTTGGGACTCTACCAGTCTGTTCTGGTGAAGAGGGAGCTGAGTTGTAAGGTGAAGCTCTCTGTTTACCCATCGGTCCTTGTTCCTACCCTCACCTATGGTCACAAACTTTGAGTACTGACTGAAAGAACAAGATTGTGGATGCAGGTGGTCGAAATAGATGGGAATGCCTTGGAATCCCTCAGAAAGAGGTGGTTGGACCGTGACCCAACTCTGGAACAAGCGGAAGATAATGGATGGCTAGAAATTAATCTTAAGCAAGTAAAAATCAACAACAAAATTAGTTTTGCAAAGGTACAAAATAATGAACACACTGGATGATCATGTCTGGGTAAAGAGTACATCAAACACCACTGAGACCTACAGAGCTCTTTTTGACAATTCAGTGTGTGATTTTTTATTTTTTTTATTTTTTGAAGAGCCAGAGATTAAACGTCCATCCATTTTCTGTACACGCTTATTCCTTTCAGGGTCGTGTGGGTCACTGGTGCCCATGTCCAGCAGTCACCGTGCGAGGGGCGGTGTACACCCTGGACAGGTTGCAAGTCCATCACAGGAGAGATAAAGAGATTAAACGTGACAATAAAAATCTGTTTGTACAAACAGCAGTAGGAGTTTTGGATATTGTCCTTTATGTCAAAATGACCCATGAGGCCTCAAGGGTCATCTTGACCCAGGAGGGTTAAACAACATCCTTGTGGATAAACCACCTCTCTACAAGGAGATCAACAACCAGATGCCATTAAACCTCAGAAAGAAGTTGTATATTTGTATGGACGTGTTTGACAGTGTCTCAGAATGGAACTCACTTTGTGTCTGTGAGTCAGGAAGAGCTCTGACTTCCAGGGCACCAGACCAATTATTAACAGTGGGTAATGAGAGAGCTGGCAGAGTTATTAGCTGATCGCTGTAAGTCGGTGATCTGTGTTAGAGAAGATTAAGTTCCACACATCTTGCCCAACCTCAGTGGAGCCAGGAGCTCAGTCTCAGCAAAGCTTGTTAAATTTAAATATGGCTGTCTGGAGTAAATAGTGGACAAGATGGATGTGACGCTCTATTGCGGTGATGGTAAAATTCAAATGGTCATAAACTATGTGTGTGTGTATGGGTGCCCTTGTTTTTGCTACTTGGTGGGGACAATTTTTCAGGAAAATGCAGCCTTGTGGGGACCGGATGCTCCTTGTGGGGACCAAAGGCCAGTCCCCATGGCTTCGGAGACTGATTTTGGGTGTGGGGGTTAGTTTTAGGACCAAGGTGTGAATTGAGTTAAGATTAGTTTTAGGGTCAGGTAGGTACCTGTGAGGTTAATTTTAGGGTAAATGGTCAGGGTTAGGATATAACATTTCCAAAAAATGAATGGAGGTCAATGGAAAGTCCCCACAAGGATAGAGCGACATAGTGTGTGTGTGTGTGTGTGTGTTGTGACAGTGTGTGCATTAAAATAAAAAATGTTGATGTACTTTTCCTAATCACTGCTTACCATTAATATTTGATTTTCTCTTGTTACAAGATGTTACACACTGAAAGATATAAACACAAGACGTCAGGAGACTTACTTTGGTAAATCCTAATAATTTTTCTTGGACAAAAATATTTAACGCGACATGGTGTTAAAGCGAGCAGTTATTCAAAGGATAAAACCTCTACTGTCTGGATACATCACAGCTGATGATGTGTTGAGCTGCATAGAAAATACACCTAATCTGGGCTGAATATAAAGCATTAAATAACAACCAGCAATCAAACAGCAGGAGTATGTTTGTGTATCTATTTTTGTTGGATTGTACTGATTAATTAGTACTCTGATGGTGTTGTTTGTGAATGTAGACTGTATCTCTAGGCACATAATTTATTTTAGTTGCTATGAAAACCTTTTAGGATCACTGTGAAAGAGTCATTATTTGTTGGCTTCTGGAAGTAACATCCAGTTTGGATCTTCTCTGAACTCCAAGCATAATACCATCCATCTATTTTTGTACCCACCTATTTGTGTTCTGACTAATGTTCAGGGTTGCAAGGAACTGGTGGATATCTTTAGCAATCAACAAGCAAGATGCACTATACACTCTCAACCTAGCCCATCACAGGGCCACTAAGCCGCTTCTACATTGTCAAGTCTTACACTAACCTGTCTGTTTGGCTCTACTTGTGTCTCCGTGGCATTGTGTCTTTCAAGGTCTCCACATACTCCATTTGAAGCCGAACAGTCAATGTGGTTGTTCTGCAGTTATTTTCACACACAACGTGCCGAGCTCCTGGGAAAACCCTCCTGCTTTGGTACATGTCACTGCACTGGGTTTCTTCCCACAAAACATATTTTATTTTAACCTCCATTCATGAGTCTTTGGACATTTGACTATAAATGACTTCTTCTGGGTACAATAGTCAGCTTCTGGAAAGTGAGTATTTTTTTTGGGGGGGGGCGGGGGTGTAGTTGAAGCAAAATGCAGCATTCGAGCATTTTCAGCATAAACAAACATGGCTGTGAACTTGGGACCAATCACACAATAAATTGTTATGTGCAGGGAGATGTAACGTTTTCCCGGCAGGTTGTGACAGAAATAGGTGGCAGATTCAAAGCTGCAAACAAAATGATGCGATTTGATGATTGCAATAAAAGCCTATTTAGTCTGTTATCGGGATGACAAAAAATTTGTAATATTTCATGCAGCCCTAAAATCAGCAATATCAATTTTGGATTAGTATTATGTTAGATAAGCTTGTATGCTATTTTTCCACATTTCACCATTTAAACATATTTTTTTCTAAACCCAATGACGTAGTTCAAAGATTTGGATAAGTTTGATTCATTCAGTGTGTACACTGTTTAGCAAACACATCCTCTGGCAGTCTTACACAATGTATTATTTGTAAAACATCTTTTAGCCTCCTCACCTTCAGCCCTGCCACTTTTTCTTCCACTCCATCCCAATGAGCCAATCAAGACGAAGCGGGATAATAAATTACATAATGTCAACTTCAGTTTAATTGTCTCCTTATCGGAACTCTGTGCCCTTGGGAATGAGGGCAGTTCAAAAGAAGAGGGACAGAGAGTCAAACTTGGGATGAGAATGGAGAAGAGAGGATGTAGTGTAAAAAAAAACCTGAACCAACACTAAGACTGGGTGAGAAAAGGATATTTGGCAATTACTATGGTTAGGTTATTACCAAGGTAAGGTTATGCTAGTTGTCTATATATTTTTTTCTCATTAAACCTTTTATTAAGATGTTTTATCATTGCAGGGCATGCTTACATATAGAATTACTGTCTTCGTTATAACATAACACCAACCTCAGAATATGTCCCCTCCCCTGTATACAACATTCTGACAATCCCACTTATTTGCAGTCCTACTCTGAAAGTAGTTTAAGTTTATTTATAAGGTTCATTCAAGATGCAATGGTATTTGAAGTTGCAATATTAATTCTTGCTGATGACAGTTCCAGGTATTTAATATCCATATATAACCGCCAGTGAACAAATGATATGTTGTTAAGAGGCTTCATTATTCTTTTCAGTTTTATAAAGAAAGTTTTTGGCAAAAATGACATACTGATGTAAAAGAACACTATACTTAATAATAAACCTGTACACATAAACCTGTAATAATAAGCTTTATATGTCAAGTAGGGGTCTCGGCAGTAGGGGAGTTTTTTGTTGTGTGGGTGAGACTTGACAAAACTGTGATTGGCCAGATTGACTGGTCTTGTGGGCAATTTAAAAAAGGAAATAATGGTCATATTCCTATATAGCAATCTTTTTACAGGCTGGTTAGGGTAATTTTGACTGAGCCGAATTGTTACATGTCCAACCACATGCATGATTTTGTACAGCTAGCACCTTCCTGTCTCGGGTTATGGTTAAATTTAATATTTATATTTTAAAAATAAACATTAAGTGCTTCCTGGCCAATTCAACCAGCTGCCCATCTTCAACCCTACTCAAAATAGTCAATCCAATCAATCACATCTTTAACAAACTGTCCACAAAAGTCAAACGGACCAAATAAAATTGGACAAACTCCTCCCACACAACAAGAAACTCCCACTTAGAGACTGCAGAGACCTCCTTATTTTTTTAGGCATTTACTTTGGACAATGGTAGAATCAGCAAATCTCTACTTAATATGTGCCTCCATCCAGAATGTTTATATTCCAGTATAGCAATGCTGATATAAGAGGGACAACACCCTAGGGGTATGACCGGGGTTTTGATAAGTATTATGAGATCATGTGATTTGGGGCCCTTTTGTTTTAGACTCTGAGCCACACACACAGGCTCAGAGGGTGAAATGGAGTCTTTAGATCTGAAAATTAACATTTAACTGAGAACTTATTTGGTTTTCTGCATTTTATTTGAGCTTCCAGTTTTCAATATTTTCTTACAATATCACACTGTTTTGTTTTTTTCAAGTCTTCAAGATTAAAGATTGCCAACCTAATCTGTCAACACATCTCCAACCTCAGGGGGGAAATATTTGACAGTCCAATACAGAATATAAAAGTAACATTTATGTTAATTTGTTTTTTTTTATCTACAGAAAGACTTTAAAGCACTAAACAACAAGCACAAGACAGTAAGATTGTGCAACCTCCTCAATGAAAACCCTTAAGCAGAGCCTCTTATCTTTTTGCAGTGAGCTAAGAGACCTAACCGGTGCAACAGCATTAACTCAGGCTCTGATTGTATCACTTGATAAAAACAAATTTATATGTATAAGTAGTTTTAATGTAAAACTCTGGTGTCTTTAACTGCATTCTATACGGATGCTGATGGGTCTCTGCATGTGAAGAAAAAGGTCTCTGTGAGGAAACCCTGAACTTTATCCCACTACTAATTTCTGGCAGACTGAGCTTTTGGGTTTAGGCTTACTCCCTGATGTGTGCGCTGCATTAATGATTTAAAAGCGAGTCTTGTGTGGAGTTTTCACACCAAAAGCAATGTATAAAACTGCAGAGCAGAGATTGCTGCTGTATTTTAGTGAAAAATGTGGCCTTTAAAAGCTAAAGCCGTGGGTGCTGCATTGATTCTCACTGATTAAGACAAGTATTCAAGTTTAAAGTCAAGTTCATTTGAATGTTAAATTCCAAAAATTTGTATGCTTACCTCCATAACCTGTATGCTGAGGGATTCTGACACTGATGAGCAACAGAACACTGATTGTGACAGTTTGGCAGCAGAGAGAAAAATAGATTTGCATACTTATGTAACTCTACTCCTTTAAAGAAAACGTATTCATAGAAGGAAATTTGACAGAAGATAAGAATGCTAAGTTCTAAAATTATAATATATCAGTGACAGTTTAAGGTGCAGAATAAAAGGCAATGCAGGATCTAATTTTGCACCTTGTCATAAAAGTAATGCAAATTTTGCACCAATTTACCCTTATACACATACATTTGGTGTAAGATATACTTGAAAATAACAGAGTGATGCAGCACCCTCATATGGAGGTGTGGAGTAATGTGTTGAGGCATCCAACCATCCATTTTCATTAACCCGCTTTTTCTTTTCCAGGATATTGAGCAGCTTGTGGGATCTCCAGCTGTCTTTGTGCGAAGGGTGGAAGGCACACTGGACAGGTCGCAAGTCCTGCAGGGCCACAAAGAGACTAACAACAACCATTCACACTTTCACTCACAACTAGGAAGAGTTTACCAATTAACTTAACATGTATGTTTTTGGTCTGTGAGTGGAAAAGGGAGTACCTAGATAAAACTCAGGCATTCACATTAAAACGTACAATCTCCACACAGAATAATCCCTAGGTGGGAGGCAATCCTGCAAATCCCTTCCTGAGACGAGCAGCTTTAACAAATATAGGTAGCTATGCTGTATCTGTGACCAGCAGCCAAATTTGAATTTCGAGTTAAATTTAGTAATTAATTGAATCTTAACCTTGTGAAGTTCCATTTTTAACCAAATCAAAAGGAAAATCAAACTATAGTGGACAAAAGAAAAAACAATAAATTCTCTTGAGTGAAAGTTTAGAATTATGATTGAAACTTCACACTTTTTTTTTGTTCAGACACAGTAAGTCCTCACAGCACTGTGATTGAGACCTTTTCTTTACAACATCTTAATGACTGTGTCTCAAATCAGGGTTGCAGCCCACGTACTCTGCAGCCCTAGGAGGCCACACCTTTCGCAGTCCAGGTAGGCTACATAAAACGGCTGTGAAAGTATCCGTATGATGTATAACATATTCCAACGCATTTTAAATCTTGAGGCCATGTGATATAAAACATAGCACTATGGTAACGGGGTACTGCATGGTCACACAGGAGATATAGCTTTAAAAAATTCTATGAATTAATAAAAACGTTACACGTAAATAATCAAAAAACATTAAGAATTTGGGTTTAGCTTGAATATCCGTACTTGTAATTGCATTTTATTTACCATTCATTGCAGCAAAAATGTCATCAGCTAAATTGGTAAACACATTTAAAAACAAATTCCTTGATTGGTCCATGATAAATTTAGCCTGGTAAAAACCAGTCCCTTGTTCCACCCTTTCCTTCATACAGACGGTCTGGAACCTCGGCTATTGAGAAACAATTGCTTGCTGGAGGCGTGGACTCTGTTGAAGTTTAAAACGATTGGATCTGATTTACCCAATCACTAATGTTTGGCCGTGACGTATGTAGTGTGCCAGCTCGACCGTGAAGGAGGCTAAGCTAAGAAGCTAACTGGAAATTGTGTGCGCTGTAAACAACCATCCCCAACTGGGAAGAGAGAAGTACCAAGCTGAATGAGATAGCTGTAAATGAGTGCTGCAGGCTTTATGAGACAATTTTAATTTTAAAGCCTTGTCAACACAGACTGAATGACTTCCTTAATTCACTTCTTCCACTGCCATTGCTACAGGCAGACTAAAACAGTGCAGAAAATCAACATTGTCATTCAAAACCCCTCCTTCTGTTTGTTGATTACCGGGGAAATCCTTGACTGTGGGAGAAATCCCAGACAGAGCAGTGAAGGGAAAGTAGATTTGAGCGGAACTGCTTAGGAAGGCAAGGGCCAGGCTATGATGAATTTCCAAACTACATCGTTGTTTTTCCTGTTTGGTTTGCTCGTGGCGGAGTGAACCCTGGGACATCATCGGCCACATAAGATATTTAGATGCAGCCTATGTTTTGGGGGTTTTGGGGGCTGCATTTGTCGGCCACATAAGAAGGAGCCCATGAAACGGGACAGCCTACGGCAAGGTGCAGTGAGAAAAACAGCCTACAAATGGGCATTACGTTTGCTGCAACCCCTGAATTATGACACAGACAAAATTTTACCTGAAAAGCATTACAATCCCAATCTATCACAGATGACTTTGGTGCTACACTGCTAAAATATTTCAGAGCAAATGATACCATAAGGTATTTTACAACCATCCAATCACAGGGGGACATTAAGACCAATTTAAAGGATTAGCATTCTTTGAAGGTATGCATACTTTATGCAGAGTTTTAGAAAAAGGTTACAAAGTTTTGCACATTCTCATATTCAGAGTACATTACATTAAGAAAAACTCTCAGCAACTACCACAGTAGATTATAGCTCAGTATCTTTAAAACTGACTGAGTCAAAGTCAGTTTTGTGTTTGAGTTGTTTGTTGTAGTCATCTTGAATCAGGTTGATTCCGAAAGTTATTAGTTGTAGATGTACAGCCATGAAAAATGTAATAAAACTTGGTTTTGTGGTTCATGAGATATTTTGGTAACAGACAGGCAAAACCAGTATCCCATGCTGCCACAATATGAAAAGTTCTAGGTTCTTTGCCATATTTACATATTGTAAATCTTGTTTTTTATATATTCACTCTTTATTCACTAGAGTGAATCATACCAGCTCTTACCTTTACTGTTCCATGAACCTTCTGCTGCTGTCAATCGATTTCCCCTTCCTGCCTGCATCCTCTGAAAAGAAAGTCAGCTTTTATCTAAATATGTTAATATTCACCACAAGTCAAGCAGGCACAAAGTAAGCAGTGATAAAATATTCTGATTAATGCCTTTTTTTCTGGTTCACTTTTGGAATTTAGAATTAGATCCTGTGACGTTTCTGATGGTGAATTCTAGCCTTTCTGAATTTTGTCCTAAATTACAGTTTAGCTGACTGATGTTAACAAGTCTAAGCTATTGTTTTCCTTAAGAACACTGCAGAAATGACATCAGGACACTTTTTAGGAGAAGATAGTTGAATAGATTGGGTGGAGAAATATGTTACTGTAGAGCAGGACATGTAAAGGACAGAGAGACAGAATGAGGTGTGCAGTAGAGGTGACATGAGTTCACAGTGGAGGTTTGATTACAACTCTGAGCCCCTTCTCTTTTGCTTTGATGATTGACAGGTTGACAAACGATGTCAGGCAGGAGTCCCCATGGATTATAATGTTTGTAAACAATGGTTATCTGGATGTAGTGAGGGTAGGGAGCAGGCAGAAGAAAGCCTGAAGAGGTGAAATATGCTCTGGAGAGAAAAATATAAATCAGTAGAAGCAAGAGAGAATATGTGTGCATATGTTTTATGTATTATTAAACTTATTAACACTGGTTTAAATTAAACTAGGTTAGTTTCATTGCATTGTATTATGTTAAATGGGCATATGATATTGCATCATATTGATGGCAGATTTGTGAGTTAAATCAAAATGCAAAAGTCAAAACAGACTTTGAGATATTGAGAAAAAATGTTACATCATCCAAACTAATTGACATAATATACTGTGCATGATAAAGATGGTAATAGTAAACATATTAACCCTATATCACCATTTGTATCATATTTGCTACACAGGATTCCTACGACCTCTATGACAATTTTTAAAGGGTTAAGAAACTAGATACCGCATAGCGGTAACATAATGACCCCCACACGCACCAATGCACCAGAAGTCAGAAGTCTTTATTCCTAATAAATGTTACGCTACTTTATTTATTTATTTATTTATTTACTTTTTTATTTATTTAATATTTTAACTATTAGTTTAGCAAAAGCATTTTTCATATTTAAATGGTTTTACTAATCCTAAATAGGGGAATTAAAATGAGCACAGCACAAAGATAA
>JARVGW010000086.1:3790604-3803942 GCA_031762495.1 Anablepsoides rubrolineatus | reverse complement strand
TAGTTCTCATCAAAGAGTAACTAGAGCAGGACATCATGATACTGTTTATTGTTACGCAGAAGCAATAATCTTGTTAGATTGGCTGGCGCCTTGCAAGTCTCTACTTTCTCATTTCATGATCTTTTTCTTATCGACGTAAGAGGCGGAACCAAAGCTTGTCCTCTCTTATACTAACACGGAAAGCTTACGTGTTACTCTCACTCAACACTCCGTAACTCTAAGAACAGACTCTACTTCCTGATACCAACAGGGAAGGAGATGTGTTTTCTCTTCACGAGAATCACAACCTTTTGGCTGAAAATCTAACTCAAGAGCCAACGAGTAGATTTTACAGCTGGAACTTGACATCATCAGTCAAGCTCTACAAACACGAAGCTTACAGCTTCCGAAGCAATAATTATTGATTTTTCACTTCTTATGAGAAGTGTTTGATTTTGTGAAGAGGAAACCAGATTCGCTTTCTTCTCCGCTGAAATAATGCAGATTCAGGAGACGCTGTAAACAACACTCTGAGGTGACCAAAAGTAAGCGACCCTAAAAAAGTCTCCTTACTGACCAAGGACCCTCCGGATACCTGACGTGACCTGAGAAGTCATCAAAGGTAAAGCCAAAGTGTTTTAGCGGACCTGAGTCCGGCGGAAATTGTGCTGAACAAGCTTTGCCTGTCTGGTTGAACTCAAACTTGTTAAGGTTAAAAGTAGATTACTAATCTTACTTTCCTCCTTTTCTTAAAACTATTTGCCTTGCCACCATCTAAGTTTGTGCCTGTAAATGTTTATGGTTAAACAACATCTAAACCGACATTTGCTGTTTCTATTCTGAGTGTTAAGTGGATATTATTGTGTGTGGTTTCACTTTGCATTGCACAGATATTGATAAAAAATAAGACAACGCATTAGTAAATAATATTCTCATAACTTTGTTATGAGAGGTGTAAGAAACCTTATTCTTTGATAAGCGTATTTCCTTACATATTGGTGGTCGCTCAAGCCGACACACTGACAACTGATGAAAAAAGAGACAAACTTCGCAAAGTTCTCTTAAAGTATGAGAAGTCACTCTCAACTGACTCATTGGACTGCGGACTGACCTCATTCCACACAGTACGCATCCCAACCCCACCCAACTCTCCACCAACATATGTCAGACAATACAAAATTCATTTGGCAGCACATCAGCCTGTCCAGGAAATCATTGATAACCTTTTAGACAAAGGTATTATCAGACCATGCAACAGCACTTACTCTGCACCAAACGGGAAGTGGAGACTCACAATAAACTACAGAAAGCTAAACAAACAAGTTCCCTTGTCCGGGTGGCCAATGACTTAGCTCCAACAGGAACTGCCCAAGGTCACAGATGGTAAGTATTTTTCAACACTCGACGTTGCCTCTAGTTTCTGGACCATACCTGTGCACGCCGAGGACCAACACAAGTTAGCTTTCACCTTTGCTAGCCGCCAATACACCTTCACCAGCTGTCCCTTTGGCTACGCTAAAAATCTTTCTGAACAAAGCATGTCCAGACGCTTATGAACGTGGGACTCTAATTTATGTCGACGACATTCTTTTGAGACAGCCAAATCTGGACTCACATTTGACTGAAATAGACCACGTTCTGAATCAGTTGACTACTGCTGGTGCCAAAATCTCACTGTGAAAATGCCAATGGTGTAAAACTATATGGGCCTACTAGTAGGTCCTGAGGGAGTGTAATCACAACTTAGTCGCACCCAAGGCATAGACAACCTCAAAACTCCCTCCAATCACAAGGAACTACAAAGTTTCCTGGGCGTGTGTAACTACTCACGCCAATTCATAGAAAACTATGCAGATCTGGCAAAACCACTGACTGAACTTCTAAAAAAAGACATTTCATTCGTCTGGACTGACAAACAGCAGCAGGTAATAGATGCCCTCAAAGACAACCTAAAATTTGTCCCATGTCTGGCCTATCCAGACTACAACAAAGACTTTCATTTAGAAGTGGGTTTCTCAGCTCACTGTCTAAGTGCAGGTTTGTACCAAATACACGACAAAGACAAACGTGTGGTGGCCTATGCCAGTAAAACAATGGCAGGCCCTGAGCTAAAATACTCAGACTGTGAGAAGGCCCTACTGACTACTGTGTGGGCAGTAAAACACTTCTCCAACTATATAGGTGGACAAAAAGATCATTGTGGAAACACAACATCAGCCAGTAACTTTCCTGAACAGCCAACACATCAGAGATGGCGTAGTGACAAACTCACGTGTAGCCACGTGGCTCATGGCACTACAAAGTTTTGACCTAGACATTTGCTATGGACAAAACAAAAAATCTCATCTGGCGATCTGCCAAAAATGTACACAAGATGTACTGGCAACACAGACGCCAGTTGACAAAAAACCCTCAGTAACTGATGACCAAAATCATCACTACTTTGATGCAAACATCTGTAAAGACATGACTACAGTGTATGTAGATGGACAAAATTTGCAAAGCTGGTGTTGGGGTAATCCTACTGAAAGACCAACAACAAGAAACTTTTAGTTTGAAATTAGGCCCACAGTCTTCTCAGTACGCTGAAATTGTTGGCATCCTAATATCCCTCCAGATCGCAGTTGAACGCTCGATCCAGACGCTAGTCATCTGCACTGACTCCAACTATGCTCCCTTAAGCTTCTCATGCTATTTTGCTCAGTGGAAACAGAATGGATTCCTCACCAGCAACAAGAAGGCAGCTAAGCAAAAAGAGCTTTTCATGGCATGTGATCACTTGGTGACCTCACATGACCTACAGATGTACTGGAAGAAAGTTCCAGGACATTCACAAGTCCCAGGTGATGACAAGCACTACAATGACTTTGCAGACTCCCAAGCCAAGAGTGGAGCCGTAGACGGCACCCCATGGTCGAGGTATCAGCCATTACAAGTGCACAAGCTGCAGCTAAACCTGCTGACAACACAGTTTCTGTACGACCTATGCTGACTGACCCCGACATCATACAGCTACAAGAGCTGGACCCTGCTATCAACTCCATGATACTGTACTTAACTGACCCAGACAAAAATACACCATCAAAAGAGGCACTGGATGGTATGACACATACCTACCTTCATACTTGAGGACCAGGGTTGGGGAAACACTGACCTAAAGGATAAATTATCCAAATTCTGTTTTCAGTATTCAAACAAAACAAGAATACTTGACATTTTTCTCCCAACTCGCAGTCTTTTTTGTATCTAATATTTTTGGCTCCACCATTTTAGATGGAAGAAGTGTGCACAGGTAATGTTGTCACAAAAATTTGGGATGATTTTGCTTGTCTGATGAGGTCGCTGGTGGACCTTAGTGGACAGATAAAGGTGACAAATTTTATGTTACAGGATGCATCCGGAGAAGATGACACCCCAAAAAGATTGTTCCCTCACCCTGTCAGCACTTTGGTACCGTAGGATGTCTTCTACATATTTGCAGTTCATTGCAGTGCACGATATGGCCAATGGCTATCTGCTCAAACCAGACTGAACGCAGCCAATCTCTGGTCTCATTGGGCACAAGGAGGCCTGCCATGACTGCCCTTCAATGTCAGGCATGTTTGCGCTGGTGTTGGCAACAAGTGCACTGGAACTTGGACATGTGAAGGAACATTATGTTCAGTGATGAATCCAGATTCTGCATACAGCAGCTGGTTTGTACGGTAAAAGTGTGGAGAAGACAGAGAGTTCTATTCTGATTGCTGCACCAATAGAGTAACATATTTTGGTGGAGGCAGTGTGATAGTAATACTTGAAAAACCAGGCTTGTCATAAATGGAGGCAATCTAAATGCAGAAATATATCAAGATGAAATTTATTTAACACGTGGGATCAGCCTGGTTTATGTTGTTCATGCTCAAGTGACAAACACAACCATGTTGGCTGACCTGTAACAAATACTGGTTGAATAATAGGATGCCATTCCACCCCAGTGTGTGACCAGACTGGTGACTAGCACATGGAGGATGTGCCAGGTTGTTGTGACTGTGTATGGTTATTCTACATGTTACTTAGGCTCCTGTTTGTTAAACAAATAAATTGCTAAATTGCCATATGTCTTGTTTCTTCAAACTTCCATCATCAAATCCACCAAACACCAAATGAGTAAATGGCAGAATAAGCTGTCTGGCAATGACAGAGAGAATTTGTTTTTAACTTTTTTCACTTTTAGGTATCTGGGAGTTTTCAGACACACAAACAGGTCAGTTTTAATAGATCTCACCTACACTTTTCTAAATTTGCTGTAACCTAATAAAATTTTAACACTTCTATTGGAACATTTACTCTAAAATTTAAACATGTTTTAAATGAACACTTTGTCATTATGCTACAAAAGGGGGTTTACTGTATTTGCTTTTGTGTGTGTGGGTGTCTGTGTGTGTGAATACCACTGAGCAGTTGCTCTTTTGTTTAAGCACCACCTAAGTGTGGTGGCAGGTTAATCTGATTCTAAAAGAAGACTTGAAAACATAGCAGGACACAGAATGTTGAGACAGAATTGTCAGATGAACTGTCTTGTGTAGGCGTAGCACAGCAACAGTGTTTTACAGCAGCGCTGAACTTGTGCACAAACATCCACCTTATTATGTTCTCTAAAGAAACAAGACAATGCATGTGTCTGTCAGATTCTTTGTAACTTAACTAAAGTTAGAGAAGAGCAAGAAAATATGAGATCTTTCTCATATAAGAGCAACAGTATTGTATACATACACACATAAGCTACATTCTACAGGGTGAGTCAAAAGACTCAGGACACACTTATTTCAGAAACAAAAGGGAAAATGAAATATCTGAATATCCCAGCAAGTAATGGGTGTGAGGACCAGATTTTTAAGGTATGTCTGGAACATAGCCTTCATTTTGAAAGCCGCCATTTTGGATCAAAGTCAATGTTTTTTTCATGTAGTTTATCGAAGAAGACCAGAATTGTCTCTGAAATAGATTGAATGCGCAGATGTGCAATATCTCTTGTGGATCTGAAGTTATCAACACTGAAAGTTCTAAACATTTGTTGTTCAACACAGGTCACAGAAGATGGAATTGACAAAGCCTGGGACAATTGAACATGTCATAACTGTGCATTAAAGGTGACATTCCCAGTTGATGTTGCTACTTTGTGTTGATAACCTTTGAACCAAGAGATATTGCACATCTGATTGTGATGATCATTTTCTGAGACAATTCTGGTCTTCTTTGATATACAACATGAACATTTTCCCATTGCAAAAAAATTGCCCTTAATCCAATTTGGTTGGTTTTTAAGATGCAGACTTTAGAAAAATGATCATATCAAACCTCTGTAGAAGTCCGGACCCTAACCTGATGTTCAGCAGCTCAACATCAGCAGTTTGACAAAACAATTCATTCCACAAATTCTGTCAAGAGCTTGTTCATGTGAAATAACCATTATAGATTTTCATGACAAAAAAGGGAAGACAAAGCTTGTATCTCTGCTGCCTGTCTTCCTAAATCTCAACTACTACTTTCTTCAACTTCACCAAGACCTCCTTTAGAAGTTCAGAGAGCTGACCCAGATGATTAGGGAACAATGTGCTTTGTCTGAGGATTGAACTTAGTCATTACTTATTTATATTGGTAAACACAGTTAATGATAAGCTCAAGTGTTTTGTGGCAGAGCTAAACCAGAATCGAAAGCTAGGGGGAAAAAATGGAGCTGCTGCAAATCACTTTGGTTCTGGATGAGAAGATGACACACTGTAAGCAAGATTTTTAGCTTGTTAAAATATATATTTTAGAATATTCCATCCATCTATCTAACTTTCACTGGAACAAGATTGACTTTGTGGCAGGAATGCTAACACAGGCATTGCTTTGGTCATACAGAAACTGGATACTTCTTCAACTGAAATGAACTACAAAAATAAGGCTAACAATTCTTTATCCACTAAACTGTTTTCTTATTATCCATGGATTTGTGATAAAACTATTTTTGGTGCATAAAAGTTTGCCATGTTTAATCAATGTATTGTGTTAATTTATCACCTTGAAATTCCACATCTCCGACTGTACACCGAGCCACACAAAACATACACACTCACATCCATTAAATAGCGTGTCGGATATCCAGCCATGAATCTAACCGCTGATTATGGAGTGCTTCCGTTCGGGAAAAGAGACATCCATTGATCGCTGTCTCACAACATAAAAGAGAGTATTGATGCCATCTCCCTGTAGGATTGGTGTGAGATACGGGGATGGAGAAGAATCACACACAGTGAAGGAATCTGACCCTGATGACCCCCTCTCCCCCTGTATTTGTTTCTGCCATTGGACAGAATCACAGTCTCTTCTGTCAATCTTCCTATTATGCTACCCTGAGAGAACCATTCCTCACTTCTTCCCCGAAGTCTCTGGTTAACGAGGGGAAAGACATTACAGCAAGGGTGAAATTCACCCTGCATATACTTCACAATCACACACTCCTCCACCATTCTAAGTATGGAAAGATAACAATGCTTGGGTTCTTCACTTTGACTTTCTCTCTCCAGTACAAGAAACGTGATGGGAATGAACCAAGGGAGTGATAATGAGCAGAATGATAATGGCCGTGCAACACTCTGACCCTTTGCTCCATATTGTAATTCACTCTGATATTAGGTCTGAATTTTCTTCCTGCCAAGGCCCTCAATGGTCGCTATCACAACCTTATCCAGAGGAGACCCAAGAGAGAAAAAGGACCCATTTCAGTCAAATGTAATAGCTTTGAAAGAACTGCAGTGTGAAATTGTTATATCATAAGATCAAAATGATTGATTTTTAAGACGCCTAATAGAGGTGTTGCAAGGTCCTTAAAGGCAGATACATTGTCTTGATACAAGAAGCAAATCGAACTGAATGCACCTGCAACATGGACTTCAATACTACAGCATAAACTGAATTTAATACTTGGGTGTAAAAGTGAGAGAGAAAAAAAGCTGATAAATATTGTGCCTACAAGCAAAGAATGTGATTCACTTTTCATGTTACGTGTCCCCAGTGGAACATTGGCTTATAAAGCGCTCCTCCATAAAATGTCTGCTGTTGCGCTGTTCTAGCAGCCTCCAGGCAAAAACTGCAGAGATAGTTTGATCTCCTCAGACTAGTAATGTTTTCCCCCTCTAAGAAAAACTCAGAAAAATGCACTTAAATGAGATTCATAAGCATAAATCACTGATGTAATAAGCTATTTTAAATATCTCATTTCTTAAGTTGGTCTTATTTTTCATCACCTGTTTCCAAAAATGGGCCGTGTCAGAATGTGTATTCCTGTGTCCAATTGTCTGTCTGTTAGCAAAATGAAGCAATGGACAGATTTTAATGACACCTGCCCCAAAGTAATGCTTGGATTTCCATCTATGAGTGATTAAAATCTAGAGTCAACCTGATTCAAGACAACCACCACAGTTCATCGTTAACCAACCCAAAAATGGGTAAAACAGCTAATTTTACAGGTATTAGGCTATACGTTCGTGTGGTAGTAGCCGAGAATCATCAACAAATACTCTGAGCAGACAGATTGCGTAAGACCTTTGTTTTTAATTTTGCCATTAACTGCTGGATTCAAGGTCTGTGCAAGGTCCCTTCGAATCTGCAAAATCTGCTTTCTCATTGATGCTGCACCATGAAAATTGCGTAATTTTGTTATCAACCTTGTGTTGCTTGACTGCTCTCACCACAAGGACCCAACTTTCCCTTCCCTCGACATACAAATTTATTGTGTGATTGGTCCTGTGTGTGTGTTCGTGTGGTGGTGGTGGGGGGGGGCACTCAGTATTGAAAGTGAGAGCAGGTGCACAAAAATTTGTGAAAGGGTGGGTTTTTGAGGTCAAGATTGGTGCTTTTTGTCTCAAACTGGTGTAAAAGCAGGGGCAGATTGACCATCCGATGCACCAGAATGTTTCCCATTCATGCAGCTTCACTCAAGCTCCCACAGACTGAGCAGCGGCTGATTGTACAAATGTTGTGATTTACTTTGGTCCTAGACAGCACAAAGTTGAGACAGTGTTCTGTTAAAACTTTTGCAGACATTTAGCTTAGATACCACTACATCTGTTTTCGTGTAAACCTGAGATAAAAAAAAGCATCATATCTGCAAGTAGAGGTACATTTTGTTGTTGGTCCCTGTTTAGGGTACAAAAATACAATAATGTGGTGGAGTATAATTTTCTACCATGTACAGGTCAGTGTTCACACCTGCATACATGGAAAAGAATAGGCGTGCCCCCCGGGGATTGGTCAAAAGTTTGTGAGCATGTTTGTTTAAGCAGCAATGCGCTTAGACAGCAAAGGCAACATTTTGATTCAACTACTCTGCTTCCAGAAGCCAACTGTTGTACCTGTAAGCAGACACTTACAAAAGTAGTCAAAAGACCAAAAACTCATGGATGGACATAACAGACATTGTGCCAAGCACCATGCATTTTATTGGACTATGGAAGATGTACATGTCAAGTTGTACAGATTACACAGATTGTCCCTCGCATAGGGTCTCACGGATTTTTACAGATTTTTTTCAAAGACAGTTTCAACATCTAAGACATCTAAGAGCTTGTAGAACATTTAAAAAAAAAAAATACCCAGTTACTAGAAGTAAGTTCCCCACTTACTGCTGGATTCAAGGTCTCTGCATGGTTCAGCTCATCCTCCTTTTACTCCTGCTTTGGGCGCTGTCATCTCCGCTGCCGACAATCCCACCTCTGCATTTGAGTAATGTTGATTTTTTGCGAAATTTACAGATTTTCGAGGCTTATATACAGGTCAACTTCCAAATGAGTTGACACGTATAAGATGTGTGTGAAAGGAACCTTACACCACCACATGATCATGTGTTGACTTGTCAGTTGCTAATTGATCATCTAGGCCCTTAAGTTCTGTATGTCTGCAGTCAAAATATCTCATGAATCTAGATGAATTTAATGAAAGTCTCAGAAAACAACCAATGGATGGACAGCTACAACTGATTAACTTTTGGAGTTAACCAGTTTCAAAGACGTTTTCACAGCTAATTGACCTTTAAAAATGGCTATAACTTGGTCAATTTCACAGAAATTTAGCTAAAATTTGATGTCAGACAGTCTCCTTCACTTGCTGTCTTCAAGTGTCTTACTTCTACTCCCTTGCCTTTGAGTCTGAGTGAGATGGTGCAAAACCTCTCTGTTCTATATGTACTGTAAATATAAATGCTCCATTTTGTTTGTGTATTTTCACTGTAATATTTTTCATGTTTTGTCTGTCTTTTGTACAGCACTTTGGTTGGCCTTGTGCTGTTTAAAGTGCTTTATAAATAAAAGTGGTATGGTAAAATTTGGCATTGTAGTAGCCGAGAGTCCTCCCCAACACATACTCAGAACAGATCACATCAGATCTTTGTTTAAAATTTACACATGCAAAGTAGCAGGCATTATGCATTCATTCAAGAAATGCTTGCTTCATTTGTTTTAGTATTCAAATAAGACCATTTCGCTAAGTTCACTTGAGCATGCATTGCTTAAAACAGGGACAATTTTGAGTAGACCAGCTGTGAAAGCAGTTTATTTACCTGCAATTGCACAGTGTTTCATGACAGTTAACAGCTCACAGGTGACTGAGATGAACAAAGTCAGAAGCTGTTATGTTGCTTCCTGTGGAGCTGGTGGTAGATAGCTGCTTGTCTTCCAGGCTGTGCGAACGCACATCAACGCTGCCTGTCAGAAACTTCTGATGGAGTTAGAGCACTGACATATTTCAGGCCTATAATCAGTCACAATATGACGGAGAAATTACCACCTTCCCTCAAGAGCAATCAGTCAGTTCTTGTGCCCATCAGCTCATCTGATGCTCACACAAATAGACATGTCAAACCCCTCCCCCAACCCACTCTGCTGTAACACTGCAGCTTTTTGGTGTTCAAAGGAACAAAAAGACTGAGGAAGCTGTACACAGATCCAGTCCTTTGGTTAAACATCTGCATTCATCTCATTAAAACACATTGAATTATAAAATAGAGTGCAGTTTCTTTTACTTTGTGTTCGTGTGAGTTGATAAATAACCTAAAGGAATTTTAAAGTTATTGTATTCAAGTGATGTTCTGTCAAATTTTTTTTTTATCTCCAACCCTAACTGAAACAATGGTGACTTTCTAGGGTGTACCCAGCCTCTGGCACAGTAGCTGTGTCTCAATTCATGAGTTGCAGCCCACAAAGACCACAGCCCATGGAAATGTCCGAGTAGGCTGAATATATAGGCAATTTAATGAGACGATGGAGTCTTTGGATGATGTATGTTTGCTTGACTACACACTATTTTGTTACCATGGTGTTACATTTTATATCACATCACCATAAATGCCCAAAACTGAAAATGCATTATATTAAGACAACTTTTCACAGGAGATATAACTTTCCAAAAGTCACTGTATTTTTTAAAATGTTACATGTAAATACACGGAAGACATTAATAATTAGGGTTTAGCTCAAGTATCAGTACTTGTAATTGCATGTTGTTTATCATCACATTGCAGCATACATTTCATCAGCTGAGTTGATAAACAACAACTTCATCGGTCCGTGATGACATTCCAAACTGTGCCATTTTCTTTTTCCTGTATAAATTGATGGTGGTGCAATGACTCATGGGATATCATCTGCCATGAAGGATAGTCAGACGCATCTTTTATTTTTGAGGCTTTGAGTGCCGCATGATAAGGAGCCCACAAAATGGGACTGCCTTCGGTGTGGTGCAGTGACATAACCAGCCTACAAATGTGTACTACTGAAACACAGCCTGTGACTGCTGGACATACAGTCTTCTCTTCACCTGAAAAAGAAAGGTATGAATTATCTGTACGTGTACCCGTATCAAACCGTTCAATACAGTGTTCTAGGTTCAATACACACTGGTATCAAACAATAAAGATTTTTTTTAATTTATTTTATCAGCTTGTCTTCTGAAGATGGTGATGATGATGATGATGATGATGCACAATGAAGAAGATGCTCTGTATTGAAGGATCAGTGGATCTGTGTTCGACTACTCCACCTAGGCTGCGTTGTCGAGTGCAGATCCAGTGAGAACCTTGCTGTTTCAGCCATAGATATATATATATAACTAGATAAGTCATAGCGGAGTTTCCGGCGTCCTCACACGGCGGCCATCTTGGGTCGAAGAGCTGGCCCACTCTTAACATGAACATGTGTGTGGTGTATTTACTATTTAAATAACCATAACTTGGTCAATTTGGATCAAATTTTGAAACTGATTTTTTTGTTGTAAAGGTGAGACATGTTATAAAATGGCATACTTATAATGGACATTCATATAATAATTACGTTACCACCACATACATAGTTGAGTGAGTGGGATGTTTGGCCGGGGAAATGACTGCCCCCTGAGGGTGATAAACAAAACTGCAGGCACCGTTACGGCTGTTACGTTACCACCACACACATTCATGTTAGCTCTCTGTCCCAAGATGGCCGTGGTGTGAGGACCCCGGTCTCCATTGGCCAACAAGGGGTATGACTTATCTAGTATTTATATATATACTGTATATCTATGGTTTCAGCAACATTTAACCAATGTTCAGAATTACTTTCAATAAATTACAAGTTAAAAAGGGCATGGAAATTTCTTTTTTTTTTTGTATCAAAAAATACCAAACTACTAAAGTATTGGACCGAACCGAATTGTTAATTTTCTGTATCTATGCACCCCTAGTTTGAATGTATGGAACAACTGTGATCCTATCTTTATCTGTTCATCTTATTAATTGCATCCAACCAGTGCTTTTAGTTAGTTATAAACTTTCCAAACTGATGATGTATCTGCCCTCTTCCATGCAAATATTGTGCCCAAATTGAGCTGAGTGACAAGACAACTTTATCCATGCTTGACATTAAAGGATATACTATTGACAAAAGAATAGTGGGGAAATTAGGGGGTGAGGTGTGTGTGTGTGTGTGTGTGTGGGGGGGGGGGGGGGGTCTCTGACCAACAAAAAAAGAGGGAATCGAGGGTCAGAGGAGGTGACTGGTTGTAAAGAAAATGTGCCACACAATCAAGCCCCTGGGGTAGACCTTGTTAACACCGCTCAGTCACAGCTCTGATTACAGCAACAGAGAGGGGAGGGATACAAGAAGAGAGGAAACAAACCCTGGCGAGGGTGTGACAACAAGAGTGATGCAGGGATAAAACCCAGGGGGCAGAAAAATACATGGAAAAGAGAAGTGAGAGAAACGACAGAGAGACGTGAATGGAACATAAACTGGGATATGGCTGATGAAAGAATGTCATTGGGGGAAAGAGACAAAATCCAAAACACACACACACACACACACAGGAAAAACAGCCTGAGCAAATATGTTCCTAAACTAAAACCCCTGTGTAGCCTTTCAATTAGCCAGAATTCCCCCCCACAGGTTGATTCTAGCTTCTAAAGGAAATCATTACAGTCAAAAACCTTTGGCACTAATGTGTAACTCAATCACAAAGTCGAGACATAGTTTTACCTTCTATAGTAAATACCACAGCTAAATTACATTGAAAACCATTTGCAGCGCATCAATCCTACTGTGTAGCTCCCCAGCCCTCTCTGTAATATGGATCCCTTTACACTGGAAAGTGAAAGTACATTTTATTTAATTCATTTTCTTTCTTCATTCAAAAAGGCTTAAGTAGTGATATAATCATCTAAACACATTTTTAGATTAAAAACATTATTCAATTAAATAATAAGATAAAATGCTAGATTAGTGTATGCAAGTTGTGTATTACTGTGTGTGTGACAAATAACTTTGATTTGATTTTAATCTCTGGCACATGATCTATTACATTAAAATTACAATTTATTTTTCACAGTAGCTTTACATTTATACATGAATAAGTTCAAAGAACAAGAGACAAAATCAAAACACAATAAAAGAGTTGGAATAGAGTGGGACAATCAGAAAACCAGAAGCACTGAATGTATTAGAATAAAGTTAGATAAAGTCTGAGGGCGATCGCAGTTGAGTAAAAAGAGTCGGTGTTTGTTTGTCTTTGGGCTCAAGGTTGTTTCTGGTCATGATATCCTTCTGCATTCAGTGACATGGGGCAGATGGATTAGTTTGATATTGAATTAGAGCTCTCTTTTTTTAGAATGCAACACAGTGAGCTTGTATTATGGCTCGTGTCATTTATCTGGAGCAGCCTCCTCCACCAGTTCCTTAAAGCAAAAATCCTTATGACAGAGTGTAAAAAAGGAAGTCAGTTTTATTTTTTCTTCTATATATATATATATATTAGGGGTGCAACAATACATGTACCCGTATCGAACCGTTCAATACAGTGCTTTAGGTTCAA
>JARVGW010000086.1:3763649-3775965 GCA_031762495.1 Anablepsoides rubrolineatus | reverse complement strand
AGGTAGGTACCTGTGAGGTTAGCCTTAGAGTTGGTGATCAGGGTTAGGCTGTAGAAAATAATGGAAGTCAATGCCAGATCCCCATAAAGATAGCTGTACTAGACCGTGCATGTGTGTGTTTGTCTAGGTGTGTGTGTGTGTGTGTGTCTGTGGTGGGGAACCACAGCTAGCACTTTAACTGGATTCTGATTCATTACTGGAAATGTTTGTGAGAGATGGAGCATTTCTGCCCAGCCAATACGGAAGCAGGAAATCCACTGCTGTTTTGAGCTTCCAACTTTTGAAATCTAATAAACCCTTTGAAAGATTTGGGCATGTTTTTAATTCAGTGTACTAGTCTTACAGGGAGTTGCATCACTCTTCTTTAAAGATTCAATATTCTCCTTCTAATCACTTGTAAGGATGCAGATTAGAAGCTATTTGTCCTTATCACAGTCATTTATGTTCATTTATCATGTGTTGAAAGTTGATGCTGAGGCACTGCCGAGTGAGTGAAAGATGGATAAAATCTCTGCAGTTTTACCAACACACCATGTAGCACAGGGCTGTATCTAATATGTATGAATGAGCACTTCTCTGGTTGGCCCTTCATTCGTTCACTGTATGACCCTTCATGAAAGAGGCAAAACAAAGCAATATACCCTCTGACCTGGAAAGTAATAGAGAAGTCTCAGCCCTTCCTCCTCTCTGTGTTTTTCAGTGCTGTACATGCACTTATAAATGCACAGACAAACTTTAAAAAGTACAAAGACATGCTTTGTTGTAAATTGTAATTATCAGACCAGTGCTTACGCCTCACTGTTCATATTAAAGCTGTTTTCACAGTGCATGTTTTTCTGCTCTGTTTCAGCATGTGTGTTTACAGATGTTTGCACTGAGACCGTTTGCCTTGATTAAATATTAAAAAGGTGGAGTGTTTGTTCTTTCTGATAGAATAGCTACTGCTAATGGCTCTGTTCAAGTGTGTCTTGAGACAAAGGCGCTTCCATTGTACAAACTGCTTCTCCATTTCTCAACGTTAGGATACTGTTTGCTTAGTGTTTTGGGTAAAGTGACACACAATCACATTCGTGGCTTCACCCTGAAATATCTGTGCTTTGTCTCGTCTCAGCTCTTCATCCATCTGTCGAATATTTACTGCTAAGACAAAGAAGATATATGATGAAGTTGCAACCTGTCCAGGGTGTACCCTGCCCAGGGTGTACCCTGCCCTTTGCACTGTGACTGCTGGATATGGGCACCAGTGACCCCCGTGACCCTGAAACAAAGAAACGGGTATAGATAATGAATGGACATAGAAGATATGTGGTTTAAAGGGGGCATGTGCTTTTAGATCCCTCCTTTTCACATTTAAATCATTCACTTGTGGTCTATATAAAGTGAAACTGAAATACTTTGGCTTGAATTCCTCCTTATTGTAGCTCCACAAGTCCCTCTTTCACCCCTGTTCTGAGGGCAATTTGTTTCGATGCAATCATTCTAAACGAAAATAAAGCAGTGGGCAATGAACCTCCAGAACCCCAGATTCCCAAAATTGATAAGCCTGAAGTCCATGACCTTGTTTAGCAGTCCCGTAGCACACAATGTGACATATTAGTTTAAAAAAATGTAATAGAGAATAGAGAAAGCTGAAAGGAGTGAAAACTATGACCCAAACAGAATATAAAGATATCGCCAAAGTATCGGGAGAAACAAAGGATGTTTTCACACCTGATTGTTCAGTAGACTCAGTTTGATTGGGGACCAAAATTGCAGGACTCGTTTATATTTTCAGCTGGTGCGATTCACATTCACACTGCACTGTGTCAAACGAACTAAACCCTGTGAACAACCTGTTCATCCTCTCACCTGGTGGTGCTACACCAAGAACCACTAAAGGAATTGACACAAAGACCCCAACTTCCATCTACATGAAATGTAAATACTGTAAACATGGTGTGGCGTCAGATTTTAGCAGTTGTAGGATATTTTTGCCTTTAGCAGATGTACTAAACAAACAGTCTTCAACAATGAGCTCAGCATAAGTGGAAGATGAGGCAGAAGACCATGGAGAATGTTGATTTTTTATACAAGGCAGCTGAGATGGCTCTGTTTGTGTAGGAGTTCAGTCTTCTACAGGCCCTCATCCCTAATTGGATTTGTGGGCGGATACCTTCCAGCAGCTGTAGTGGGTTCCTTTGATGAGCTTCCTCTCCTTTATAAGCTTCTTCACACAGCTTGGTCAATAGTGGAGCATCTTACACCACTTGGTAAAGATCAAGAAGCCTCCCACAGTTTTATTTTTTTGCTTTGATTAAGCTCATTTAATGTTTTTGTGTGTGCAGTCCATGCCTCAAGTCTTCCTGAGAAAACCTGCTGAAGCTCATCATCTTGTTGGAACCTGTTGTCAAACTACAAAGACTCTGCTGGAACTAACCTGTGTCTCCTTGCTCCCGGTTCTGCTCACCTGCTCCTCCTGGTCCTGGGTTTGTATCACTTACCTGCCTTCACTCCCTAAGGTCCCTGGGTCACCCTTACATTTATATCTGCTTCCTGGTATTCTGTCCCATTCAGCTGCTCCCTCAATAGACATTTCTGGTGGTTCATGTAAGTATGAGGCAACATGCACTAAGTAGGAGTGCGTCCAGCTTCATATCAGTGATGTCCACCTTATACAGATACACAGATATCAAGCAAGGTATATGAGTAACTTTATTATTGGTGCACTTCCTGCACCAATAACACTGCAAGTGTGCCGGCGGGGAGAAGGTGCAAGCTAAGCGCAGAGGACTGAGGGCCTATGTGAGTGTGCCGGCGGGGAGGAGGTGGAACCTAAGCGCCGAGGATTGAGGCTGGAGGTGGCTGGCCACGACGTGCATCAGCGGGGAGTGGTGGTGGATGAGAAACAAGGTTGGAAACAGGTGATTAAACCATGCCGGGAAGACGTGAAGAAAGAGAACCAGCTGGAATGGAAAACATGGATGAGATCAGAAAATCATTAAACTTCATGTCGGCTGAGCTAAGTAAGTTAGCTTTGCATCAAGAAAAACTTATTGGCCTGATGGAAAAGGTTAAGACACTGAAACCGATGGTGCAGGAGAGAGACAGGAGAATATTGGAACTGGAGAAACGAGTGGATGATATGGAGCATTATTCAAGAAGAGAGGAGGTAATAATAACTGGACTGAAAACAAGACACCGATCATATGCACGAGTTACTTCCGGTGGTCCAAAAACAGAAGATGCTCCACAAGATAAAATACAAACACTGTAACAACAGGTAGTGACTTTTTTACATAGTAAGGACATTCATATCCAAAAATAAACAATATCCATCTGTTATACTCTGCCTAGCAAGGCAGATGAACCAACAATTGTCAGATTTATTAGCAAAAAGACAAAAAAATGAGGGTTAAGTTGTGCCAGTATCTATGTTGATTTGAAGAAAGCATTTGACACAATTGACCACAGCATTCTACTTGAAAAACAAATTAAAAAGAGGACCAGCATTACAATGGATATCTAGTTATTTGAAAAATAGAAAACCGTTTGTACAAATACATGATGTAAGATCTGAGCTCTGTGGAATAACATGTGGAGTCCCTCAGGGTTCTGTACTTGGACCAAAATTGTTTATCCTATATGTGAATGACTTGGTCAATGTGTCAGAGCTCTTTAAATGCATATTATTTGCTGATGATACAACTTTTTTTTGTTTGGGTGAAGACATTGAACGGATGTTAGAGAAAATGCCAACAAAATTTGTGAAAATACAAGATTGGTTTAAACTTAACAAGTTATCATTAAACTTGGATAAAACTAATTATATAATATTTACAAAGAGACAAAGAACTGTTAATATTCCATTTAGAGTTGGTGGTGTAGAGATAAACAGACTCAGTGAAGTAAAGTTTTTTGGTGTTTTTATTGATGAGAAACTGACATGGAAACCTCATATAAATTACTTAAAGGGGCAATATTATGTGTTTCTCAGGCATATATTTAAATACTATACCATAATAAAGTATCTATGTCACTTTTAGTTGTTAATAAAATGCTGTTTTTATGTTTAAATAGAAAATAAACTTGTCTTCTCATCACTTCCTCTTCTAAACGCCTTGAAATTGGCCTCTGTCTCTTTAAGAATCACCTTCCGCTTCTGTTCCGCCCATTTCCGCCCGGGGAGGGGTGGGGTGCGCTATGATGCAGTTTATTTGGCATCTGAAAATACATTTCCTCAAAGGTATTTTGAATCTGAAAAGGTTCTTCACTGAGTGAGAAGTAGTGTTATGAGCTCAGCAGACAGTTTCACTTTCAGTTTCACCAGTTGTTTGCTTTGTTGCTGCTGAGAGCCTGCAGGAGTCACAGGCGGGGTGTGTGGGGTGGGAGGTGGGGAGGTGTGCTCTGTGATGAGGAAGCTCAGCTTGGAGACACAGCCCAGAGGAGGAACTGGTCCCAAAAGGTGGTTCTAGTCCCAACCTGTCATTTTTGCTCCCCTGTCTGCTGCCTCAGGACACTACAGGATTTCTCAAACATGCATAAATGAGTCCAAGTAAAACTCTGGACATGTTTTTGATGAGAGGATAACTTTATAACATGATATAAAATTCTAAAAAGTTGATTTTACATGATATAGCCCCTTTAAGAATAAAACTAGCTAAATCTATTGCATTGTTTTATAAAGTGAGGGACTTGTTTAATGATAAAGCTTTGCATATGTTATAAAACACATTCATTGTTCCACACTTGGTCTACTGTGTTGAGGTATGGGGTAAAGCATGTAAGACTATTACACATCCTGTTTTTGTTTTGCAAAAAAGAGCTATAAAAGTTATCACTCGAAAACACAACCATTATCCATCTAATACATTATTTTGTAAACTAAAATTATTGAAATTTAACGATTTGGTTGATTATAACATATTGTTAGTTATGTATAAGGCTCACAAAAACACACTACTTTTAAACATTCAGATAAACTTTGTGAAGACAGAAACCTGTTATAATCTTAAGGGAATAGAGATGTTCATAAAACCTAAAACTAGAACCTGTTTGAAAGAACGATGCACCTCAATCCAAGGAGTGAGATTGTGGAATGATCTGGAAGATGATTTTAAAAGTGCCAAATCACTGTACACGTTTAAGAGAATGATAAAGGCTCGACTGTTAAAAAATATGAAACAGTATGATCTGTAAATATATGATTTGTTGTTCTAGAAAGATCTGATGCTTTTTGTTTGTTTTGTTGACTGAAGATTATTGTTGTTTGAGTTTATATTTGAGGAAAAAGAGGCAGAAATTATAAGATTTTTTTCTTCTCTCTGCCACCTTTCATTTCATTTTATTTGTATTTTCTTTTTATTGTACATATAATTATTTGTCTTTTTAAGAAATGAATAAAGTTTGAAACTAAATTCTAAACTAAAATTAAATTATTCTCCCAAATAAATTCATCGGTTAAGGGTTGGAGACTTGAAAATAAATAAATAAATAAATAAATAAATAAATAAATAAATAAAATATAAGCACATTCATTCATTCCTTCCCAAACAAACTAGACTTTCTAAGCAAACATACTAGAGTTTGACTATAGTGGACTTAACAGTGTGGGTGTGAGTATGCCCTAATTAAAACTTTTCTGCACTCCTAGAGACTCCAAGTACACAACACAATGTATTTAAAGGATAAAAAAGTGGATTTTGCATATGTCTCTTTTAAACGAAAGGTAAAAAGAAAAAAAGCCATCTATGTTCAACTGGAAACAACAATACTAATACTAGGCAGAGATCTAGGTTTCCAAATTTTTTAGTACTCACAGTGCAGTTCTGAATCCCCAGTGAGTTTCACTTTAATTCAGACTTTTGTGGACCAGGTCAACAAAGACCATAATGGACCTCAGGAGAGAGGGGAGTGAGCTGTGAGTTCAGCTCTCATATAAAAAGAGCAACTCACTGCAGTTTTAAAACTTGACGCTGTTCAGCTTGAACTGAAAAACCTCAGAAGAGAAGTAAACTATCTTCAAGAAACACGTAATCTAGTCAGCTTAAACAGAAAACAAACTATGATTTTCTTGGATAATTGAGAATCTACACCGACATGCTGTTCTACTTCAGAATGAAGGCAATCAAGATTCAGATCACCTGCATCCTCACTTTGCTCATCCTGACTGGCATGGCTCTCAAACTGTCTGAATACAGCTACGCGCTAGAATAGGGGTGTCAATCTTATTTTCTCAGGGGACTGAGCATTACAGTGGCCCTCAAAGTGCTATTTTCTGGTTCTACAATTAATGTCTAGCTATGACTAAACATGAAACATCAAGTTCTACTACTCATTACTATGACTGAGCACAACTAACAAACAATAACTGAGATCTATGTGGTAATTCATGCAAAGAAACAGCAGTTTAACACATCCTCCTATAAACACTGAAAAGTACGACCGACTAAATGTGAAATAAATAATACAGAAATATTATTGAATGTACGAGTTTCACTCATTGTTGAGTTGTGTTGAACTCTCCCACTTTCCAACAGGGAATTCCCACTTGAGAGTAGGGGTGTAAATCACCAGCTTTATCACGATATGATATTACATCGATATGTTTGGATGACGATTCGATGTTTCTCGATATCACAATGTCTGTCACAATACGATTTCAATTCAATTCAATTCAATTCACAAGTCTGCGATCGATATAATGCAATATCATATACCCATAACACAATGACTGTGTTATATGGGCATATGATATAAGATTCCCATCGAGAATATGATGACGATATAGATCGATATTTTTGTTTTGCCACAATATAGCTGAATCACGAACCCTTCAAATCAATATATCGATATAGATCGATGTATCGTTACACCCCTACTTGAGAGGCGTTCCAGTTTAAATTTACGACTACAACTTGGCCACAGCAAAAGCAATCTGTTAAATGCAACAAAATGAAGATATTTCACAACAAATTTCACTGGCTGCTTATGAACTTTGTGCATCAACACTTATCATTTTGCGGATAAAATAATCAACATGCATTATGGGAGACTTAGTTTATGGTCAATGCTGGCTTTAACCCCTTAGCGAGTGCTGTCCCACCGGTGGAACAAAACGGTGCAGTTTATTCCATTAAACATTTCCAGATGCTACATGGGGCTTTTATTTTGAAAACCAGGATGTCACACAATTTCCTCTGGTTCTTACCTTTAGCTTGACACCCTTTTTAACAAAGTGGGCAGGTTTATGACTTCAATACAGCCAATTACAATTGGCTAACCCCACATGTCCCACAGGTCGGACCATGGATTTGATTGGCTGTAGAATCAACAAATCAAATCAGATTTTTGTTGTGACATCACACAGGCATGTAGCCAATCAAATTCCAGAGAGGTTGATATGTTAATGTCAAGGATTCGATGGTTTTACACTTGAAAAAAAGAGAACTTTCTGGATTATTCTGACAATTTTTACCAGTTGGCCCCTAGTGGCGAAAAGAAGAAACACATTTTTTTGTGGGTTTTTTTAACCAAAACCTTTTGAAATAAGTAAATATATGTCTTATAAAGACTCTTGAGTGCTTCAAATAAAAAAATTGTGATTTTGGTGATGAGAAAATGTCTTACAAAGTGGAGAGTTTTGCTCTGGCTAGGCAGCCATCTTGGAAAACGGATACATTTTTTTTTTAAAAAGGAAGTGATAACCCTTTTTATCAAGATTCTACTGGTTTAAGCTGTGTGGCTGTTGATGCTTTGACAAAAGATTGGATTTATGCTGATTTTGTTGTGTTTTGGCTGTGTTTGATGGGTTGTCCTTGCCGCAGGACACCAGCTGTGGTTTATGATGCTGATTATTGATAATTTTATTTATTTAGCATAATATGGATGGTAGAATATGATTCATGTGGTTTTTATCTTTAATTTGAGCCCTCAGTCAAGTCTCTGTGATGGAATTACTTGATTTGTAAAGTTGTTATACATACGAGACATCTGTCCAAATATAAGTGAACGTGATGTCTTATAATTTGTCTAGAATATAAATTTTTAATGCTATTGTTACCAAATTTAAAGTGATAAAAGTTGGGAGTTTATATAAATATAAACTGGGAGCTCATATAAATTTTGACTTCCTAACCCCATTTTCTCGTTGCACCATATGAAATTCATAATAATAATTTAGACAAGAAAAAGTATATTTATTTTAGTGTAGTTTAAGTTTAATAACTAAACAGTATTAATAATTACAACAATTATGACTGATGAAGTTGAAAATTCAGATTATCTTTCCAATGAGACCAAGCTTTTGAAATTACTCAATAAGGTTCATGAACAGTACTTAATTTAATTTGGGTAGGTTTTTCAAAAATGTCAAAATGCTTTTAAGGAATTTCAGGGTCAACTGCTAAGTGGTTTTAAAGCAGCATACGCTTAATGGAGTTTGTGACAGAAATTCAACCCTGGAAGACTAATTACTCTCACCTGGCTCATTCAGCTGTTTCATTCACGCCAAACTCATGCAATCAGCGTCCAGCAGTCCAAGGATACAAGCGCCCTCTCCAACAACTCCAGCCGCTCGCCAGCTGAATGTCAACCAGCCACCTCCCCTCCTCCATCATCAATCTTTTAGCCATCAAGTGCCTTCCTTTCTCTGACCACCACCACCAGTGTCCGGACCCCAGGGGGGAAAAAACTCCTACCCCTTAACCTAAAGCTCATCTGAGCTTTCAGCCTCTGAGCTCTCATCCTCGGCTGGGGTCCGAGCGCCAAACCTACCATCTGTGTCAATTTTATATGTGCAATCTCATCATTAAAAAAATGCATTTAATTTGCTCTGTCTCCGTGTGAGTCTTTCCAGGTTGAATTTTAATACATTCATATATATTTGAAGCTTTTGCACACTACATAAAAATGCAGTGTCTAGCCACATTTGTCTCGTGGGTCTTGAGTTTGACACATTTGCGCTAGAAGGTCAAACCATGGCAACATGAAGTTACCACCACATGTATCACATCTGCTATAGGTTGTTTCTGTGATCTAGTCATAGCCTTGTCATTGTAGCCAGTCCTGATTCAAATGTAGAAGACCAAGCAACAATGGTGTGTACAGCTTGCAAAACACATCTAGGATACTTTTCCACCACTGCTACCACACTCCTCTATGTTCCACTCAATCAAGTCTTTTGATATCTTTAGACCTTTATCTAAGACCTCTCAGATTTAAACTTTTGATTAATTTTACAAGCTTCTAACAGTACTAATATCAATCGATAACAATTTATTAGCACCAAGTATCAAGATAAAACAGTATAACAACTAGTAAAAAGCTAATTGCTACAGAAGCATAAATGAAATCATGTCATACTCAACATAAGATCATTTATACATAATTTTAGTTTTCATTGTCGCCCTCATAAACTGGAGGATCAGGTGGTCATATACACTGATAACCCAAAGCTGAAAGAAACAGAGTAGCACAAGCTACTGATACCCACTTTGTAGATTATTAATTATTTACATAATGGTTGAAAATATTAGGGCAGCTGGGAGTGGCAGAGAAAAATATGCCAGCTGGATATCTATATTTGGAGCTCAGAATATACCAGCCATTGTGGTTTGGATCCTGAATAATTTGTATTGTGACTTCAGGCAAAGTAATGCAGAACCTTGTACTGAGAGCATCTTGTTTGCACCTTTTGATTTGATAAATGTAACCTCCATTTTTTTGCCCATATTTTTCCCTCCTAGACTCATTCCTCTGCAATGAGTGCTCAGCTCAATCTGCATCAGTGCTTTTTCCACACAGTAGCTGAGGAAATATTATTATATCTGCTGCACAGAGACAGGATTTTAAAATCTTGAAAAACTGGATATTTATATACATTATTGTTATTTGTAGCAACAAACAAGTTTCAAGGTTTTCATTATATCTTTTGTGTATTTCATGTGAGAAGCCCGCGACTCCAAGCTTTTGTCCAGAAGCATGTCACGTCAAAGCACGTGGGAGAGTTGGCAGGTGGAAGGACTGCTCATGCACAACAAGGACAGACAAGAGGGACAATCCAGTGGTGACATTTACGTGAGGAGGCGCTGCCCTTTAACTAAAGTCAATTTAACACGACCATTCAAAGGTCAGTGTGTTTAGGTTGGCCTCCATGATGAGCTTTATACTGCAGCACAACGTTGAAACACTGACATGGATGAGAGGTCTGTAAACACCACAGGAAATCCTGAAGATAGACTTTTGTTCAAATTTTACGCTGAAGATTAAAACGTGTTTTTAACAGGTATTGTGAAGCTTTTATTTTGAATTTGGGATCTACTTTTTTTTAACAAAAATCTAAAACCACTAAAAGGATATAAACTATAAATCTGTAAAAGATATAAAAGAGGCTAAATAAATCAATGTGTTGTCTAGAGACTAAACTATAAATAACTGAACTAAATGGTTGCATGCTACGGCTTTTATTTTGATGGGTTGCTAGCGGACCACTTTTTATCAACAAAAGTTAAGGCTCTCATTTTGTTGTGAAACTCCTGGGACAATAAAGGCAGTGTTTTTTGTTGGCTGTGAAGGAAGACTACAAAGATTTTGACGAAAACAAGAAAGATGTGCAAATTCTCAGAGAACTGGAGGAAGAGGTAAAATACAGTTGTTGCTAACATTAAAGCATGACAGAAACAAAGATCGTCACTTAATGCGATCTCCATTCATGACATCATGCATACATTATCTGCCGCTCTCTCAAATGATCGGACAATTTGTGTGGATTATACTGAGATTCAATGGAAAAATTATAAACGAAAAAAAAATGTTCCTTAAGTGAATTTTGACACGCCTGACCGCAGGAAAAATACAAAAGTTCAGTTTAAACACTGGCTGGAGGGCCAGGGTCGTTTACTTAGAAAGCATGAGGAATTAAAAATGTTGGTGTTTTTACAGGTATTTTATAGCTTAAGTTGCTGCATCTAGTGTGTGTGTGTGTATTTTTATCACTCGAGCTGCTTAATTTGCATCGTTTAAAAAAAAATGGTGGTATTAAAGATTCATGTTAGTAGTAATATTATGACCTTGTGACTGACTGCAGTAGAACATGTATGATGCTGGTTGCTATGAGTAAAACTAGCAGTAAGCTACAGTAAAAACATGAGGTTTACTACCTGTTTATGGATAGTGTAGAGTTAGGATCCTGGTAGTTCTGTTACACACTATACAGTAGTTTTTATTTTTTTGATCAGATATATTATTTATTCTGGGTAATTGCTTGAAACTATGTATAAAATCACAATTCTGAAGCAAAAGGCCAATTTAAAATTGTCAACTTAAGCTGTGAGTCAAATTTATAACTTGCACTTTAGCTATTGATTCATTTAATAATCAAATATCTATCAGGTAATTCATTGATTATCCTTAAAATTAATCCTAACATTTACACATACCCACAATTAATATAGAAGTATGCATTTATTATAAAGCTAATGCTCCATGTTTAAAACAAAATCCCATTTTCCCCACATTTTCTCTTTGTAAAAACAGGCAGACTCGGGACTGCTGAACCCCTGCGAATCGAGAGAAAAGACTTCAAAGATTAGCTGATTTCTACACAACCTTTCACCTCAGGAATACTAATATGGGGATGTAAGTATTTGGTGAGACAGAAATGTTGAAGACAGCTTAGGTGCCTGTGATGTACTGCGCTGAGAGGCGATGTATTATTTCATGTTCTTACAACAGTTCCATCTTCTTGTTTCTCTCATCTTGGTTTCAAAGAATGAGTTGAGATTCACAGATTCATCTATAAATGATAAAACTTCAAACACATTGGCAACAAACCAAACAATATTTCCATTACAGAATAAAATATATTTTTAAGCATAACTATTTGATCCATTTTTAAACAAAAATATGTGTTTGTTATAACTATAGAAGGTAAAAAATCTCTCCAGACATGGTATATCTGGCACAAGTCCATAAACTATTCATCCATTGTCTTCACCTGCTTGGTCCTGGTTAGGGTCAAGATGGAGCTGGACCCAGCTGTCCTCAACTGAACTAGAGCACAACCTGGACAGGTTCACTCCTTTGTAGCTCCATACAGAGACACAAAACACAAACTCACTCCTACTTAGAGTCAAGCTCAGATCTAGTTTCCTAGCATGCATCTTTTTGTACCAGGACAAACAGCTGTAGGAAAACACATTCAATGCATAAATAAGAATTTGAATATTTTGTACACTGCGTTGTGTTTAGATAGCTGTACTGCACTGGTAGAGCTCTGAGATCCGAAGATCGGATGCTCTTGGTGGTTCCTAGGACTCGGCTGGTGACTAAGGGGGACAGA
>JARVGW010000086.1:3731349-3750235 GCA_031762495.1 Anablepsoides rubrolineatus | reverse complement strand
TTGACCAAAGGAAAACCGAAAACAGGACTAGATGAATATGATTATGGTTTAGATTTTTATTTCTGTGACTGTACGACCCACAGGAGACACAACAATAACGTTTCATTCCTCAGCTTTAAATCAGCTCCTTTAATTCCACAGCTGACACTGCTAAAAATGACTTTTTTTTTCTGGATCTGTGAGAGCAGAACTTCAATCTCCGAACTCGTAAAGTTCTTCTTTTTTACTTTGCGATGTCATTTATGAATGAACTCTTCCTGGTATGTCAGGCAGGAAACACTGTTCAACAGACAGTATGTTTTGTAATTTACTTATTTATTGGCTTCCACAAATATGTGTTACGATGACAAATCAGAAAATAATGAAACGGTTTCAGGTTACAAAAAAATGATACAACTCATTAAACAAAACCTTCCTAATGCTAACCAATACATTTTAGTCATTAGTAAATAACTCAAATAGTGGTAAACAGAAGTCTCACATTCCACACAGAACCATCAGTCTTTCCACTAAAAGGTGTGCTTTAGAATTCGACCGCCAGTAAACAGTCACTCTAAAATGTAAATTTTGAAGTTGGTTTTACTAACCCCACTTTATCTGCTCATAAATTACACAGCTACATTTTCATTTTAGCATAAAACTCTGTTCAAAGTTAAGAAACAAACACATATTACTCCCATAGAAAGAATAATTAAACAAAAAAGTGTTTCTTCCTACAAATGTTTCAAATTTATTAAAAACTGCCATTTTTTCCAAGATATGTCATAAACTAAGAACTTTTAATCAGTCAGGGAAACTTTTTTCTAAATATAAATTAACATATTTGCTTACATTCTTTCCCTCTTTAAAATATGTCAATATTTACCATATTTCCATCTAGAAAGCAGGAAATTTTATTATTTGCTTGAAACAATAAAGCTTAGAATAATATCCTTATGGTTGTTGCCAGGCAATATGAGTCAGATACTTTGGAAAGAGCAGCTTCTTATTATTTATGCAGGAGAAAGAGTGGGTGGCCATTGTTCAGCATTTAGAATTTTCTTCGAAGCTGCTGACAACGTCTGGAGAGAACTGGGATTACAATGAACTACCAGGGGCAAAATCATTCTTATTTAGTTTTGCTCTGGCACAACTCTGTTCCTTTATTTCCCGATATTGTGAGACATTGTATGTCTTTTAGTTTTAGTTTTGTTTATACTCACTGACAAATAAAAAGTTAAGCGCCTCATATGAATATGAACGAATAGTCCACTTTGGACAAAGTTTGGTAAACATGCTGACCTAAATAATTGGATTTGCAAGAAACTGGCACATTTGGAAAAGGCATAAGTCGTGGCATCATGGCAGTTGCCTCAGTATTCAGTCCGTCAAAACAGTAAAGTTTTTATTTTATTTATTGATTTATTTCATTTAATTAAAAAACAACACATTTCATCAAAAAAACAAAACAATTTTCACACAAAATCATTCAATGAAAAGGAGCAGAAAGAAGAAAAAAATCTTAAAACATCTGCTCCATTTAACAAAAAGAATATTATATACATACACCCATACTTACATTAAATAAATAACAATTTTACACCCTAGTGGTCAGCAAAACAAAAATTTAAAATATCTAATGGTAATAAAAAGATTACAACTACTCAACCAGTAGCTTGTATAAATGCCTATTATGTATTTTCATATATATTCAACAAATCAAATTTTACCAATCTACCAAATAACTTAATTGAACCGATTTTTTTTATAATCGTTAGCCAAGTTGTTCCATAACTTAATTCCTTGAACTGACGTACATCTCTCTTTCAAGTTAGTTAGAATTTTGGGTTTCACAAACATTTCAAATCCTTTAAGATTATAAATACTTTCCTTCTTAATGAAATTAGAATGAATGTTCAAAGGTAATGTGTTTTTATGAGCCTTATACATAATTAGCAAAATAGACACAAAGGGTGCCTCATGTTATACAGCATTACTGTACTTGGTCTTTGATAGGGGTCCCATTGTGGGTTTGTATGATGTCAGATAGTCATATTACGAAACTGCTTGACATAAATTTATAGATGTCACACTAGCCTGACGTTAAAACCAATCAATACATGAGGTCACCACACATGGGGACTCAATTTGCCTAAAACAGACCACAGCAAGAGAAGATTGTTGTTATTTTGTACCAGACATTGCAGAACCCCATGACATCCATGGTTGCTGTCAGGACACAGGTATTGGAATTTTTCCAACACCCCATGTCATTCTGCACTGTGTCTTTTTGACTGGCATCAACTGGAATCCAGAATCACTGTCGCTTGCTTGGACTGCCAATAATACCAGATCAGAGACGGCTATGTTTTGTAGTGGTGCCATAGCCAAAAGGCATGGCACTACCACTACTGTATCATGTTCAGCAATGAATCTCAGCTCTGAAATAACCCAGATGACCACTGTGTGTGGGGTACGGCAGCCCTAAAGCCAGTTGAACAAGCTTGCCAGTGTTGTGAAAAAACACACAGACATTGCCCCTGACATCATGCTGTGGGGAACCATGGGCTATAACTTCAGGACACCACTGATAGAAAGTCTGTGATGTAGCATTGTGCTGTCAGAGTACCCTGAATCCCTCTCTTACACCTCTTGGGACAATATCCTGGTAGTGTCTTTTGACAGAGGATTACCTTTCTACCCACAGTATGTGTGGTTTTGCCTGTGTCATGTCATGTCTGGTTTCATGATTTATTTATTAGTTTTTTTAATGAACCTGTGTGCCATTGGCTCAAACCTAAATTTCAGCACAAAGCTACTCTACTAATTCTAGCTACTTGTTCCTGGGCAAGACAATTAAAACATCTGAGGACTGACTTGCTGCAGGAATAGATACAATAAACTACCACTTGTAGGCCCAATGGGGCGTCAGAATCTACAAACAAGAGAACAACAGTGTGCCTGTACTGCTATTTCAGTTGTCCGTTTGAGCTGATATTTAAATTATTGCATTTCAGTTACATGGAGGAGAATGACTCACTGTGGAGATCCCTGAAAACAGAACAGCTAAAAGAAGAAGCAGCAATACAGTTACATGACATTTTAACATGTGGTTTAATTTCAATTTCACCAATCCCTCTGAGACTTGTGACCTGCACAGAAACTGCTGGACATGGGCACCAGTGACCTCCGTGACACAAAAAGGAGAAACAGGTAATAAAAATTGATGAAAGAATGGAACCCATCTGGGTGTTTTCTGTTACTCAGTGAGTGTACATGTACTGCCTAATTAATTTATGCATGGTTTATATAAATATTAATTCTTGCTAAATAAATAAACCAAAAAAGAAACTTAAAATACTTTTTATTTTGCATTTCTCTGAGCTTCATAATAAAATATTATTTCCAGATACGACTCGGAGAAAGCGAGACAAATGCAGAATTAGTAAGTCAAAGTGACAGGAAGAAAAAAGGCGAGAGAAAAAAATAGAAAGCGCAGGGGTGTGAAGTCTCATTTAGCTTTAGCCGCAGCCGAATCTTTCAGCTTCAGCAGTTGGTGTTGATAGAGGAGCAGGAACAGCCGGGCTCCCCCACAGAGAAAGAGACCCGTGCGCTGAGATGAAATGGCTTTTTCAAAAAGCCTGATCACGCATTACAGCAAATTACTTCCCATCACACTGAAGAAAAGAGGAAAAAAGAAAGAATAAAAAAAAAAAGAAAATCAGTGTGCATTTTCAGTGAACTATGTAACTCCAGTTTTCAAGGCTGCACCATGGATGCCCCCACACTGAGATGATTTGTACTTATGCTCTTAATTGTAAGGAAAAACTGCATACGTGTGCTTTTCATGATGGTGCTTCCTATAAAAGTAGGTTTAATAGACCCATCCACAGCTATTACAACTTCAGATGCACTTCATACATTCATTAGATCTGATACATACGGCTAATTAGCTCGCTCTATGAAGGCGTTATCTTCAACTGCCTGTGTGCAGCACAGATGTTCAAGAGGCATCTTTAAAATCTCCAAGTTTTACGTAAAAAAGAATCCTTGGAAGGTTTTTAAAGCACATACTGACTTACCAAAAGGATGCATACAAGCTAACTAGAGAATCATCTTTTTTTCGTTTAAATGTGAAAGCTCGTGCTCAAAACGAATGAATAATTTAGCCTTTTTATCAGGTCATGCCCTTCACTGTCTGTGTTTATTTATAGGCTGTGATGCACTAGAGTTGAATAATCAGGCCTTACTTTTAATACGAGTTATTTAACCAATGATTTCAAAGCGTGTGTGTGTGTGTGTAAAGTGTGTGAGCAGGAGATTAAAGCGGTTCTATTTTCAAATCCCACAGAGCCGTCAGTAAATGCTTGCATGCACTTGGACTTATTCACACCCACTCTGACAATTAAACATTTGGCCTTGTTATCACAATGAAGAGTAATTGAATGGTTTGATAATGCAGTGTAAAACACTACACTGCATGTTGGATTGTCTACTGGTGATATTTAAATGGAACATAAAAAAAATATATTCACTTTCATCTTTAGTCACAAATTGATTTAAATGGTTGCTTTTTAAAGTGTTATTTACACACAAGACAGTTGGTGCCTCAGCTTCTTTGAGGTGAAGAGAGAGATGTCTAAATAACATCTAACTTGTCAGACAGTTACTCTGAAATTGGGTTAAATTTAAGAGATAAAGGAAATCTATGGGGCATTGTGAAGAGGAAGATGCAATACACCAGACCCAACAATTCACCAGGGTGAACCCCAATGTACAGGCACCAAGATGGGAGGCAATAAGTATGCCCACTCCTGCTCAACACCTCTCAGCATGGGCAACTCCAGAGTGGAAGAGTGTCCACCCCCTCTGGAGTGTCATGGTTCCAGAGCCAGAGCGGTGCATCAAGGTAAGTCCAACTATATCTAGTCAGAACCTCTCAGCCTCACACACCAACAGCTCAGGCTCCTTCTCCACCAGAGATGATATCCCACTTCCCTAGAGCCAGCTTCTGTAGGACCCGGTTCTGATGACAATACATGGACAAAAACCTTCCATAGAGCAAACATTTAGGGCACATTTAGCATTCTTATGAGCTGTTTTTTTATCTTTTCAACACATGCTTGGCTTACTAGAAAGTGCTTCCCCTATAGATCTTTGTAACTTAGAGCCATTTGTAAAATTGCATGTCAAAAATTTGGGGGTGATCTTCAATTTAAATTTTAACTTTGAGAAATAAATTAGTTCTGTAGTAAAGATATCATTTTTTAAACTTAGACTTTTGTCTAAAGTTAAATCATTTGCACATATGTATTTTCATAAACAATAATTTACAATGACCAAACAGTTTGGGCTAAATGAATTGGACATTACAATGACATTCAAGATTAAATCACATCCACCTGGAGACTCAAAGTCAAAACTGTGCCTTTTGCTCAGAGAATAAATAGGTATAGCAACGAAAACGGAAAGAAAAAGCTCCACATTTCTAAAAATGAAACTTAGACATTTGTCATAGAAGTAAAGAAAACAATGTTTCAGATTTTTTTTCCAAATATTCAGTGGTTTGTGAGCTTTGGCACTACTTAAGTTACCCTCTTACATCTAACAAAAACAGTATAAAAGAGAGACATTTGCTTTAGATGGATGTATCTTTAGTGAGGTGTTGAGGTGTTACTCAATGATTTTTGTGAGTGGGAAGCTACATCAGTTTCATGCTTCTCCAGCTTGAAAATAAAAGCACCATCTGCTCATCAGTATATAACCATATGGATGGATATGAGACTATTTTTGCCCCATGTACACAAATATTGTCCAGCATGCTGTTATGAGGCACCAACATAGGAAAACAAGGCTAAGTAAAAAGTGCTGAGGAAACAAGAGTATGCAAGAAACCGACTGACTGTGTAAAATATAGAGTAACTGAATTACCCTCTCAGCAAGTCATCAAGATCTGCCGAAGTCTGTCATTGACCCACCACAATTTAAATCAGGTGCATTGATGCAGAATAAATATCTAAAACCTGTGGGGTAGAGTGAGTCCTGACAACCAAGATTGAGAAGCATTGGTATAGTTAGAAGATATGCATTATGCTAATTGTAAAGGTTGAATAGACAGAGGTTTTAAGAAAGTTTAAGAAAGTAAAACAGCTTACATAGTGCAAAAACAAATAAATTGCAACTGCGTGATTGGTTTGGTTCAACTTCGGCTCGGCTGTATTCATAAATGAACAATTTAGATCTTTTAGTAGAGTTCTGTGGAAAAGCGGTGAATAGTATGAATTTTATTTGTAGAAAGATCCGAATGACCTCAGTTTGGAGAAAGTTTATTTCTGATTGGACAAGCCAATGACTATCTCAGTTAAACACTGCTGAAAAACCATAGCCAGGAAGGTGCCACAGTGTGGAGCCACAGAGAGTAGTTCCCAAAAGCGTTCTCCAGACTCCAAGCAGCCCGATTCCTGGCTAGTTGGGTGAAAGTTCAGAATAAACAGTTTTAGTTTCTCTCCATTGGCTCCCTGTCAAATTCAGAATATAATTTAAAATCTTATTTCTAACATACAAAGCTCTAAAATACCAAGCTCCATCTTATATTAAAGATTTTATTTTAAAAGAGACGTGGAGCAGATCTCAGCTCAGTTGAAGTGGACTACAACGTTTTATACTGTATATGTGACTGTCGTCTGTCTCATCAAACAAACTAGATCAATTTACTTTAGCAAACCTGTGGTTCAATATTTTTTAAACTAACTACAAAATTGCTGTTTCGTGTCGTCTGCAATATTCCCTCTGTAATAAGTCTGCAATTGGTCGCTGACGTCTGTCTTGTATCAAACACAAGCTAATCCAGATAAATCAATCTATAAAAACTAATCAGTGCTTTAAATCACAAAGGCAGTGAGGGTTCAGTGTCTTGCCCAGGGACACTTTGACATGTGACTGAATAGTGGTGGAATCAAACTGCCAACTCTCGCTCTAGAGGAAGGACTCCCCTAACCCCTCAGTCGCCCCAAAAAATGTCACAAATTCTTCTGTGCCCAGTTATCAAGTATCAAACCGAATTTATCTTAAATACATAACTTACTGTTATATATTGACAAGGAAATTTACTAATTCATTTTTATGATTCGATTCACATTTTAACCAGTTCTCAATTAATTGTTACATCGCTAATTGTTAGTCATCAAAATTATTGAGAAGCCAGGGTCTGGTTCAGGAAGCAGGGATGTAGTCTGGCTTAGAATTCTGTAACCCACCCAAAGAAACAGTTACTTTACCAAAACAAAAAAAAAATATGACTAAATGTGGATTGCTGAACATAAGATCTCTCATCTAAGTCTCTGTTTATGATTTGATAACTTATCACCATATTGATTTATTTGGTCTCAAAGAAACCTGGCTACAACAGAAGGTCTTTAGTGATGCTGATTCTCTAAATTTTTATAAGATAGATAAGATAAGATAAATCTTTATTGTCATTGTTGCACTGAAAAGAACACTGCGGTCCACAGACAATGAACAACGAAATTGTTTTGCAACTCCCGTAGTGCAAATAATCAGAACAATAAAATGCAAAATAAGAGGTAAAAAAAAGAACGGATAAAGTCAACTGTAGCAAATAGTCATAACAATAAAAAGGTAAAAGTATAATAATCAAGATGAAATAAGATAAAGGTTTAAACCACACCATGGCAAATAAATCAGAACATTAAAAGTAAATATATGTACAAACAATTGAGGTAGAAAATATAAAAAAGTAAGATAAAGTGAAACAACTGTAGCAGCCATATATAATTATATCCTCAGAACAACAGGTGGATTAGCTGCTATTTTTTCCTGTCAGGATTACCAATTAATACTAAACCAGTTATAAGTCCTTGACCCTATCCTTCTCATCTAAAATAGAAATCAGGGGAAAAAACACTTAATTTTAAGTTCACTTTTACTATTTGGCTTTTTATAATGTATGTGAATGTTTTTGTATCATTCCCTGAGATTACTTTTATTGCAGTTTTTGGTTAATTAAACTGAATAAACTACATAACCATTTTTTTCTGAATTACATTGTAATTCTAGCAGAAACAAAAATCTGCAGTGTTTCAGAGAGCTGTTCCTAATGCTGTTTGCACTTTGTGCAAAATTGAAGGCAATGTAAAATGTTTATAAAATAGGCACAAACCACAATGAAATTTTCTCTTTCAAGAAAGTACCAATCTGGTTTAGTCTTGCATTAACCTATCTGTCTAGTCAGAATTAAATTCTATTTCTCCATACTGAGGTTGTTCACAACCGTTTCCTCCACAAAAATCCAATTCAAAAGAACTGCATTATTGCTTTATTAAGCAAAATTATACAAAATTATACATAAAACATTAGAAAAAAGGAATTTTTGAAAGCAAAGAGAGCTCTCAGCTTTCTGTTCACAAGCTACAAGGTTTTTAATCACTTTTAAAATGAAGTTGGCCAACCATGAGCAATCAGCCAGAAGAGTCATTATCTGCTGTTGCTGCTTCCAAAATCTTAAAAGTCAATTTGTGTTAGCAGAGCAGAATTGCTCCCTTGTGAGATTTTTTTCTCTCCCAGCAATAGGTCTTTCTTGAACCTTTATTTACCAGATAAAATGACAAAGAAATGCATTTTTATATAAAAAAAATCTGAATAAATCTACAGTTAGATGCCAGAAACCCAATCCTAAATGGGAGAGAGGTATGCAGCATTTACCACTGTACAACATTTTATGTGTAAATGGGTGTACTCAGCCTCTCGTTCAATGACTGCTGGCAATAGGAGCAAACTTCCCATAGCCCTGAAGAGGACTAAGCAGGTATAAAAAATTATTTATGAATGGATGGATGGTTTTGCAACTGAGGTTTTCTAGAGGGATTTGTGTCTGTTCCTGTTGAATACAAGATTTTAGAAGCTTAACAGTCCATGGTTGTTGTCTGATTCTTCTCCTTTTTGTGATGCACCAAGCCTTCTCAGAGAGGATACAGATCTGAACTGCTGACTGACCAAAGAAAGATGTTTTGAATATGAAGCTAAACTGTAAGTCGCACAGAAGAAATGACATTGTTCTGCTGAAATATCCAGGAATATCTTAGGGAATATAGCCTTGACTGTAGTATATATTTTCAAAATTGCACAAATTCACTTGCATGTTTAGTTATAATTATTTTACATTTAAGCTTGCCTCATTCAACAAACATGGCCACTGACTTCAAGCTATTTAGCTTTTTAAAAGATTCAAAGTTGTATTTTCTTAAAGCGGAACAAGACTCACATGCCAGATCCCTATCAAGAAGGTTTATGTGCTTTAGGCAGAAAGGCACTCTGTAAATAACCTATTGATTTTGGAGCAACAACAAACATATGGCCTTTGCCAAATGCAAAAGATGTTCATCAAATCCATATTAAGTCTTACTGAATTATTGATTTGGCTGCAACAAGAGTGACACAACATTGAAATTCTGCTTAGATTGGCAAATTTGTTCAGTCACTCTGTTCTATAGAAGGCTTTTTCATTAAAGAGTAAGATTCCAGGAATTAAGGTCTGTATGCCTCCACCTTTTTGAAGATGTTTCTGATTGTTAAAGGGAGGCACTAGCACGATGAAACAGATGGCTACAACAGATTTGAGCCAATAGGTGGGCATCACATTCCATTAGCTTTAAGATGCCCTCTCCTGCCACAGCACTGATAGTATTGTCTCACCCCATTCTGCACATGCAGATGTCCTCTTTCTGTCTCAATATGTCCAACCCCTAACTTTCTGCCTGTGTGTATGCAGCTTTAAACATTTGTTTGAGGAGTCTCACTAAGATTTGTGTGTGTGTGTTCATACATATGCGCATGCCATTGCGACTTGTACACACGGCTGATGACAAATGTGTGCACGTTGCAGTCGTGGCTGACAGAGCATGTCTCAAACACAAAATGCTTTGTCTCCACACAACGCTTCAGCAGCTTCTGCCATTTACAGATGTACCTTCCCTGTACCCGGATCCACACAGAGAGAGACTACAAAAGTTATTACTGTGAGGGGTAAAATAAATTCAAGTTCTGAGCAATAATGCAAGCGTGAAGCTAACAAAAAGAGCAGAACCCAGAGCAGAATGTTTTTAAGCTACTTATTCATACATTTCCATCATATCTGACACTTTCAAATCTTTTATTGAACGCTTGCTAAATCTGCTCAGAGGACACAAGCTGCTGAATATGGTGCGCGGTCACAAAAATGCTAAATTGTATCCTACAGGCATAAAGCAACATTATCCACAATTACAAACTACGTGGAATTTGGGTACAAACTCTTGAAATTAAACTAGTATTTCTAGAATGCATTTTGCTCATTACCTCATGCTGAAGTTTTATACAACAGCTTATATCTATTACTACACCAGTTTTGAACCAATATCTGTAAAACCTACTGAGTTATATTGTAGCATGAGGTTGATTAGCTGTGGCAGGCATATGGAATTGGATTGATTCCAAGAGTTCAGTTGTTTTAAATTATTACCTCTTTAAGAGTTTCATTAAAATCTGTCCAGCTAACAGTCAAAGAGAAAACACACAAACAAGTTTGAATTTCATTGACTTCCATTTATATATAGATTAAGCTTGATTCCTGATGGGCATATATTGCATCATATTGAATTGTATCATGACGTACTTTGTGATATTGAGAAACATATTAGCCAAACAAATTGATATAATATTGTATCGTAATAAAGCTGGTGATTTACACCCCTACAAATTTCATGGTTGCAGGAAAGAGTTTTGGTCAATTTTCAGTAAAGAATTATTATTTTAGAATTATTTTACTTCCCTATAAACAAATAAAATGCACAAATTCAACATTTTTCAATATTACTCAGATGCAGTCAACAAATGGCCACGTGGGTAATGACAGTGTGACTTGGAGAGGCGTGATTGGGAGGAACAGCTTCTACGACCTGAACCTGAGTGGTGTTCTGTTGTTGGACTTCTGTGCTAGTCAGAGTTTGCCCATCACAAACACCATGTTCGAACATAAGGGTGTCCATAAGTGCAATCGCAGATTGATGATTGACTTTGTAGTCGTGTCATCTGATCTGCGGCCGCATGTTTTGGACACTCAGATGAAGAGAGGAGCTGAGGTGTCAACTGATCACCACCTGGTAGTGAGGTGGATCAGATGGCGGGGGAAGATGCAGGACAGACCTGGTAGTCCCAAGCGTGTAGTGAAGATTTGCTGGGAACACCTGGCAGAGGAACCCGTCAGACAGATCTTCAACTCACACCTCCAGGAGAACTTCAACCACATCCCAGCTGAGGCGGGAGACATTGAGTCCGAATGGGCCATGTTCTATGCCTCAATTGTTGAAGTGGCTGTCTTGAGCTGTGGCTGCAAGGTTGTTGGTGCTTCTCATGGCGGCCATCCTCGAACTCGGTGGTGGACACCATGGGTAAGGAAGGCTGTCAAGCTGAAGGAGGAGTCCTATCTGGCCTTGTTGGCTGGTAGGACTCCGGAGGCAGCCGAGGAGTATTGGCAGCCCAAGCGGGCTGCAGCCCTGGCCGTTGCTGCAGTTTGGTGAGGCCCTGGACAAAGACTCTCGATCAGCTCCGAGGAGATTCTGGCAAACCATCCAACAGCTGAGGCAGGGAAGTAGGGGTTCAAACAGTGATGTCATCGGGAGGTAGAAAAATTAATTCTTGGACCCTCTCAATCCCACAGGCACGTCTTCTATGGACGAAGCAGAGTCTGAGGACTTTGGGGCTGGTCTTTCCATAACTGGAGCCAGGGTCGCTGAGGTAGTTAAAAAGCTCTACAGCGGCAGGGCTCCAGGGGTGGATAAGATCCGCCTTGATTTCCTCAAGGCTCTGGATGTTGTGGGGGTGTCCTGGTTGACATGTCTTTGCAACATTGTGGACATAGTGGGCAGTGCCACTGGATTGGCAGACTGGAATGGTGGTCCCTCTCTTTAAAAAAGGGGACCAGAGGGTGTGCCCCAATTACAGGGGCATCACTCTCCTTAACCTCCCCGATAAGGTCTTTCAGGGGTACTAGATAAGAGAGTCCAATCGATAGTCGAACCTCAGATTTTGGAGGAACAATGCGAGTTCCGTCCTGGCCGTGGAACACTGGACCCACTCTTTACCCTCACTAGGGTCCTTGAGGGGTCATGGGAGTTTGCTAATCCAGTCTACATGTGTTTTGTGGACTTGGGGAAAGCATTTGATTGTGTTCCTCGAGGTACACTGTGGTGCTATGAGAGTAAGGGATTGTGGGTCCGTTGTTACAGGCCATTCAGTCTATACAAGCAGTGCAAGAGTAGGGTTTACATTGCCAGTAGTAAGTTGTACCCCTTCAAAGTGGGAGTTGGACTCCACCAGGGCTGCCCGTTGTCATGGATTCTGTTTATAACTTACATGAACAGAATTTCTCAGTGCAGCCAGGGGGCGGCAGGAGTCCGGTTTTGTGGCCTCAGGATTTCATCTCTGCTGTTTGCAGTTGATGTGGTTCTGTTGGCGTCATCCCGCCAGGATCTTCAGCTCTCACTGGAGTGGTTGGCAGCTGAGTGGGAAGCAGCTGAGTGGGAAGTGGCTGGGATGAGGATCAGCACCTCCAAATCTGAGTCCATGGTCCTCGATTGGAATTGCTCTCTCCGGGTTGGGGGTGAAGTTCTGTCTCAAGTGGAGGAGTTCAAGTATCTTAGGGTCTTGTTCACGAGTGAGGGAAGAATGGAACGTGAGATTGATAAATGGATTGGTGCAGCTTCTGCAGTTTTGCGGACTCTGTACCGGTTTGTTGTGGTGAAGAGGGACCTGAGCTGCAAAGTTCTCTTTTTACGGATCAGTATACATTCCTACCCTCACCTATGGTCACGAACTTTGGGTAGTGACCGAAAGAACAAGATAGCGGATACAAGCGGTCAAAATGAGTTTTCTCCGCAGGGTAGCTATCTCCCTTAAAGATAGGGTAAGAAGTTCAGTTATCCGGGAGAGACTCAGAGTAGACAGAGTAGAGCTGCTGCTCCTATCGAGAGGAGCCAGTTAAGGTGGATTTGGTATCTAATAAGGATGCCTCCTTGATGCCTCCCTAGGGAGGTGCTTTAGGCATGTCCAACTGGGAGGAGACCTTGAGGAAGACCAAGGACATGCTGGAGAGACTATGTCTCCTGGCTGGCCTGGGAACACCTTGGAGTCCTCCCAGAAGAGCTGGAAGAGGTGGCTGGGGAAAGAGAGATATCGGCTTCCCTGCTGACTTCGGAAAAAGCGAAAGACAATGGATGGATGGATGAATGCAGTCAAACCCTAAAATTAGTGGTGTCCAGATACTAGCATTCTTACAAGTACTCTGTCAGTGTGCCCCAGGGCAGCTGTGGCTACAGTGTAGTTTGCCATCATCAGTGTATGAATGTGTGTGTGCATGGGTGAATGTCTGTTAGTGTACAGCGCTTTGGGGTCCGGAGGGACTTGATAAAGCGCTATATAAGTTCAGTCCATTTACCATTTTACTTATACTCATACCACAACCTATGGTACTTGAGAGAGTGGCTGGATCTATGCAATTTTTAAAAAAACTTCCTTCTCTCTGAAGGTAATCACAATGCTGATATACTCTTAGTACTGGTCACATGCTGTAGTTTTTTGCATCCTTCAGCCCTACACCTGCCATGACAGTTTACATCAAGCAAGAGTTCCTAAAATGCCATTTTACTCATTTTAAAATATGTTGTTTGTTTTGGAGGTTTACAAAGCAAAAACAAGTAATTGAATTTTCTTTTTAATTTACAAATGAACTCTAGGAAACATTTTTTACATTGTAGGCTTCTTTTGCTTCTGCAAACAATCAAAACTTAAGAAAGTGTTTTATACTCTTACCTTAATCCGTAGCCCTTCAAAGGTTTTAACATGTTTTATACAGGCTTCATTACTTGCTGCTTGTCCTCACATGCAGTTTAGATTGTGGGACATAATGTTCACCAGTGTGTGCCTTTCTTAACTGAATCTAATCAGTTCTAATGAAGACACATCTCGAAGATAATTGAAGCAAACGGGATAAAGCTGGCCACAGTTTTAAGAGGCAAAGGTTAGTTACTTATTGAAAAGGACTTTCAGTAAAAACATGTTTTAACTTTGCTTGATATGAGCAGATTGATCATAAACACATTCTCACTCCCTATTCATTATGTATTCACGCTTGGTCAGGTCCCCTCTGCATCTGGTTTTGACCTTTTGAGTTCCCTAGTTATTGATGCAATGGATAGAGTCTTTGGGTTGGGGTCTGCGGTTAAGTTTAGAGAGCAGGGTTATAAGGTCAGTGTTTGGATATTTAAGGTTAATAAAAGTTAAGTTTAGGGTTTGGGGTCATTGTTAGTATTGGAATTAAAGTTGTCTACACTTTTTAAAAACATGACAACAGGCTCAGTCTCCCCATTCTCACTCGATGCATCAAAACCGGACGCAGGGGGAACTTACCAAGCATCATTATGTGATAAGTTGGGAGTGGGAATGCTTGGATAAAATGGAGGGAAATATACTTACATTATAACTTTATGGAGAAACCATATTTTTGTTGTCTCACCAAAACAAAAAAGATAATTTTCCAGTTTAATATCATTTAACATGGTTGCTCCGTTTGAAATGGGGACTGGTTTTTAGATGGTATAGAATAGCAAATTTTTACTTTTGCATAAGAAAATAGTTTCTGTAATTATACAACACTAGAGCTGTACTTTTAATGAATTGCCACCTGTTAAACCTGACTGCTTCTGTATGGATTTGTGTATGTATTTATAACTTGACACTATGTATTGTTTGCTCTTGCAAAAATCAAATCATTTGTGAAACAAACCTGCTATAATTGCTCGGCTGCCGTGCAGAGCTTCCCCTTCAGCTTCACAGGAATCATCTCCCCTGAGCTCCCCTCATGACACCTGTGTTACAGTTTGACAGGTGTCCCACTCCCCACTTGCTATAGTCCCTGGAGAGGGTCATGCCAGCACAGGCTGATAACGTCAAACCACTCGGGGCTCATTTCTCTACATCACTGGATAGGTGGAAAAAAAAAGGAGTAGTGGCATTTTATTGCATCTAACTCAGCAATAACAGATCTGTGATATACTTGAATGTTTGGGGGTGCACTCATATCACATTAATAGACTACAATTAGGTTTTTTTTCTCCAACCCCTGCAGTCAGTGACTAAATATGCATGTGTACTGAAGTGAATGCTGTTTGCAGAGAAAATACAACCTAACCTATTTGTGGTTTTAGATAAACATTGTCTGCATCTTTGGATTCTAATGCCTGATTTTAGTTATTCTCATTTCATTTGTCCTATGATTTGGGGTTATTCAGAGAACATCTGATGCTAAACCCCAAATGTCCAGCTCTAACCACACTGATGAATAATTAAAAATGGGTCAAAATCTACCTTTTATCATTTCAAAAGTGTTGTAGATTAAATCATAAACCTGGGGGCAGCTGCCAAAGTAGGCACAAAAAGATGGGTACAATGTGCAACAATGTGCATGGCCCCAAATACAGTTTTGCAAGCTGTGCACACAAAAATATGCTGCAGTTTTCAAAAACCTGGATGGACTGCCATACAATGGCCAACACAGACAGTAGCAAAGAATCTGATGTTTCTTTTTTATCAGGAGAAAAAGGCACAATAGTATAACAGGAACCAGTGTCATTTATACAGCATTTTGCTGTATAAATCTGATTTTTCTTAGGATTTTTTTGAGTCCCTATAAGAAAGGGATAATGAAGCTAGAATTTGTATAAACAAATACCAAGGAGTACCTCGTCTTGAAGACTTCTTCCCCTTTGTCATCACTTCCTGGTTTTCTTAATAAATATACAGTTAAGTGGAAAAAATGTGGGTAAAATTATATTGTATCAAATATTTTAATTAATAAAATGTTTGTTGGACTTTTTTGTATTTGTAGGAAATGCATGTCACACCTGCTGTATGAATGTAGCATAATGGAAAAGGGAACAGGTGTAGGTGGGCGTGGCAAAACAGAAGAGCAGGAACTGATTATGGAAAAGGTCTTGCTCAAGGACACCACAACATGTGGGCATGGCGGGGAGTTGAACCTGTGACTTTCAGGTCTCTAGCCAGCTGCTCTACCACTTCACCACAGCCGCCCCAAAGTACTGGAGAAGTAAATTGGCGGCACAAAAAAAAACAGAGGAAGAGGAACAGAATTAAACAAAACACAAAACAAATATAGCAACCAAAAATGGAGATAAACAAACATAAGACTACCAAAAAATAACCAAGAGACACAGATTCTGGCATTAGAAACAAGTATTTCCCAATGTTATCAAAGTAGCTGCACAACCATTTACTGTCAAACTTTAGCTCTTGTTTAATCATTTTCTCACAGTCTTCAAGGAAATATATTCAGAACCTTTATCATCGATTGAATCCATCAGTATTTGTTATCAGGACCACTGCAGGGACACGAGGAGTCGAAGATAAGTGCAAATCTACAGTCCCATTAGGACCTGCAGTCTGCCTTTTTCCCATCACTCCTTAGATCTACTGTTTCAGAGCATCAGAACACTCTGATCCGATCAGACTCCTCAACTGGCTCTCCCATCCCATCTACTCTAATGCAGTGGTGATTTTACAACCCAAAAGTAAAAAAAACGATGAACAGTGTTGACATTTTGGAATATGTTTTGGGGAACAGTCTTCTCAACATTCCCCATTTGACTATATTTCTTCATTTTTTTAACATCCTACAGGCTCTGAAATGTAAAATAAATTTTAAACAGCTTTTAAATTTTTTTTAAAACCTAAAAAACAAAAATGCGTGAGATTTCTTTATTTGTTCGTACTGCAAAATAGGGGAAAAATTGTGTAAATTACAGACAATTTACAAACTTTGAGATGTATGGAACAGTGACCTATCCTGCCATGATAGGCACCATCTGCCCACAACTTTGCACAAGAATAAGCAGGTAAATAATATAAAGGGTAAATCAAAAGGCCCAGGACAATTTTTGCTTTTATCCAATATGGCAGCTTTCAAGATGGCATCATGTTCCAGACATTGCCTAAAAGACTGGCCATTTTTTTATGTCATCTTCCCTTTTCTTTCTGAAATAAAAGGGTGTCCTGCAACTTTTGACTCACCCTGTAAATTAATAGTTTGATAAATTATACTTCAGAATTTTTGTAAGTGGTGACCAATGGTGTCAAAAGATCCAAAAACAATCTTATCATCTTCCTATGCACAAACTAGTTCTGTTTGTAAGAAAACAACATGCAGTTCCAGTGGAGTGATATTTATGAATCTAAACTACAGTGGATAAAGGCTTGCTCTCATTATTTCATCACCTGAGTGGTAGAATGTGTGCCGTTCAGAGTCTCAGTTTCTGGAATTTCTACACAGCATTTCTTTGTATTAAAAAAATCAGCATGCCAGGACTTGTCTCCCTTATTAGTTTTACTATGGCAAACACAAGTACAATGGTTGTAAACTCCGAGTGTGGATGTCATTGCCACCTTTCTACCTGTAGCTGATGTGTTTCTGTTATATGTTTTAATTGAGCAAAAATGTGTTTTTTCCTTCAACAGAAAAAAAGTTACAAGAAGTGGATTTCATATCTGTAGTTCCACTAACTTTGCATTTTGCAGAGTGTCAGGCTCTTTGTTATTTTAGGAAGCAGCTATTGTTTTTTGTGCTACTGTAGAAAAACTTGAAATTCTGCCATTATTGTGGGAACAAAGAATAAGGACATTACCCTTGTGATTTCTGTGGAAGTAAAGCTTACAGAACAAGAGTTATAGAAATCATGACATCGTAGTGTGGTGTTTTCTGTTCTTACCTTTTTCATCTTTTTCAGGGTTTTTTTGTTCTCAGCCTGTGTTCCAGTTTTCTGTCTGTCCTCAGTTGGTAATTGCTTCCAGGTGTTTTCTGTTCTGTTAATTAGTCCTCAGCATTTAAAAGTACTCTTGTGTTCTGTTTTCCTTGTGGAGCCATTATCATTGTCACTGCTTAGTGCCTGGCTACATGTGGCAGTCTTTTATGTCACCCGTTCATGTAGAGTTTAGTGTTGGACTGGGACTACCCTCCTCCCTATGAGTTTTGGAAATCCATGAATAAAGATGCCTTGATTTCTGATACTGGATCATGAGTTCTTTCCTTCTGAAAATCCACAGAAAGTGACACGAGACATTTCATGGAAATTTAATCTGACACTTTAATCTTATGTCTGAAACTCAGATTGTGTCACAAATGTAATAAGTTGTACCACTATGCTGCAAATAAAGTCTAACCCTGGTTGAGGAGTATCTCTGTTGTTTATTCATGTATCTTTAAATATTACAGAAAACACTGGTTATAATTTACAGTGTGTTTATTATCTTGATCTGTCATAACCTGTTTCTCACTCAGTTTTAGTTTCTCTATTAAAAAAAAAACAGTGGTTCATGGGGTAAGCAGCTTGCTTTACATGAATTATTTGTAGTGACTATTTTTTTTCACAAGTTTAATTACAACAGTAACAGTAGTGAGCTACCAAACAACAACGACAAGCTAACATTAGCCACAAATTATTGTTTTGTGTTGACCTGCCCTCTTGTCTTAAGCGTCGTACTGGTTGATGGTCTGGTTCAATGTTCTGTACTTTCCTTTGTGTTTGTTATATCACTTTTCACTGTTTTGCTGATGACATCCAGGTCTATATGCCCATTAAGTTGAACAGGGTCGCTACTCTGGAACCACTGTCTAAATGATATAAAAACATGGCTAAAATTAAACTTTCTGAACCTAAATGAGAGTAAAACTGAAGTAATTACTTTTGGTAAAGTTAATTCTGATTGTGCTGGCCCTTTATCTTCATACAGCCACTCTACTGTCAGGAATCTGGGTTTTCTCTTTGATGGTGTCTTTAAATTGGAT
>JARVGW010000086.1:3544731-3563436 GCA_031762495.1 Anablepsoides rubrolineatus | reverse complement strand
ATGTTCTATCTTGGTCATTTTGTTTTGGTCCTGGTTCTTGCAGAGTGTTAATGGAAAAGGTTCCTGCAGTGGAAAAACCTATTTTCAGGCATTTCAATGGGCATTTTTCAGAACCTCAAGAGGTTTAAAAAAAAATGTATTGTAAGTGTGGACAATATCCTCTGCTTGATCTTGGCACAACTCTCTTTCAAGACCAATGCAGCAATGTTTTAGAACAGTGGTTCCCTTTTTTTTTAAACATTCAACTCATAATAAAAAGTCACAGCTACTTAAGACTTTGACCCATTAGTTGAGGTGTAAAAATAAGGCTAACAAGCCATTTAACAAAGAGCTTCATAAACCGTTGTATTATTTCTCATATCTTATTGGAACAATTAAGGCAAAATAGGGTACAGGCAGTCTTTTCAAATATCCCAACTGGTGTTTCACAAGCCACAATATGGCCCTGCCCCCAATGTTTAGAACCAGTGCACCAGAAGATCATACCACGCTAGGTTGTTGCAACTGCCATGGTATTAGTCAACGTTGTTTTCACGATGAAGGCCTCACTAAGATCCTGCAAATACTATCTGTGCTCTGGTTAATGTTTTATGTTCTAGCAAGATCATTGTCCAATGTAAGGGGAGTCAACTGACTGCCACTGCAGCACATTAGTTTATCGGGTTATCTTGTGATGGTTGAAATTTTTTAAAGCGCTGAAGACCGTGTCCTTGTCCATAATAGATCCATTCAAACTAAACTAATCAGCATACAGGGCATCATAAAAACCTGTCATTTACTTCATTGCTTATCACACAGAAACTGTACTCCTCTAACCCATTCTTCCTCTGCTTTTCGTCAACCCAGCAACTTTATTTTTACTCATATCCCTGAGTTTCACCTTACTTTATATTAGGATAGACAAAAAAAAAAAGCTAAAAAGAAAAAAAAACAGGCTCAGGAAGTCACATAGTCATGTAAAACTGTAAAATCAGACCATGTTTGATTTATGCGTGCCATTAGCAAGGAATAGTGTTCCATCATAAGTAGTCTGTCTGTCTCAAGGCTGTCTGTGAAACCCAAACCCACGGTCATACAGATAGGATTTTATGATCTCATCTGAATGATGAGTTTATTGAAGCTGTAATTATGGTGAGCAGTGTGGTGTGTTTTTATGTGTGTGTGCTGGCTTGATCATCCCTTGTCCTCGATATAAACCAGTTCTTGTATTTTCTGAGGCTGCTTTGAGACTACTTTAGTTGGCGATATGAAGAACTTACAATAAAACTGATTAGGACTATCTACATGTGGTTTTCTAGGTTATAAATGGCAACATTTTGTTTTATGTCTTGTCATTTCAGCGAGGGAAGAGAACGTGGCTACCTTCCGTGGTTCGGAGTACTTCTGCTACGACCTGTCCCAGAACCCCATTCAGAGCAGCAGCGACGAGATCACGCTGTCCTTCAAGACGTGGCAACGCAACGGCCTCCTCCTGCACACGGGGAAATCCGCAGACTATGTCAACCTGGCTCTGAAAGACGGGGCCGTTTCCCTCGTCATCAATCTGGGTTCTGGGGCCTTTGAGGCCATCGTGGAGCCAGTCAATGGAAAATTCAATGACAATGCCTGGCACGACATCAAAGTGACACGCAACCTGAGACAGGTAATCGGGGGTAACAGTGATGGATGGAGTTTGGAGACTTTTTCTTTTTCTGTCCTATAGATTAGATGCCTCGAAGAGATTTTGAGAGGGTTTTCCGAAAGTCACCTTTCTTCTTGGTTGTCATTCCATCACTACAGTTTGGAAACATTATTGAGACTATTTTTAGTTGTTTTCATGGTGACATAAACTCCTCTTTGATTTATTTTTATTGTTTTATTTATCTCATACTGCTTCACAAGCTGTTAAAACAGGGCAAGAGTTCTGCAGCAGGTGAATGTTAACATTTTCTATATTTCTATTCTGCCAGGTATTTTCTATCCTATTATTGGCATATTGAAAAGAAGTGAATGGAGTGTTTAGTCCAAAGTTGTCTGACTCTGTTATTTTGCTTTTCTAGGCTGACACTGCTACAGAGTGCTGTTACTGTCTCCACGGCTTTTACTTTAAAGCCACTCGGCGAGTGTTTGCCTTTGAGCCATCCATTAATGCCTTGGTTTCATATTTTCTTCTTTAAAATTAGCTTGTATTTTACAGCTCAGTGGAGCGGGTATGATTTTGTAGCATCTATATGAGGCTGTAGAAGGGTAGTAAATAACTATAAAAGACCAAGTGGTGCATGAAGGTGACGTTAGCTATAGAACGCGGAGTTGTTCATTGTCTCGGCTGACCTTTAGTTTGTCAGGTGCGACAGCGTTTAGTGCTGCTGTCAGAGCAAAACAACAAGTAAGTGCCGTTTTTCTGACGCTCTTTGACAGTAGGTTTTTGTCCCACAGGTTAGTAAATAGTTCTCTCAGATATTCTGAGAAGTAAAACACACAGGTGGTTGGTTTTAGGCTAAAAGCTGAGAACATCATGTTGGCTTTGTTCTTTACAGATCTCTCTCTCCTTTTTTTCCTTTGTCATTTTTTTTTGTCTCTGAAAGGAACACTTTAAGAGTAAAGGTGGAAAAATGCTGCAGTAGTTTTGTTGGAATTCAAGCAGTCCTATGCAAAAATTGACCTGGAAGTTCCATATCTGACAGAACTTCTGAATAGGTTATTTTCTTGAAGGACTCTAAAAATAATTTGCCTTGGATGTACAGTATGTGGTGCCAAGCATCAAATAAAATGGCAAAAAATGTCACTAACACATTTTAATTATTTAGCTCTATTTAAGTGTAAAATCCTAGTAAAAAAAATCTGGTTCTATTTTACAGAGTTTTTTAGCTTCTGACAATAATGGTGGCTCAGTTGATAGAGCTGTTGCCTCAGCAAGAAGGTTGCCAGATTGTATCCCGGCCCAGATACCTTTCTGGGTATAGTTTTGTTCTTTCTGTGCATGTGTGGGTTTTCCCCTGATACTCCAGCTTCCTCCCACAGACTAAAAACTGGAATGTTAGATTAATTGGTAACTCTAAATTGTCCCAAGGTGTGAGTGAGAGTGTGAATGGTTGTTTTTCAATCTGAAAAGAGAAAGCGAGTATAGATAACGGATGGTTGAATTAAGTAAAAATTAGCAAAATGTAAGAACAGTGAGCTTAAAAGCAAAAAAATGTTGGTGGATTATTTTAACTATGATTTTACACTCAGAAAATAACAATATTGTGTTAATGACATTTTTTAACATTTGACATTACCCTTGGGACCCCATATGATAGCACAATGGCATTTATTTCCTACTGCTAATCTCTGACAAATCATGTAGTGTTTATTCACCACAACACTAACTCATCCATGATAGTCATTTTTTATTTACTACTAACCAATATCTAACCAACTAATGTACTAACTAACATCCTAATTCTTCATCGTTGCTTTTGGTTTTTGTTTTCTGTCCATCCTTATTAACAACCTTTTTTGTTCACTATTCTGTTGATTTCCTTTCTTCCCCTTTTTCTGGAAAGCAATCAGGCATTGGACACGCTATGGTAAACAAACTACATTGTCTGGTAGATATCATTCTTATTGTCTTTTTTTTGGGTTTGCCGTGTGTCCCCTCCCCCTCTCTTCTTTTATTCGTTCTCTTTGAGTTCCATCCTAGACACTCTTATCAAAAAATGAGGAGATGGGTTTGTATTACCAGGCAATTCTTTCTTCGCTTCTTCTCAATTTTCTTCCCTGACCTGCCAACAACCCCCCTTCTTTACCCCACCAATCCCCCATCCTGTTCTTTTCACTTTGGCTTTTACTTTTTTCTTTTATCTCTTTGTTTCCTCCACATTACCGCAGATTTCCAACAAGTATAACAATAATAATAAAATTTGACTTCTTTGCCTTTGTCAGGGCAACTTACTTTTTTTATTTTCTTTTTTTTTCACACAAAAAGTCCCCATTTTTTGTGAGGACTGTCGTCAAGAACTGACAGAAGCTTACCACAATCTCCAAGCTGGTGATCTCGACACCGAGCCCTAAAAAGAGACGCCACCAAAGCAACCAAAAAAAAAAAAAAGGCAACCCTTAACTTTAATTATTGCGGGAGCTCTGACAGTTGTTTCCAACTCACTATGGCGCATGGCATGCCCACACCTCATCGACCTGTCATCAACCAAACTCATATAACCTGAGCCCTGCCACCAAGAATAACCACTAACACTCTAATTCATTCACTCACCTTTCCACCTGTCACTCACTTTGCCTTCCCTGTGTGTGTTTGGTAGCATGATGGTGAGAGTTGTGTTCCTGTGTTTTGATAACCCCTGGGCTCATATGCGTAACATTTCAAAGAATAAAGCAAACTGATCTGGGATTCTTGGTCTGGTCCGGTGACACTGACAGTACAACCATGACACTAGAGCAAAACCTGATCAGAGATCAGCATTTGCCATTCTGTGAGTATGTTTGGGTATGAGCTCTGGTCTTGCATGAGCTTCACGTTTGCATGTTCCAAGTCCGTATGCCACCATTAACCCACCCTTACATGTTCAATTCAGTGTCTTTAATTTGCCTTATAAGAGTAACACCCTTTGTTTGCACATTGATGTGGTGTAAAATAAAAGCCTCCCCTTTGTTTTGCATGCGCGTGGATATACAGATGTAGATCTTCAGAAGAGAGAAGCGAGTGTGAGACAGTCGGTGTGGGAATTTGCGAATGAAGATGCGCGAGTGTGTGTGTGTGTGTGTGTGTGTGTGTGTGTGGGTGCGTTCACAGACATGTACCGTGTGTGTCTGCAGTAACCGAATAAATCCCGAAACCTAAGACAAGTGGAATCAATTTGTCCTTGGTTTGAATATTGTACTAACCCTCCCCCAACCTGAAGTTCCTGAATCAAACCTAGGATCCATTCTCTTACCCACCATCAAAGATAAAGAAAATATGCCTCTGCCATATTTTCTTTACCTGTCCTGTGAATCCTTTGGCTAAAAATTCCATTAACAAAATCTAAACGCTGTCTGGTCCAAAAGACCCCAAGGTACCAAAAGACAAACGGTCCAATAAAGAAGGAATCTAAAACCAGTTCTTAAAGCTCATTTCGAATGCAGACCAAGGAGGGAAGTTTGTTTTTTGTACACAGCAAAGACACAAATCCCAGAGTGTAATGGCTTGGCTTTGGCTATGTGTTACACCCCGACAGGTGACGATCTCCGTCGATGGGATCCTCACCACCACCGGCTACACTCAGGAGGACTACACTATGTTGGGCTCGGACGATTTCTTCTATGTGGGTGGGAGCCCCAGCACTGCAGACCTGCCAGGATCCCCAGTTAGCAACAATTTCATGGGCTGCCTCAGAGAGGTAGGGGATACTTTACTGAAATATTTACTGTTGCATAAATTGTATAGGAGGTACAGTAGCAACGTCTTCACAGCAAATAAAATATATTCCCTGAGAGATATACCTTGATGGGAACAGCTGTCTGAAATGTACAGAAACAATTATCAGCCCACTTTCCTTAAAAGGCAGACAAAGGGAGAGAGAAAAGTAAAATTGTGTTAACAATTAAAGCTGCTGAGTTGGCAGAGCAGCAATCAGACTTTCAATATTCTCTCATTTAATTCAATTCACAACCCCCACTCCAGTTTGTGTGTGAGAAAATATCCCCCAAATTGCTTCTGTCATATGTAATTTGCAGCATCAGCTCGAGTGCGTGGCTAAAAACACCTCCCGACGGGCAGCAATTTGAAAGAAATATTTGCCCGTGATGAATCCGTGAGGGGAAAAAATATTTGAGTTGTTTTGGAAATTTATAATATACTGGCTGGCACTCTTAGCTGGTGAGTAGAGCCAAAAGATTTATATGAAGGACCCTGTTATTTATGATTTGCTCACCATTACTTATACTGTGCAGCAGGTGATGATCATAAACACAGGGTTTGTGGCTTATCAAAGCACTCAAATCAAACTTCATTGATTTTAGCACCTTAGCTTTCTCAAAAATAGTAATTTTGCTTGGGACATCTTGCAAATTATTATCCATACACAATATTGAAGAGTAAGGTGGCTACAAGCACATCAGCACATTTATGTAATTGAAATGGAAACTGTGAAGCAAAGGAAAATTAACACTTTCACTGATTTATCAAATACTTGCCATTTCTCTACTGGCAACATAAATGAAATGTGTACAACATTCAATCTTTCAAAACAATAAAAAAAAAAGTTTCCTTCAGGTTTTTAAAGCATCAAACAAATTCCAGAAAATAGACTGTACTAACTGTAACAAATGTTGAACATATACTTTCCATTGGTTAGTTAAACAAATCGATTGTAACAGTATTTGTTTTTAATATAGCATGTTTAAAATAGGGGAAATTGAATAATAAATAAAGTCCATTGGCAAGTTTGTTGTTGTTAAAAAAACAGCTTTTTTTTCTTTTTTTGTTTTACTGTGCAAGCCCCAGGATATGAACCTGTTTGTGTGCAGTTGAGAGCATGCATGTATATGCAAGATTTATCTAATTAAATATTTAATAGTGACTGTGGAGACCCACAGACCTGACCCCCAAGACCTGAAGCAGACATAAGGGAGACCAGAGCCAAAGACCCCAAGAGGGACCCCACGCACAGAGCCCCCAGGGGCACCAGCGCAGTAATCCCCCAGGGCCAGCAGCAACAAGCTTGCAGGCCCCGCTGGCACCTGCCGTGCATGGACACAGAGGCCCCGGTCCCCAGGGCGCACCACCCCCAGGCCAAAGCCCGATGGGGCCAGGGGACCCAAGCAGGACCCAGGAAGGTAGTGTTAATGCCCTCCAGTTGAGAGATTGTCAGTTTGAGTCCAACAGTGGCTCCATTGGTAGAGCTGCTGCCTCTCAGCCAGAAGGTTGCCAGATCAAATCCTGACCAGAGAGTTTTATTGGTAGAGTTTGCATGTTCTCTTTGTTCATGAGTAAGTTTTCTTTGGGTACTCCGGTTACCTTCCACAACTCAAGTTTGCATGTTAAGCTAATTGGTAACTAAGAGTAAGAGTGTGATTTGTAGTTAGTCTCCATGGCTGTGTTCACACTTCAGGCAAATGTGACCTAAATTAGATTTATTTTCCTTATATGCAACCTATATAGGATTCTTTCAAAGAGATCTCTGTCTGAACAATCATGACTTCAGTAAGGTGGGGGTTTACAGATCGATCCATGTATTTAGGTTATGTGTCCTGTTGCATTGCAAAACACCAGGTAAAAAAAATCTAAAACAAGTTAAGTAGATCCTCTGGACCGTACTGAGGAGGAAATGGGCATCAGTGACCCCCTCCTGACCTGGAAAGGAAGAAGTGGGTAAAGAAAATGGATTGGTGGATGTTCATTTGGACACATGAGGTCCAACAGGAGTCTTTAATAGGCAATGTTGTGATCTGTATTGAGAGTTAGAGACCGGGTGGAAGAGAGCCTGGAGAAGTGGATGTATGCTGTCAGGCAAGACAGAATACATGAACAAGCGGGACATAGGTGTAACGGTAAATCTGCAAGGAGTAGAGGTATGATCTAACTTTATTTATTATTAATTCAAATCAGGTTGCTAACATTGTAAAGCAGTTTTTTTTATTAATAAAAAGAACCAAGTCTCTGCAGCACTGCATGATAAAAACAGTTCTAGTGCTGGCAGATAATCCTGCTAAGCTATTTTATGTTAATCTTTTGGATATTTACTGGTAACCTTTTAGACATTTAAAACTTTTGTTATACTTTAAACCCACCCCAAGGAAACTTAAGTACAGACTTACAGCATCTGGAAGCTTTTTCCAAATATTTTTAGGTTTTCTGTTGTTGCATTAAGCAGCTGTGTCTTACCCTTTACACAAGTTTAGGGAAGGCATTAACTTGATGTTAATGTTTTAACTCCAAGGCTCAAACTTCCTTCTCTAGTTATGTTGTCCATCATCCACAACCTCTTCTGACCACTCTTTGAATGTTAGTATTACATTTTGAAACAAAGATAGGCAAATTTAATAAATGTAAAAAAAAAAGTCGTCAAAATTTCCAGAAAACTCACCAGGTGGTGAATAAATCTTATCCTTTGAAATATCATATTTTCGTTTTTTTTCTCTCCTTTTTTTTTGCAGCTTGATAGGATTAGGTGGTCCTCCGTTCTTGACAGGTATTGTAGAGAACTCTGAACAAAGCCTGAAACATGAATGAACTGTTAAGCCAGCTCTGCCAAGCAAGTTTGACAGCTGCAAGTATTTTTTAGCTACTCTAAGTGCAGCTAAATCATGCTTAGCATCAGAGTTTTGTTCAGTGTTATCTAGGTAAACTGCTCTGTGTAACCTCTACATCTTGGAAATAATGTTACATTTTTTTAGTGACTTACTGGTTAATGTACTGTTTATTGATGCACAGTGCAGTCACACTCAAGAGCTGAACTAATTCTTACCTGAGCCTTCAAAAACAAACAGTGTCATTAAAGCAAATATGAAAGACTCAATTTGAAACAGCTTCTCACGAGTCCTGGAGCGACGCCACAGTTGATTATGTTAAATTAAAGACCTAGTATTTCTTGAAGGGATGCCCACCACCTTTAATGCCATAGTTTTAACTGAGATGATATGATGTTTAGAAATGACAATGTTGCAGTTGTTTTGGTCAAACCTGCAAATACAGTTGTGCACAGTCTTCTGCAATATTGCAAGACGTCAAACTCAGATTATATGGATGACTCTCAGCTACTATCAGACCAAACTGTAGCTCAGTATCTGTAAAACTGATTGAGTTGTACCTGTTTTTGAGTTGGCTAATAAGGATTAGCTGTGGTGGGAATCTTTAATCGGCTTGACTCTAAAAGATAATCAGTCGTAGATTATCATCCGATGATTATTTTCTGAAATATAATGCAAATAATTCCTGAATATTTTGTTAAAATTCATCAAGTGATTCATGAAATATTTTGCTAACAGACATAGACTCTAATAGATTGTGGCTAAGCTTTCTTGATTTTATTGAAATTAGTCCTGTTCATGACATATTTTGGGAAAATCCTTTGAAAATTCAACAAAATAATAGTGTTCATTGAATCATCTTTAATGTTTTTAATTTGAAGGTTCTAAAACATACAGAAAATAGCTCTGATTGTGATTTTACACATAGATCTAATTTTAAAATGCCTCCAGTTGGATAGATTAAATATTTTTGGCCTCATGTGGGCAGAATTGTAAGACGCTCCAGATTACATGCTTTACTCTGGTTTTATGAAATCATACTTAACCATCCAGATGTTAGCAGCAATTCCAAGTGTTGCCTTTAGCAATCTGATACATGCACCACAAATTCAATATTCCCCCTCCTTGGAGCTGTGTTCTGGCTTCCGCTGCTTCCTGAGGGAGATATCTGGCTCCTTAGCTGCTCGGCGCTTCTCTGTGTTCATTAGCTCGTCGCTAACGTTCCTCGCAGCCGCACGAGCGCTTGTATCTGTCATGTGCTTCCAATATTATCTGTGACTCAGCGTGAGTTGGCTCTCGAGTTTGTGGACGTGATTCACAGCGCGCCAGTGTAGTGGCAGCGTTTGTTTGATCTTCAGCTGCTTGTCATATGTTTGCGGCGTTACTCTGACATGATGCTGTCTGCTTCCCACGTCCACGCAGACTGCTCACAACAAGCCCTGCGATTGTACCTTTATTCATTTCTAACCTCTTTTAGATTGTTTATTTAAACCCACGTTGTGTACTTTTTTCTGTACTGTAGGCGTTCGTTTGCATGCACATTCTTCTTTTACATTTTCTTTTAGTGAATCATATCGTTGTCTTTGCTTTACAACCAAAGGAGTAATTTCTGCTCCTTTGCTCACTTAAAAACCATAAAAAACAAGCTCATTGAGCTTTTTAAAAATACAACATATAAAAACTATAAAATCAAAGTGACTTATATTAAAATACCTATTGTTAATGACTCAATATTAAATATGTGTACATGTTTTTCTTAAAAAAAAAAATCACCAGATGGGTGGAAGTTGGAAAAAAAAAGTTGTTAATTATGAGACATCAAGTGCAAAATAAAATGTTAAAAATTCCTACTAAGGGTTTATTGTTATTTAACCCACTGTACTTACATTTTGCTAATTTTTCATCCGTCCATTCATTTGTTTTTTTCCACTTATCAGGTCGCGGGGGCAGCAGCCTAAGCAGAGAAACCTAGATTTCCCTCTCCCCAGCCACTTGGACTGGCTCCTCTGGGGGTATCCCAAGGCGTTCACAGGCTAGCTGAGAAACATAGAACCTCCAGCGTGTCCTGGGTCTTCCTCTGGTTCTCATCCCAGTGGGATGTACCTGGAACACCTCAGCAGGGAGGGGTACAGCTCTTGCTTCACCACGACAGATCGGTACAACGCCTGCATCACCAATGCAGCACCAATCTGCCTATTGAGCTCCATTCTTCCCTCATTCATGAACAAGACAACAAGATACTTAAACTCCTCCACTTGTGGCAGGACCCCTTCCCCGACCTGGAAGAGGTACTGTACACTTTTCCACCTCAAGACCACCTCCTCGGATTTGGAGGCACTGATCCTCATCCAGGCCACTTCACACTTGGCTGCGAACTGCTCCAGCAAGAGCTGGAGATCCCAATCTGATGAAGCCAATAATACTTCATCATCCGCATAAAGCAGAGATGCGATCCTAAGGTCACCAAAATGGATCCCCTCAACACCTTGGTTGCATTTAAAAATTCTGTCCATAAAAGTTATGAACAGAATCTGTGACAAAGGGCAACCTTGGCGGAGCCAATGTGGCCCGCGGGTGACTCCTGTGTGGCCTGTCACCAAAAAAAAAAGTTTTATCCATCCATTTTCTGTACACGCTTATTTCTTTCAGGGTTGCGTGTGCCTATATTTATCAGTCACAGTGCGAGGGGCGGGGTACACCCTGGACAGGTCGCAAGTCCATCACAGGGCCACACAGAGACAAACGAGACAGACCTAGGCACAATTTAGAGTTACCAATTAACCTAAAAGTCATGTTTTTGGTGAGTGGGAGGAAGCTGGAGTACCCGGAGAGAACCCACGCATGCAAAGAAAAATAATGCAAACTCTGCCCAGAAAGGTCCCCGGGCCGGGATTTGAACCAAAAATGTTTTACTTAACATGAAAATTGTTTTTTATATCAAAGGTATAACTTTAAATTTATGATTAAATGCAACAACATAAATTAAAAGGTGAAAGATAACAATTGTACTGCCCCTGAGCTGTTGGCTTTAAGTAACTGAGCAATTTAGTTGGATTGCACAATAATAATGTCTGAAAATAAGCTGCTTTAAAGTCACCATCAACCATAAACTAAATCTGTCATAATGCATACTAGCTACTCACTAGAAACTCATCAGTGAAACTTTATTAGTTTTACTTTTAATAATAGTTCTGTATTTATTTTAGATTTAGTCAGCCATACACTGTTTAGTCAAAGTTAAACATGAAACGTCAAAGTTCATTACAACTGGCCCTTTGAGGGCCACCATAACACTCATGTGGCCCTCAGTGAAAATAACTTTGACACCCCTGGCCTATATCAAATGGCTTGGTACCCCATACTCCCGGAGTACCCCCCACAGGAGTCCCCGAGGGACACAGTCGAACGCCTTCTCCAAGTCCACAAAACACATGTAGACTGGTTGGGCGAACTCCCATGAACCCTCCAGGACCCTGCTGAGGGTGTAGAGCTGATCCAGTGTTCCAGGACCAGGATGAAGACCACACTGCTCTTCCTGAATCTGAAATTCAACTATTCAATGGACCCTCCTCTCCAGGAACCCTGAATAGACCTTACCAGTGAGGCTTAGAAGTGTGATCCCCCTATAGTTGGAGCACACTTTGCGGTCCCCCTTTTTAAAAAGGGGGACCACCACCCTGGTCTGCCAATCCAGAGGAAAGAGGCCTTAGTTTAAAAAAAAGTTCAAAGAAAACTCTGCAGATTTGTATTTTTTTAAGCATTGTTGGCTCCAATTGTATTTGTTGTAAATTTATTCTGTTTTTGGCACAGCTCAGATTATTAGTTTGTCAATCTAAAGTGCCATCTACAGCAGATAAGATTATAGCTGCTTATACGCTTCTCTCCGAACTATATGCAGAAACCTTCAAATATATCATGTATAAACATCTGTTCCTTTCGAGATTTCCAACATGGTGGAGTGCATCACTCTGAATACTTAAAGAAGATGGTGGAGGCTTGTGTTGTCACATTGCACAAAAGACACACTGCCAATACAACCTTTTCTCTGCTTTGGTCCTCGCTGCACTCATGTTCCCCTGAAGGCTACATGGGATGTCATGCACACACACACACACACAACACAGACACACTTATCCCACCCTCGCTCGTGTTCCGCCACGTGGCTCCCTATGCTGTCACGTGACTATAATAACGCCAGCGGGCAGCTTCATTCTCCGGTCAGCCTGCCGCCGTGCCTTTCCGCAACGCTTCTCCCTCTTATTTTAAGTTCCATCAAGCCCCTCCCCCTGGCACCACAAGAGTCGGGGACGGCAACATGTGTCGGACTAAAAACGGGTGGCTTGGCCAGGCAGTGTCATCTTTTTTGAGAGAGGAGGAGCAGGCAGTGCAAAAATAAGAAGATGGTGTGTTAGAAGCAAAAGTGGAGAGCTTGTAAAAAATATGGCAGTGATGACAGTGCAGGAGAATTCACAAACTCAGGACACAAATTATGGACCCAGATTAAAAAGATGTGGGGGAAAAAAAAGATGAGACATGTTAGACAAACATTTGGCATTTCAGAAAAAATGTCATGGGTTTCGTGTTAGTCACTTCATATGTTGCAGGCAGCTCTTGTTTTCCTTGTTTCCGCACCAGATGTAAATGTCATCCTGTCTTTTTAATTAGTTTGGGTTTGTTAATGTCCTTGTGGAGGGCCAAAGAGGGATAAATGAGTTCAACACAAATACTTTAATCAAACGATTTTACTGTTTACCCTAACAACACTAAAAGCCAATTGAGGTTATCACACAGGTAAACAATAACTGTATCCAGGTTTGTTTGTTTTGGCAGCCTGTGAACAATTTATAATAATAACAAAAAACTCTGTATTCTTAGGGGCCAAGGGAACATTATTTCAGCTGTAACTGAGTTATAATGAGAAAAAATATATTAACATTTATACAAAAACTCCATATTCAACATTCTTTGTCCAATAAAAACACTCTACAAGAACCCTGGTGTAAATTCGGACAAGGCTGATAAGCTAACAGTTAGTCAGAGCAATTAGCTCATCAGTCTGGTCAAAATTAATCAATTTTTCCAAGTTTTGATTATTTAAAGCTCTATGCAGCAAGTCTGAAAGCTTTAACTTTTCCAGAACTGTATTCCATTTAGGGCTGTGCGGTATATGCGGTAGACAGTAGAAACAATATGAAGTTGGCTTACGGTAGAAATTTATCGTCAGTTACGTCATCGCACCTGTGCAGAGACAACTGAGCAGGAGTTCGAAATAATGAAGAAATAATAGCAGTTTAAAACATGTATAGAGAGAATAAATCCTCAAAATGTCCCCCTCCTGCTGTAGAAAAGTTACATCGGGATCACTCCCCCCCTGCTCTCTCGCTGCACGTCGCGCAGATCGAAGGTTTAACAACTGTAGTTTTTCACATCCAAGTTGTTGGAGAAAAGACTTGTTTTTTATGTTTTGTTACCAACAAAGATGAGAGACGTTCGTTCAGTCATAAATCCATCTTGCTGATGGAATGTTGGCTTCTGCTCTGATGATGATGATGATGATGATGAATATGAAGATGAGCATACAGCAAAGCAGCAGCTAATAGATTCAGCAGGCACAAGCTCATTAGGCAGGCTGATATTAAAGCAAAAATGCTGGTTCGATTAAATTTACAGTTTTCTGCAAAAAATGCTCTAAAAATTACATTATCTTTTTATGATAATTTTCTACTGTGGTATATACCGATACCATTTACCGCCCAGCCCTAATTCCATTAAGATTTTCTTATTGACAGACGAAACAGTTATGCCCTAGTTGCATTATTTCCTAATTTTCCTAAATCACAGTTTAGCTAATTTTGGTTTGTCTATAAAGATCAGGGGCATTTTTAAGAATATTATTTCATACTGAAAATCCATCATTGGATAAAGGACAGTCTGTAACTTTGTTTTTCTCCTGTGCAGGTTTTGTTCAATACAAACCTAAAAATAACTTGATATGTGGAAGGAAATCAAAGAAAGAACAAATAAAAAGCAGCCAAGTGCTTGGAGCACCTGGGGAGTGTTCCTCGAAACACAAGCCAAAAGTTACAACTCTGAAGTGCTGTAATCACTTTATCAAGAAGGGGAAGCTGCAGGGTGGGCAGATTACTTATTAAAATGAGCAGATGTTTGGTCAAAAATGATACTTCAGTGTCACAAAAAAAAAAAAACTAATTAAAATGCAGGGGAAAAGTTCTATATTTAGGATTTCAGGAAATGACACATCACTTTTTACATTCAACTGATATCTGCAAGAAACAACACAAATTGAGAGACAAAGCGACTCTGCAGGAGTGACCCTGAAGGATGTGTGGAGGTGTGTGTGTGTTTGTTTGTGTGTCTGTGTGAGAGGGGGGTGGGGTGAACTACAGAGTCACAGGGTTTTGTTTTGAGCTGGAGAGCAGCAGCCTCAGCAGCATTCACAGTGAGTTCATGGGCAAGTTAATGTGACAGATTGAATGGGACGCCTCAGTGTGTGCGTGTACGTTTGTGTGCGAGCGTGTGCGTGAGTGTGTGTTTGAGGGGGCATTGAACATGTCGTAGTGAATTGTGCATCGTGTGACACAGCTGAAGCTGCCTGCTCAGACAAACTGAGTTCCACTGTCTCTCTTTTGTCATATTAAAGGATAATTTCACTCAAATTGTAAAATTATTCTCCCGCTGAGTCACTGAGATGCTGTTTTTAGGGACTTACAGCAATTCTTCTGAAGTCTTATGTCTTCTCATTTGGAACAAGACAGATATCTAGGATTTTGAAAAGCTGATATGTTCTGTATGTTGCAATTGTTTTTGTCTGTACTTTCAAATTTGTGCTTCCTACGCAGTCCCGCTCAATTCTAGTTTCCCTTTACTGCTCCATCTGGGAGTTCTCCCATAGACAAGGATTTCTTCGGGAGCATTTCATTTGGGCCAATCAGAGAACAGAATGATGATTTTCTGCACAGTGTCTGCTTGTAGTTTATTTTACCTGGGCCAATCAACAAACAGAAGGCGGAGTTTTGACAACGTCGATTTTCTGCGCAGTGTCTGATAGTTAGTTTAGCAATGACAGTGGAGGAAGTGAATGAAGCCAGTCCATGTTGATAAGGCTTCCAAATTAAATTAAATTTGTCTGACAAAGCCTTCATTCACAGATCAGTACTTCTCTCCTCTCAGTAGGTTGTTTACAGTGCACACGATTTCCTGTTAGCTTTTTAGCTTAGCCTCCTTCACAGTGGAGCAGGCACACATACGTCGCGGCCAACAGATCCAATCATTTTAAACTTCGACAGAGGCCACGCCTCCAGCAAGAATCGCTCCAGACCCTGCAAAGTGAAGAACAAGGGTCTGGTTTTAACCAGGCTAGGTGACAGGCAATCTTGTAACCACTTGTGTGTGTGCTTGTATTTGTTACTTTGTTAGGACTGTTTCTGATATACACACCTAACTTGGCAAGACCAGTAGTCTATATGGGGACCGAAAACTCCTAATATGGTGGAACTCCATGTTTGGGTTGGAGGTTATATTTAGGACTACTGGTTTGGGGTTAGAGTTAGGTATGTACTGGAGGGTTAGGTTAAAGGTCAGGGTTACGCTATAGAAATTACTGGAAATTAATGGAAGTCAGTGAACAGTCCTAAAAAGGATATAAATACAAATTCCAGTGTGTGTGTTTGTCTGTTTTTTCTTACATTTTTGGACCTTTACTGGTGTAAACACCTACCTTGTCTGGATCAGTAGTCCCCTTGGGGACCAAGGTCTGGTCCTAACACAGTTATTAATGGAAGTCTATAAAGGGTCCTATTAGGAATATAATAAAAATATATTTTGTCTGTTTGCAAAATGTCTCATAAACTACAAGTTTGATGAAACTCTTAAAAAGTAATTACTGAATGTATATCTACAGCAGGCTGACTTTTAGAGTAAGTCAGATTTAACATGGACACCACAGCTTAACATCAGCGAACCAAAAAATGTCCATAACTCAGTTAATTTTACAGATTATGAGCTACACTTTGATGCGTTTGTAAAAGAGTGTCCTAATGTGGTACTAACAGATTGCACCACAACTTGTTTGTTTGTTAGCAAAATACTTCTTAACTTTGAATTGATCTATTCATAAATGCTTCAAAGACAAGTTAATAAAACAACTGAAATTATTCATTGGATGTGCATCTGCAATTGAATAAATTCTACAGTCAACCAATTCAAGATGGATGCCACATCCAGTTACCTTACAAAGCCTTAGAAAATGACTAACATGCAGTCATCTTTTAAAACATTCCCCTAAAATTTGGCGTGGTAGTAATGATATTGATTTCAAACGATACCAAGGTGGAAGTCAATATTCACTCCATTCTGGAATGGTAGTTTTTTATTTTTATACATGCATTTAAAGGATTAGCACTTTGTGCCTGTGCATTTGAACGGTTCATCTCCTTTGCAAGGCTTCAGGAACACTGTCTGAGAATTGTATCTTCTTCATTAACACTGGGGCTAAGTCTTCTGCTGCAAGCAGCTGCAGTTGAGGCCAAAAGGCCATGAGCACTGATCTGAAGTAGATTAGGAGACTGTTTGTGTGTGTGTGTGCTTGAGCAAACTTTTGCACTTCTACCCACCCGCCCTTCCCTCACATGTCTCCTTCTAGCCTTGTGAAGGCCAAATCAATACCCCATCCTGGAGGAGAAATGGTGGATATAGGCTTTATGGAGTCATTTTAGTCTCCTGTGTGCACAATATGAATGGTCCCCATAAGACTGTTGATAAGCTAAAGGATAGCACAGCAAAACAGAGCCATAACAAAGGAAAAATTGTGACAGATATAGTTGAGCTAGTCTGTTCTTTTATAACTTCATTTAGATTGCCTTATTGATCCGCCTGCAGCGGGACAGATAACATCATAATCCCAAACCAGAAATGAGGTAGTTTATTAGTACATATCAGAGAAACACTGCTGTGTCTGGAAGTGTTATTAAAAATGTTCCACTCTCAGTAAAGCTCAAGGTTATAAGTGTGTATGATCACCCCGTTAGAAACTCTGTGTTGTACGACAACCACTGTGCCTAATTATACCACCACGTTGAGAAAATTCAGCTGAACATGGCTCAAAGACATGCAGAAGCTCTGAACAAGTTTGAGGGATTTGCATCTAAGTAATGCACAGTGACCATTGCAGAGCTGTTAAAGTTATCTGTAGCAAATGAGCAGCATTAAAGCCTTGCCGTTTCTTTTCATGTAATATTCATGTTGTTCTCTTGCCTGTGAGGAAAAGGAAAGTGTACAGCTGAAAGTGGGATACAAGGTGTTCTACTCAACATGAAAACACTTCTAAACATCAAGGTTTCAGCAACACTTGATCATTTGCAACAACAGATACAGATAAATAGAAGGATTTAAACTGGTATACCATATACCTGGTTTAAACTGGAATCAGACTAAACCCTGGTAGTCAGGGCTCTCGAGTTTGAACCTGAGCTTGGAGTGAGATTTTGAACCACTGACAGCAGAATCACTGTTTTGAATGATAAATAAACAAAAAAAGACTAATCAAATTAATTTCCTTATTTATTTAATAGGAAAGAAGAATATATTCTCAGATTAGACACAAAAACAACACAAGTTTGTGTGTTTATGTATGTCTTATTCATGTTTATGAGTAGTGGTGTGAGACTGACCATCTGTCAGTTCTTGGGAAGTGGGAGGGGCTCATGGCAGCACTCTTGTGTCATTTATACATCAAAAGTGAGATAATTGGCAAACAGCAACTGTCCTTGTCAGGAATTTGGAACAAAAAATTGTCAAGAAGGCAATTTTTGCCGTTAATGACCACCTTTTATGGGAATAATTTGTTGTTTCCCCATCTTTTCAAAGAAAAGCTACCTAGGGCAAAGTGCAATACGTGCTAATTTTCTTTTTTTTTTTTCCCCAGTGCAATCAATGCACCTAAGTCAATTTAAGCCGTGCTTTTTATACTATGACTGATATTCCATGAAAATCTTTAACTCACACATTTCTGTGGCTTAACCTTGGTAACTTGTATTTTTATGTCTTGAATTTCCATGTCATTTTAATCATTACTTTATACCCAATGTCTCCCTGAAGGACAATAAAGATCCGAGGTCAAATTTATAAAGGATTGCGTGGAAACCCTACTAAAAATGAACGTACTGCCAAAAGGTGAAAATGGCGTACGCCAAAAAAATTCAGATATAGAAAACCGTGCGTACGCATGTTTCTGTGCAAATTTCCTTTATAAATCACAGCAGCACCTCAGAGTTTGCGCACGAGATTCGCCTTAGGCTCTGCCCTCTTCACGCTCACACTCAACCATAAACGGTCAATGCAAAGTACCTCAAGAATGTTAAGGTCCATATTGACATGATGGCATCACACAGTTGCCGCAGATTTCTCAGCTGCACATCCATGATGCGAATCTCCCGTTCCACCACATCCCAAAGATGCTCTATTGGATTGAGATCTGGTGAC
>JARVGW010000086.1:3490061-3502997 GCA_031762495.1 Anablepsoides rubrolineatus | reverse complement strand
TTCCCTCTGCGGCTTGCTTCTCATCATATTGCTCTTATTTTGCTCCTCTTTTTTCTTCTGTATTAATAGTTTTAATACATGGTTTTGTTTCCGTCTCATTGTTCGTCTCCTGTGAAGTCAAACAAGAAGCATCTGGCTGCCTTTGGCTTTGCTGCCCTCCGATGGTTGGTCACGAGGGGAACTTTAGTACTGTTGCCCACCCGCTGTGTCAGGAGGAGCATATGGAAAATGCAGGGGAGGGGTACTTCTTAGTCCCTTTAGATTTTTAGATTTAATAATGGATATAGCTTATGTACATTTAATTGACCTACGGCTCAGTGTGTGAGATGAGATTAAGTTTTGCAGGAGAAAAAGGTCTTTTCTGTGTCTGGCCACCACACGTTTCTAGGTCTTCTTTTCTCACCTGCTCTTTTTAGGGGTTGCCACATTGGATCAACTGTGGATCTTCCTTTGTCACACTACCTCACTATTGTCCTTCACTAAGTCCATACACCATCTCTTCCTCTTTCTTCCTCCATTCTTCCAATACATCTTCTGATCCTTCTCTACACATGTCCAAGTCTTCTCAGCCTTGCTTCTGTTACTTTCTCTCTAAACCTGAGCTCAACTTGACCTGTTCTTTTGATTTATAACCATGTCTATTTTGGTCCACTCCCAATGGAAATCTGACAATCTCCATCTTTTCCACCTTTAGCTCCTCCTCAAGTCTTTTTGATAGCGCCACCATCTTCAAACCAAACACAGCAGTTCTCACCATTAACTAGTAAACCTCTCCTTTCACATTTGCATGTACTAGTTTGTCATAAATCACCCCTGACACCTGTCAAGCAAATGTACCAATCAATTTTCCATTGGTGCAGTTGGGTTGAGACTGTTGCCTCTGGAGCCAGAGACAGGAGCCTTTCTGTGTGGAGCTTTTATTTTCCTTTAGTGGTTCAAAAACATGTTAGATTAAATGGTGATTACAAATTATGAGAATGTACCAGAGTTGTGCCCTACCTTTTACCAATCACTTTCTCCCCATCCTGGATAAGATCACAGGATGGATGGACTATAAGTAAGTCAATAAGGTTTATTTCTATAGCTCCTTTCATAGATAGAAAATCACAGTGCTTCACATTGAAAGCAAAAAGACAGTTTTAAAACCTTACATTCATACAAAGCTGTGGTCTTATGGACTTGCGACCTGTCCAGGGTGTACCCCACCCCTTGCATTGTGACTGCTAGATATGGACACTAGTGATCCCCATGACCCTGAAAGGAAGAAGCAGGTTAAGATGATGAATGGATCATTCTTACAAAGTACTAGTAAAAACAGGGTAGAATACACATTCCCAGTTTCATGTTTGTGCTTAAAATACTTTATAATTGGGATAAAGGACGATCTAACCTGTGTGTCTATTTAACAAGTTCTGCTAATGACAAACCCTCTGATGGAACAGGGGCTTCAGGTATGTCTTTGCTAATTGTCGGGGTATTTCTTCATTTCTCACAAGTTTAATGGATCAGTAAGTGAAAGTCAGTGTGTTATTTGGCAGTAAAGGTGTATCTCAGTTTTGGCTGTAGTTTCCACTTGCTTTTCCAAATGCTAGCCCACATACAGTACCTCGAAAAACACCATGGTGGTTAGAGAACAAGACTCCCACCTTGTGTTGGTGTTGTTTTTAAATTTGTTTAACTTATTGATGCTTTACATATTTGAAAAGTGCTACCAATATTTACTGGGAGTTTGTTCATTTTAGTCTGTATTTCTGTGTTCAGTTTTGCTCAAATCAGCACTAAAGCTTTTTCCGATGCCTGTGGGTACAGTACAAATGAATATTTTTCTTCTCGCAATCATCACATGCTGCTGTTAATCATATTTACCCTGCAGGTCCAATATGTCACTTTGCTTTAAATAATCTATCATTTTGTAGTGTAAGAGTGTAAAGAAATTTTTAAGGAGCACCACTCTCTTATTTCACTTTTAAATTCAGTCACTATGATATATTTGCATTAGAATATAAGAGTTGCACATTATGATACATTGTAGATGTATGCAGCTTCAACTACAAAAGGTACAGTCATTAGGTTAAACAAATTCTGCTTTCTAAGATGTTCAATATAAACCAGTTTCTACAGCATTACACAAAAGCTCTTTGCCACCCACTTTCATTTTTGATTTGTTGATAAATATTGTAAATTGTGACCTGCGTAGGCCAAGCATCATCATAACAATGTATTTGAGTGGACCTGATTCTTGCTATCGTAGAGGTGTAATGTAGAAAATGCACTAACGAATCTCATTGCAGACTCACCGTAGAACTTTATACCATAAGAGATTTTGTCTAAAGTTGCTACAAGTGCCAAAGTATGGGGAAAATGTTAAAAGGCTTTATTAGCAAACATAAAAAAATACAGATTCATTATAAGCACAGACTGCACTCATTATCTTCCTGTTTTTCAATGAAATATGTGCCAAATAATTTTTCATCCATAAATGAAATGGCAGAGATAAATGCAAATTTATTTTTTCTTAACTAAATCCTCCCCCACCACCACTTCCTTCAAATTTATTAATCTTTGGTCAGAAGGAAAATGAAAGCACTAACAATCTAAAACTGATCATCTGCAGCAGCATTAGTCATAAACAAACTGGTTCAGAGAAATAGCTTGCAGACAGAGCTGATAGGCGTTTCTATTTTTGTAACACTCAGACAACAAAAATGCTTTTTTTCATACAGACTTTTAGCATTACTGCAATAATATTTAATTATCCATCCATCCATCCATCCATCCATCCATCCATCCATTTTACACCTTAATGTTAGGTGGCTGTATTTTGCTGTTCCAGTACCATCACAGTGTTTTAAATTTTCTACATGTGTTTTGAAATTATTTTTACATGAGTCAAATCAGGAACAAATGTAGCATATTTTGTAAAAAGTTAAATCTTGTGAGTTACATAATGTGTATTAATCATGATTCAGTCTAGGTACATACACTGTAAATGCATTGTGTTTAAGGGTGGAAATATAATGTACATATTGCTTGAACATGGTGTTTTCTACGTTGACGCACTAACCGTGCTTAGGCCCCGCCCCGGATGTTCATGTTCTCTGAGTTCAAAACTGTTTTGAGTTCAACCAAAAACTTAGAGCATCAACCAAAAGTTTGAGATTCAACCAAAGATTTCTGATATGTAAAAAAAAAGTTTCTGTTTTGCAAAAAATGGTTTGGCAAAACAAAGTGCTTTAGGCAAAAAATTGGTCTTGAGCATTAGGATTTGCAGTGTGAATGTAGCTTAAGCCATTCAACAGAATCTGCTTGCCACATATCTTCTGTATGTATAAACAAGCAGTAGCAATGTTATATTTAAAAACTACACACAAGAAAGTGGAAGGGCATATAGCGCGTTAGCATAGCAGTTAAACTTAATGTTCATAATCACAAACTATAAACATGAGGTGTATATACCATGTTTTAAAGTTGCACAGGTATATTACAGATTTTTTTGACACGTTCAATAAACCTGTGGTAACCAGGCATTGCTTAAAGCTCCCCCTATATCATATGCAAGTGCATAAGATATGTGAAGAGGCAAATGTGGTGGTGTCATTTTTTTACAAGCACAAATAAAACTGCAGAGAACTGCGTGGCAGTAGAGAAGTTATTAACCCGACTGCACTGTGCAGGAGTGCAGGGTTTGATTGTGTGACAAGACAGCAGAACAACACAATGGATTTGTGGTCTAAAAAAAAACCACCACAAAATTCCAAATGTAATTGCACTTGCTCATTCGCCTTGGACACTCTATGGAAAACATGGTCAGAGCTTTGTGAACTTTTTATTCTAGAGGAATCCATGCCAATACCAACAAGCTGCTTACTGCATGTCTTTTAAATGCTCTGGGGTTTGACAGAAGGGCAGTGTTTGATGATCTGCGAATGAAAACGGCTTGCAAAAAGACACAACTCTGATAAATCAATGCTGACCTTTTTGTCACAACTTGAGTTTATCTTAGCCTTCCAGAAAAAAATAAAAAAATAAATAAAAATACAATTGTGCATTCATGCATGCACACGTGGAGAACAAAATACAACATGCTTCAAGTCACTAAGACAGTTGATCAACAACACTGATGTTTTGAAGTCTTCTTGTTTCTTGAAATCATCCCTATCAAATTTAAAGCAGTTTAGACTGGGCTGAGAGTTTAAGTTTGTGTCCTTTTCTTTATTTAAGAATGCATTTCTATCTTTGTTTTGTGTGATAGGTTCACAGTGATTTAGACTTTGAACAAAACTTCCATAGAAAGATTGTGGTGACAACATATTGAGGTCCCAGGTGAAATGTGGGGAACCTGGTGGCAGTGTATCCATGACATGAAGATAGTGTACTCGAGTAGCGTGGTCATTAAGTATTAAAAGCTGGTCTGGCTATGCTGACCTTATGTGTAGGCTACAACAGTGACAATGACATGGCCATGGAAATGACCTAATGTAGGCATGATACTCATTGATGAGTCCTGACATGGTGCAAGAGAGTCTTCCATATAGTGGGTATATCAGATAAAGTGAGGATGCAGGAAACATCTGAGGAACATGAAAAATAGCAAGAAAAACCCTATTGGCATGAACTAGAAGCATCACAATTGACTTCATACTGAAGGTGGTTTTCCAAATTATCATAATTCTATCACGGCGTGTTTTTCTGTTAGATTAGTATCAGTGATTGTGATTATTTGTATCAGTTTTCCCAATCAATGTTAGTTCTGCTCCTTCCCTACCCACTCACGCCTGATCCCAGTTGTCCCCTCACTGGTGTTGGTTAACATACATCTTTAAGTTGGTCTTTATATTCCTTGTTGGTTTGTTTGCTTCTCAGTTGAGCATTGTACACCATGGGTCTCTTAGCCATGTACTTGTGTTATCACCACAAGTTTGTTTGGATTCTATTTGATGCCACAAGGTTTACATAACATTTTAATCACCTATTTATACAAATCAGGTGTGTGAGCAGAGAAAGCTTTAAAACATGCATGATAGTGGTCTTCAAGGATCAGGATTGTCCACCGGTGTTCTGATGGTCATCATCCCATGTGAAAGGCCACTAACCTTTAGCAATCTTCAAATGTCAACGAATGTCTATAAAGCATACTAGATTCAATATTTGATGCCTCTTTGGATTTAAATGTGTTTATCTCTGTTCTTCCACATGTAGACTTAGTTGATGAGCATCTGCCTTTAAATGTATGGTTTAGTCTGCTGGGATCTTTTTGTTCCTTTTGAAGATCTTGTTTTGTAGTGGTACTTTGCTATGTTTTTTTTTGGATTGTAGGTTTAGGAATGTGTGTCTTGAGAGTTCATTCATGTCAGGAAAATGTGTCTCTACTTTTAAAATGCAGATGTTTTTTGTCACTAAACTCAGAGTACAAACAAGCATACATACATGTATAAAGAGTCACTATTATGTGTTAAAAATAAAATCCTAATCAGATACAGCTTATATGTAAACCTGAAACACTTATAGGAAAACAGAACAGATGGAAATAAACTAGCAGAGTGTGTGTTGTGTGTATTTATGTTAAGAAGATTTTTCTAGTTCACTTCCCCTCAGCACCCACAATATTAGTGATGCTCCTCAGCTAATAGTTCCCTCCTCCTCCTCCTCATCCATCCTCGACTCGACTTGGACTGCTAATTATGTAAAGTGTGCGGTTCACTGAAAAGCACATACTGTACACACAAACACACACTGAATGACAAGTAGCAGCTTAATTACCATTTGAAATGACATCCCCAGAGCTGCTGATAGCTCTCTGAAGAAGCACAAGTCAAAGACCAACGCACGCCGAGGCTGCTGCTAACCCAATGCTTTGTGTGTTTCAAAGAAGTTGTGAGGTGTGTTCATTCAAATTTAAATGTGGAGTGTTGTCACCTGTGCCACGTCTTCCAGATGTGTGGTTTTAACTTAACTCTGAGAAAGAATGATGGTTATCACAGCAGCAGTCTTCAATTTATGGCAGGGTTCAGTGTTAGCGCGTTGCTAATTTAGAGTAAAGTAATAACCGTCTGCTTTTGCTTCTTCACAGCTCTGATATTACTATGGAAACTGTTTTTTTATGATACTACCGCTATAAAAAATAAGCAGCAAGAGACATGTCTTCTTCAAGAGACATGTCCTTGTCCTTGTCTAAAAATGGTGTGTCATCAAATTAATAATCCTATTTGAACAAAACTGACTGTTATTTTATGTAAATCAGTTTGAGATGAGAGAAGCTGCTCAGAGATTACTTTTAATCTCAGTTATTACAAAATCTGGCATTGCCTATTTAGTTGTATTCTTGTTAGTGTGTGCTCATTGTTTCCCTTAGTTTTCCTGACTCCAGTTCATTCCCCACTTGGTCCACAGCTGCTCTCATTCAGCAATCACATGTTCCAATCTATAGGCACTTTTCAGTCTGTCAAATCTTATCTAAATCATGTAGTTTCCTTGGGTCTTATTTTGTTTTTCTGCCATTGTTTTGCTCTGTTTTGCTTCATTTCCAGCCTCTTTTTTTCTTGTTTAAAAATGATTATTTTATTTATTTTTTTATTTTTTACAATCCGTGAGATTCCAAGTGAATTTTCCACATTTCTGTGTCTTCAACAGTCAGAGCCAAGTAAGCTTAGGAAACCTATCCATAAACATACTTAGCACACATGTGTAGGTGTTTGTGTCAGTTAAAAGTAAGAAAGAAGGTGATCCCAGGTTCTATTACCCACACAGCTTGTTCACAGAACGGATCCTACAGCAAGCCTTCAGCCAACAATAACAAAAATGTTTTGGGGGGTTAGTGGTGCACTGCTTGGTGAATGGCTAAGTGATTTCACACAGCTTGCATCTTCATTTTACAATTCATCATTTGAATTTTGACATCAGTATGAAGCAAAATCCAATACTGCTCTTGACGCATTGCCTTTTGGATGAGTTAGCATTTTTCTTTTCAAACTGATGTCAAAATGGTGCTTCTGTTTATGTCAAAATGCAATTAACCAGATGTAAAATGTCATTGTTTACTTGTACAACTTATCTCCTCGCCTGGTGCGATTGCCCAAAGTTTTTCACCTAACACTACGATACATTTTTAAGGGCCAAAAGGCTCTGTTTTTTTTTTCTTTCTTTTAAAAGCTGAGGTGTCAAACTTTGTATTTCACGGTTGGATACCTTTTTTAATCTGTCTCTTTCTTCTCAAGAGGCTCCCAGTGTGCTGCAAGTTTTCTTCCCTCTCACTTTGGTTTCTTCCCTTCAATTCAAACTCTAAAGAAAAAGAACAAATTAGTTTGGCTCAGTTTTTTTTCCTGGAGTCAGGACTTATGTCTTTGTATTGTTTGATGATGAAGTCTGAAATTTTTCCATGCTTTTACAGTGTTTTGTGTGCTTGCATATTCAACTTGGATATCTGTTTTCCACCCCACCTTTTGTTCCTTTCAGAAAATGCTTATTCAGTTCAGAATGTTCCATTCAGAGCCGTTCTTTCCTTCCCTTACAGAGGCGTCGATTCTTTCTTACGACGGCAGCATGTACATGAAGGTGGTGATGCCGAACATCATGCACACCGAGGCCGAAGACGTCTCGCTCCGCTTTATGTCTCAGCGGGCCTTCGGTCTGCTCATGGCCGCCACGTCTCGCGAGTCGGCCGATACGCTGCGGCTGGAGCTGGACAGCGGGAGGGTCAAACTGACGGTCAACCTAGGTATCGTATAAGTCGTCGCCGTTGGCTCGCTTCACCGTACAAGATCCAGGGGTGGCCTTATTTGTTTGTGCTTATTTTGTTTCATTCCAGCTGAGATAACATGTACTAAACCAGTTTTGTAGTTTGTCTTTGTAGTTGCATGCCCTGTTTTCTTGCTTGAACTGTAAGTTGTTTTTTTGTTTTTCGGCCTTGATGCTTCGTAGACTTCTTTATGCATCAGTTTTACACAGTTGTTCATGCTCTGTAGCACATCTTCTGAACACACCATACATACTCACGCTCATTACTGTGTAAAGACTTTTTGACAAAAACACATTTTAAATATTTGATTGTTTTAATAGATGGCACCATTGACATATTTTTGTAAATCATGATGTAGAACTTAGTTGATCTTATGCCATCTATTTTTACATCTTAATGCTGCACTTACACTTTGCATTTTTATCTTTGTTCCTGTGGTTTTTTCTTTTCTCTTTTTCTTTTTTTTTCACATTGTTTTTCTTCTTGCCATGGAGGGTTCATGTTTTTCTCTGTTCATTTGTAACCTTTGGTCTCGCCGGCATATTCCATGCCTTGTTCAAAGATGGCTCTCACCCCTTCAAAGGCCCGGAGCCTGCGGCCCGTCTGGCAAACAGCCTGATGCCACAGCACCCAGCATGCCTGCAGATGGTGGCACGAGTGGTAGTAGCAGAGTTCAGTAGAGCAGAAGGATTTACCAGTGAGCCTGGAATAGATACACTCAGCAAAAAGCAGGTCAAAAGAGTCTGGCCCTGACTGCACTAACAAATATTTAGCAAAATAGTGTTCTATTTTATTATTATATATTTTTTTATGTACCTTGCGTCCTCAAAGAAGCAGCTCTTATGTTATAAATATAGGACATTTTTTGGAAAACAATTCATAGTTGAGATTTTTGGTATATGTGTAATGGTTTAAAATATAAGTAATGCAAGAAACAATGACTAATCTACTTTGCACATGCTCACTATTGGCATGCACAATGGAGAACACAACAACAAAGCAAGTTTTTGCTAGTTTTCTACACCTGGCTGTCATTTTTTTGTTACTATTAAACACCTGTTGTGTGCTGACTGAAAGGAAATTAATAATAATAATAAAAGAAAATAATAATTTTTAGTCATGCTCAGAGTGTACATCTTTTTTACTTTTATATGGTGTGAATATCGTCATTTCTACTTAGTGTCACAAGTATTTAAGCTCGTAGAAAGAGAACCTACATGCACCAGGAGGTTGAAGCCAAAACAAAATGAGATCTCCCTTTTAAGTCGGAGCGAGTAAAAATTTTAAGTCCTGGATCCATGTAAATGAACGCTTGTCAAAAATAAATAAGTAAATAAAATAATACATATGCCTCTAGTGAATCACTTGTTTAGTGCTTAACTTGTCGAATTACATAGGTTTTACCTTATGTGTTTATGTTCAAGTATGTTTACTTGCAACAAGTTATTAATTCTTCAGAAAGTGTTGAAAAAGTTAACTGTATGCAGGTGTAGGACTTTCATATTAAAGGTACAGCCCCACATACCTAATTTGCCACAAAACAAAGAGTGACAGTGCATGAAAATAACATATTTTACCTTCACTTTATACAAAAGACTGTTTTTATTTACAACCTATCGAGTACATTTTTTTCAACTATAAAGAAAATCTGTGATTTTTGTAGTCAGGGCCCCAAAAACAGAACATTTGTAGTCCATTTTTAAGTGGTTCTTTACAAGTTATTTTTCCCTTCTAATCTACAGCCAGTGCAATTTATAAAAGTCAAGTTTTGTCATAACTCAGGACACCCCGTGAGGAGGGAAAGTCTTCAGGCCGTTGAGCAGTGCTGGTGTTTCGTGGCACAAGGCCGTTTGCTCCCACTTTTCTGTTGCGGTTGACGGCACATGAACATCCTGGTCACATGGATTTTGACCTGCTTCAGACAAATGAAGCCTCACTTTTTTATTATATTCCTATTATTGTAAATAAAACACATACAAAATAAAATTTCATTATTCCTGAAAGTTGTCGCTCCCAAAGCACTTTGTAGACCAATATTTGAGGCTCTGATAGCCGGGTTGAAAAAATCGATGTGGCCAATGAATTGCAAGCGACCATTTTGACGTCTGCCAAACAAATTTAATAACAGAACATTTGCAATAAAGTAATTCAACTCATAAATTAGAAACAGACAATTTCATGACATCTACTATACATTAATTTTAGATACAGATTTATTTTTTTTTGCCACAATAACACTAACTATGAGTTCCCAAACTGGTGAAAATGGCCGCTGACGTCATGTGCCCGTCCCCGGAAGGTGGCTTTACTTGCTTTTTTGGATGTCTGCAGCTGTAACCTTGAAGGATGCGATTTCATCTGTCACTTGTTCTCCCCTCCCCCGTCTAGACTGTGTCAGGATAAACTGTAACACCAGTAAGTCAACACTCTTCTTCTGCAGCCTTCCTCCTTCACTCAGTGTTTGATTGTAGAGCAGAGGTGTAGCAGCAGAGATGTGTGAATGTATAGAGCGACTGATAAGATTTCTCTGATAAATGAAGAAATAACCAGAGATGGAAGCTATGCAAATGTCAATGATCTTTACATGTTTTAAATTGCCTATTTTTGAATGAAATTTACAGCTAGTTGATTTTTTTTATGTCGTATAGCTACTAACTGAACTTTTGCACTTCCAAGACTTATAGGCAGCATTTTTTGTTTACAATGTGATTTACTGTAATGTTTTATTTCTTATTCTATAAATGCTGTAGTAAATATATCTTTACTTTTAAAGTTATGGTGTTTAAAGACATGCTGTTACTCATAAGAATGACTCTTAATAATATATTCCAAAATAAAAAAGAAATAGAAAATGTTTGCAAAGAAGCGACACAATGCAGATGTTTGTTTTTACTGATCCTCTGATAATTATTATTATTATCACATCTGATCTCATGCTTGCTTTTTAAAATTCTCAAATAAAACCTATTCTATATTTTCAGCAATGTTTTCAAAAACAAATTTTCGGTCCTCTTCTGTTTCATTCTGGTTTATTTAAATATATTCCCATTTTTCTTAAAAGAAAATGAACAATGAACAAAACCAGTTCAGCCATCAGAAAAAAAAACAACCTAAATGTGGTAAAGATATTAATTAAAAAAACTGCATATTTGGGTTGAAAGACTGGGTTTAAGCATCAGGTTGGGCTTTTAAATGAAAAAAACCTCAGCTGGGCTTTTGGTGAGCTCTGTGGAGCAGCACTGCCCTCTGGTGGTTCCATCAGTGTCCTCGTTTCAGTTTAGCAGATTTTAGTTAAATCCTCAATAAACAAACAGTATTTTATTGAGTTTAAGCTGAGATAGAATTTGTAAGGATCAAACCAGAACTACAAACCAATACATATAAGCTCCAGAGAAATATTTCCAAATCCTTGAGGTTTAAGTTTAGAGTCACATTTTGAGTCCTTACATGAGTAACAGCAAATACTGTATTCTCCTGTCCTCAAAAAACAAACCAAATCTTTTGTTTGAGATTTATTTAAAAACACAGTAATGAATTTACAGTAAGCACTGTTTCATATTAAGAAATCTGTTTGTGTTCAATACTATTTTTTTTTTTTAACACAGAGATTTGGTTTGGTTTTTGCTTGTCTGCTCTTCATCACTGGGACTAACTCTTCCTCATCTTCAGGCAAAGGTCCTGAAGTTCTTTATGCCGGACAAAAGCTCAACGACAACGAGTGGCACTCCGTACGAGTGGTCCGCCGCGGTAAAAACTTCAAACTTATTGTGGATGACGACATGTCTGAAGGTACATCTGTTTCATTTGAACATGCCTGATTGAATGTGTTGTTTTGTATGATTTCTCTAACAAAAACAATTCTGTTTTCTTCACTGATACTGTATTTTCACTTTTCCACCTCTGAAGTCAAAGGTTTCATTAGGAGCACAGGAAAAATGCAGATATTTACTGTGTAAGCTGCCTCTTGGGGAAAAAAATAACTGAGCTGCAGACAATTTCAAGACCAGAAAATCTCCATTTGTTCTCACATTTTGAGTGTTCTCTTGCATGAGATTGAAAAATTCAATTCATTTCAATTCAGTTTATTTATAGACCAAGTCCCAACATCCATTGTCTCAGGACACTGTACATGAAAAAATAACGATCTAAAGAAGAAGCCAGCAGAAAATCTGAGTTCAATTTTGTCACCAAAACATAAGACAAAGACTTTCAGTACAAAAACACACTACAGCCCAATTTACAGATGGTTTCACAATGGTTGCTTTTTAAAGCACAAATAAATAAATAGATTTTAAAGTGAAAGTTTAAATTTGAGCTTGAGCTGTGCATTCACATCATTTAGACATTTTAATGTGTAGTTCAGTAGAAGGTGTTAAGAAATCCATACTTTTACAGATACTAGGAAGCAACAAAAAATAGCACTTTGATTGTAATCTATATATTGTCTTCTGAATATTCTGTGAAGGCTTTTAAATATGACTGTCAGCAGCTAAAGGATTTTTCCACCAGCCTTACAAACACAGTGATTAAAAAGGGGGTTTTCTCATCAATGGCAGGTGAAACACTGCAGTATGTAACAGAACAAGTATTGTCTTTTAAATTAGTTTATTTTGTTGCATCGAATTCTGTTTTCAGTTTGCTTCATTTATCTATTCATTGTCCTCCACTTGTTTCTGAGTCAGGTCACAGGGGCAGCAGCTTGAGCAGGGAGGCCCAGGCCTCTCTTTCCCCAGCCACCTCTTCCAGCTCTTCTGGGAGGATTCCCAAGTTTTCCCAGTTCAGAGGAGAGGCTTAGGCTATGTCCACACTGCAGAGAAATGCGATCCAAATCAGATTTTTTTCCTGGCAGTCTGAACATGACAAATATTTTTTTTTTTTTTTCAGATCTGACCCAGGGTTTTTTTAGTTTGTGGTACTGAATTAGATACATATCTGGGGTCAGACTTACAAAAGATTGCATGGAAATCAAACTAAAATTGAACGTATGCCTAAAGGCAAAAATGGCATACTCCCCAAAAAAATTTCAGAATTATAAAATCGTGCATACGCATGTTTTTTATTTTTTATTTCAAAGGTCCTTATGGCTCAGCAGCAGAAGCATAAATTATACTGTTAAAAAAGCTAAAGTCTGATTATGAAGTAAAATTAAATATCTGACAGTGATCATTACACAGTGTGGCTATAATTCCTCACTTCACCAT